>JAJSOF020000017.1:147984556-148584556 GCA_025594305.2 Periplaneta americana
ACCAAGTTGACTCGTACACTTCATATCTTTTTGTGGACTTCTGTCTTTCCCTCCGGAATGATGTCAGTAGGGATTCAATTTTCTTTTGACTTCTGCTCCCTACAATAAAAAAAAAACATGTATCTACTGAAAATAAATAAACAAAAGTAATTTTCAAATTTTGCACCTGTTTGACTTGCCTATCTTGCAGCTGAACATCTTTCCAATAGGTTCCTAAACATCATGTTTTCTTACTTTATTGTGGTAAGTAGGATGCTTGGGATTCCATGAAGTTTCCTGCTCCCTATATGCATTAATAAGATTTATAACAGCGCCTTCTGTCCACTCCAGTTTCGACATCCTGTTAGTGAAATTGAACTAAGCGCTGCGTTCTGCTACGAACTACAAGCTAGTGGCAAATCCCGTCCACAACGAATACCAACTTCCTTTGATGTACCGACAAGCGACGGATCACTTCCGAAGGCAAACCAAACGATCGGTTTGCCTTTGTTGCGACGTACACACGTACCGATTTCAATCAGCGAACGCAATCGTTTGTCGTTCGTTCGTTGTTCGTTCTCTTAGTGTGTACGCACCTTAATCCTGTAAGCAACGATTTTGACACTCGTTGCATCCAAAATTGCGCAAAACTTTCGGGTAGGCCGTATTGTTCTTAGTATTTTGACTGGAAGGACAAGAAAGAACGTGAATAATTTCGAGAGAAAAATTGTTCCGGAGCCGGGTATCGAACCCGGGACCTTTGGTTTAACGTACCACCGCTCTACCACTGAGCTACTCGAGAACTCTAACCGACACCGATCCAATTTTTCCCTCTATATCCACAGACCTCAAAGTGGGCTGACAACCGTCAAGCAACCAACTTCGAGTGCACACTAACTCTGTGTGACTTAAATTGTCCCGGGTTCGATACCCGGCTCCGGAACAATTTTTCTCTCGAAATTATTCAAATCAACTTTACAGGGAGTTATACCTGAAATCTTGATTTGCATAATACACGTCACTGTTCGTTAACAGAAAACCACAATTTAAGTCACACGGAGTTAGTGTGCACTCGAAGTTGGTTGCTTGACGGTTGTCAGCCCACTTTGAGGTCTGTGGATATAGAGGGAAAAATTGGATCGGTGTCGGTTAGAGTTCCCGAGTAGCTCAGTGGTAGAGCGTTGGTACGTTAAAACCAAAGGTCCCGGGTTCGATACCCGGCTCCGGAACAATTTTTCTCTCGAAATTATTCAAATCAACTTTACAGGGAGTTATACCTGAAATCTTGATTTGCAAGAAAGAACGTAATTGAGCACCCAGGTGCAATAATGGGGTAACTATGAATGTACATCGTAACTACTTACCCCATTATTGCATGTGGGTGATCAATTATACACTAATAATAATAATAATAATAATAATAATAATAATAATAATAATAATAATAATATGTGGCGCCACAGCCCTTGAAGTGCCCAGACAGACCAACCGGCTGTTGGCCTCATGTACACATTTCGATAATTATACACTACTGTAAAAAATGAAAGCGTGTTTGGTTATGTTTTACTCAAGTTACAAGCTTGGAGGTAAAGATTATTTATTACAGTTAGGGCCTATTTTCATTCCATATCTTATGGGATAATAAGGATGACCAGGGGCCTGTTTCACAATGTTTACAATCTTTGTAAATTGTAAACTTTGCTTGTAAATTTTAAACTTCTGTTTCACAATCTTTGTTTGTAATGTTGAACTTTACAAAGGAAATCAAATCTTCACAAACTAAATTTTGCTCACTTTACAAGTATTCTGTTCCACAATGAAGGGTAATTTTACAAACGTGTAAACTTTACTTGTAAAATTAGCACATTTTCTACAATACCTCTGAGATATGTAAAGTTTGATATTGCAACAAATTATGAATAAATACAATAAAGATATATTTATTCAACTAATTTTTTAATAACTGGGTAATATTAAGAATTAAACTAAAGCAGTTTTGATGATATTAAGTAGTTCTAATGACTCAGACGAATATTTTTAATATTTAGGCCTAATGAAACAAAGACTTATAGCCTACATAAAATTCTCCGGCCAAGAATTATTAACACGTTCATATCATTGTATGAATTTAATGAAAGGTTTCGAATGAGTCCCGCGCTATACTTCAAAATACCGCGTAAGTATTTATATACGAAGACTGTATTTAATAAATACATGCACTTAAAAAAGAAGTTCCCTGTACCAAAAATAAATAATTCAGTAATACAATAACGACACTATTTACGCGGTATTCTGAAGTCGTTTCGAGTCCCGTTTCGCTGGAATCTCTCCTACAAGAGTTAAATTCGAGCACTGAATTTGTATGCTGCTGCTGTGAGATTATGGATGCAACATTAATAAATACTGATGGATCAACACAAAAAAATGAACCTGATTTTGTGGTAGACATTGTAATTATTTTATCAATTACATATTTGTACGTGGAATAAATCTGTTATTTACTTATTTGACTGAATTTGGCGCTAACTTTGGGCATCTCAGTAATAGACGTATTGATATACTCGACCAATCACATCAGATAATACTCCATTGTCGCCAATATATAAAAATCTAAACACTTTCAATTTTCTTTAACAATACTTTATATTTTCTGTTGATGAAATATGAATCAGCAAGCTTAGAATAATCTATTTTAGTACAAAATATAAACATATGTATCGATAGTGGTAAAAATACAGCGATTTTAACTCATTGAGCTCTATGCTAATGTATAATGTTGATATCACTGCTTTAACTCTGCTCCCTAGCGATTTTTAGGCCCACAAGCAACAAGTCTGTGTCTCCTATAGTGGTCGGGACATAAGTAACCTTCATCCTAAATGCAATTTACAAGTAAAAGAAAGCGTACTACACTAGTAAAAATTGTATCGTAACTTTTACAGATACACAACACAGAACTGCACGCATTGTATTCTTCACCTGACATAATTAGGAACATTAAATCCAGACGTTTGAGATGGGCAGGGCATGTAGCACGTATGGGCGAATCCAGAAATGCATATAGAGTGTTAGTTGGGAGGCCGGAGAGAAAAAGACCTTTAGGGAGGCCGAGACGTAGATGAGAAGATAATATTAAAATGGATTTGAGGGAGGTGGGATATGATGATAGAGAATGGATTAATTTTGCTCAGGATAGGGACCAATGGTGGGCTTATGTGAGGGCGGCAATGAACCTCCGGGTTCCTTAAAAGCCAGTAAGTAAGTAAGTAACTTTTACAGATATCAATCATCCATCGCCTCCTCTACTGTGGCTGCAGACGTGGAAGATAAGAATTGATATGCCGGAAGTGGAACATACTGTTTGTGAAAAGTGCAACATCCAGAAAAAATGGCCCGAACGACTCTAAACTCGGGAGATGTGTAGAACATTGCAGTGGCGCCCACCCAATAATTTGTCGTGTTATTATTATTATTATTATTATTATTATTATTACATCGTCGTCTCATTTTAGGTGAATGATTTATTAAAATTAGTGAAGACAGATTTTTAAATACCTATGTAAGTTAAAGTAAGGAAGCATTGTTGGACCCTCAACAAAGAGTTAGGCCTAACTAGTTAATAACAGTCAACTCATGTTTTTTAATTTTAAGTCAAACAGAATACATTTTAAGAGAAAAGCAACAATGAAAAGTTTATTTTTTTATTTATTTTTTTTTTTTTCGTTGAGTAGCGGTGCTTAGTAAATAAAAGAACGAAAGAATCAATTGACTTTAATTTTAGTTTGCGCGAACGTCGCTGTGCGGTTAACTACTTTGTGTGATTGTGAAGTGATTTTCTTATGCTTTCAATCAAGACCATGAATAAATTCATAATTAAAAGACCCCGGATAGATCCTTGGATCCTACCCAACGTGAGTGGCACCGTTGCTTACGAGATTATGCAAGCTAGCGCATACCGCTTGAAATACAAGTGGTTCCCGCGTAACGCCAATTGCGCCGCTAGGAGCGCTGTTCGGTTCTAGATATTTGTAGCAGAACACTTACATGACATTGACATTTGGGACATTTAAAGGACACACTGTTGCTTATTAAATGATTCGTACAATATTTTATGGTCAATAGGCGTAATTTCAAAACTTATACGTCTCAATTATATCAAAATGAATGGCTGTCATTCTTGATATTAAAAGATATTAGATATTATAAACTAAGGTACTACCTTCCTGTTGTTCAATTCATACACCATCCCTTTTCGGAAATAATGAAAGAAACATAATACATTTTACATGAAGACTGTAGTCTACCATTTTCACGTGTTTATTTATTTATTTACTAGCCGTACCCGTGCGCTCCGCTGCACCTGTTAGAAATAAATATAAAGTAATTACATAATTAAAATAGGACGTTTGATCCAGGGAACATTCGTGTTTGTTAGAAGGATAAATCGTTTAATATGTTACTTAATTGAAATCGTATTTAAACAATTAAAATGCGATAATTTTGGTCCAGAGAGCATTCACTTGGTGCAATGACAATTCCTTTAACATGTTTCTTATTTGTTATTACATGCAGCCATATTTTAATGAAAATTGACATATTTTATCATTTAGTTTTAATGTGTAAATTTTATATTACTTGCTATATGTTTCCATTGAATTATGGTAATAACTTAATTTTAACCATTGTTTTCTACGTCTTCAGTAAATGGCGCTTGGTCCACTATGGTTCTGAACCTTTCAAATAACTTAAATAGTGATACAGCATAAACAGTGATATGTAATTATATTTCTTTCTTTCGAAAACGTAAGAATTCACGATCTCCTATGTACCATTGCCATGGAATGAATAAATGTGTTTTTTCTTCCTACTCAAAAATTTTATATTTTGCACATAGGAATTACTGCAGGAACAACAACGCTACAATCTAAGGCGGCGGTGAAAATGTATTGTATTGTTATTTTAAAAGTCTTGTATATCCTTAAATATCAGTACTATCAAAGACACTTTATTTTCACTAATAGTTTTTATCTACTATTTAGTCATTAGTTGCAGTTGTATCTGATTTATACGTAATTCAGGGGAACAAGAAATATTACGTAAAACTTAGACTCGTAAATTAAGCTTCGAAATTTTGACTTTCAGCCCAATGTTTCAGCCGCCCACTCTGTATTATTCAGGTATCAACAACTACAAAATAATAAAAATTTTAAAAATACTAAAAATAGAAGCTTTCCACAAATTCAGAATTTAGACTTTCTGTCCACTGTTTCAGCCATCCACTCTGTATTATTCAGATATCGACAACTACAAAATAATAAAATATGAAACACTAAAAATAGGAGCTTTCCAAAACTTCAGAATTTAGAAAGGTTGTTTGAACATCTTGTTTATGTGGCGATACAAGAGCCGTATCATCTGCGTACATGAGCAGCAGAGTTGTTTCCTCTGAATTTCGTTGGATGACTTTGGCGATGTCTAATGTTATGATGTTGAATGGAGGATCACCTTGAAGGACACCATTTGTCTGTTGGATTTTTCCTGTCGTGGCGACAATATCATCAATAATTAGTGTTGTACATCATTATGTTGTGTATTAAGGCAGCTTGTGGCAGTAGTGATTTCCTCCAGTTTTTAACATTTATTTCACGTGAGCTGATCATAGTACGAAATAGAATTATAAAATTAGGAAATTTATCTTTTGAAACGGTAGAACAATTCAAATATCTGGGAGCAACATGACACTCGGGAAGAAATTAAACGCAGAATAAATATGGCAAATATCTATTATTATTGGATAGAGAAACTTCTGTCATCCAGTCTGCTTAAAAAAAAAAAACCTAAAAGTTAGAATTTATAACACAGTCATATACCGGTTGATCTGTAGGTTTGTGAAATTTGGACTCTCACTTTGAGAGAGGGACAGAGGTTAAGGGTGTTTGAGAATAAGATGCTTAGGAAAATATTTGTGGCTAAGTGGGATGGAGTTACAGGAGAATGGAGAAAGTTACAAAACGCAGAACTGCACTCATTGTATTCTTGACTTGACATAATTAGAAACATTAAATCCAGACGTTTGAGATGGGCAGGGCATGTAGCACGTATAGGGAAATCCATAAATGTATATAGAGTGTTAGATGGGAGGGAGGAGGGAAAAATACCTTTGGGGAAGCCGAGACATAGGTGGGAGGATAATATTAAAATTGATTTGAGGGAGGTGGGACATGATGGTAGAAATTGTATTGTATTGTATTGTATTGTATTCTATTCTATTTATCAACATTCCATGGTATTCATACATTGCTTCACAACTAGAATATGGAAGAAGTAAAAAAACAATACTATTATAAAGTCTTAATTTATAGTTACAGTCTAGATGAAATATATACAGACGAGATTTACAATATAGTTCTAGTATCAGTTTCATGAAGTGTTATTGAATGTCATGAATTCACCTACAGAATAGAAGGAGTGAGAAATTAGGCACTTCTTTAATTTGGCCCCAAATAATATTATGTTTTGAGTTTCATTTTTTATATCGATAGGGAGGCCATTAAAAATTTTTACTGCCATATAACGCACTCCTTTTTGATAGCGCGATAGACTTGCCGATGGAGTATGAAAGTCATTTTTTGACGTGTATTTATGCTATGAACTGTTGAATTAGTTACAAAGTTTTCACGATTACATACGAGGAAGATTATTAATGAAAAGATACACTGACAAGCCATGGGCATTATTTGTAGTTTTTTGAAAATATTCCTACACAATTCCCTAGATTTGGCACCTACTATTATTCTAATTACTCTTTTTTTGTAATAGAAATATACTGTTATTATCTGTGGAATTTCCCCAGAATATTATTCAAAAACTCATTACCGAGTGGAAGTATGCAAAGTATATTGTTTTTAAGGTATTTACTATCTTTTGCATAGATCTACTAGTAAAACAAGCTGAATTTAGTTTGGGGGGTAATTTCTTTAATATGATTTTTCCAATTTAACATTCTCAGGGTAGGGACCGATGGTTTGCTTATGTGTTGGCGGCAATGAACCTCCGGGTTCCTTAAAAGCAATAAGTATGTAGTATATATATATATATATATATATATATATATATATATATATATACAAAGTTTTGTTAAAAGTTAATTATACAGTTTTGAAAAATAATGAAATAGTTGCAAACTGAAATCAAGAAAACGCTTGAAACTAAATGCGATAATTGTTACGTCAGTACACTAAACTCATTATTTTATTTCAGTTTCTACGGTTAGCACTCCACTACCCTACGTTCCGATCTCCTCGTAAAGCAGTCTAAAACATAACCTGAACTGTATGCAGCAGAACATTCTGAATGTGCTAATACTTAGTGCTAGAAAGTCATTTATCATAAAAGTTGAAATGTGTAGATAGGCGTTTGTTATCGTCGCCGAGTCTTGAAAGCTTCAGTTTTCAGTCGAGAAGTGAATTGTATTTCGACATCTGATGGTGAAGATACGATCGCCGCAACGTCATTGTGTAGCGCAGTGACGTCACAGCTACAGCTATCAAGGCAGTTTGCGTGCTATTGTTGGTTTTAATGTGAGTGTGATAAGAGCGGAGCGTGTTGTTGCAGCGTTCTGTGCAGGTGAGCATTCTCTCTTCTCAGTAAACGTAAGGGGAATGGTGCTGCATCGTTCTGCCAGGTATGTGGTGTGACGCAAGTCTTGCTGTTATATTTCACCGGTGCTTGTCAATTCGTACTTATTCTAGACACGGCATTCAGTTTTCGCATTAAGATGAGGTTATTAGAGATTACAGACGTGACGTTTTCACGGACAGTAGCGTCTACTTCTACTTAGAACCTGAGTATTCACTATGTTTAATTCAATAAAAAATTTTGTTTGCAAAACCTGATATTTCACTTTCCGTTATTTTTACAGGAAGGAGCTTTAAAACAAACGAGCCAATTTTTAAATACTTGCTAATTCTTATCTTAATGATATTTTATACCATTCTATGTATATAATATACTAGTGGCGTGTGCAGCAAATGCTGCAAACTAAGTTCATTAGAAGTTCAAATTAAAATTTTTCAAAATTATTTCCATTGAAGAATACAGACATTTTGGAAGTTATTTGCTTCCATAATAATAAAACATATCCCTCTGAATGGTTTCCTTTGTGCTAAATATTTTTTATTGAACCTATAACATCTTCAGTTCTTGAGTTTCATTAAATATATGGAAAAGACCTATACCACTTGATTAATAACTATAAAAATATTTCATTTTTAATAACAATATTACCTTACTTAAGTTTTGTATAGACTACTATATAGCCGTCACTCAGCATGTATTATAGAAATGAAGATCTAACTTCAGATATTCTCTACGCCTACTTATATAACCCCAAAAGCTTTCACTTTCATGTCATCAATAAAGCATCAATCTGTATAATAAGTTACAAATACTCACATCATAGCATTCACTATAATAATATTTCATTTTTAATGGTAATAATGTCATCAAACATTCTTAAGTTTTGTAGTTTTTAATATCCAATACACAGACAGCTGTACTCAGAAAATTACACACCAGAGAATCTGACCTGTAAATTTGTTTTAGTAAACCTTGAAGTTTTTAATAACCAATATTACAGAAACATTCTGAAAAAGTTACACAAATGAAGATCGACATATTGGTATTATGATGTCAGAGAATCTGAGCCATCTGAACTCTAAATATGTTGTAGCCTTCGTGTGATATTGTTTATTGTAGTGTGTTTGTGTTTTGTTTTATTCTCTAAAAGCCATTATTTCTGAAAACTGACGACAGATGGATTTTGGAAAATAGAAAAATGATGTAGGAAAACTGAAATTTCACTGCAAACTACTTTTTTTCTGAAAAATTTTGGGTTCCAAACTTCAAAATGATGGGTCACTTATTAAAATCCGTTCAGCCGTTTTCCCGTAATTTCCATTACCAGTTCAAATTATATATATATATATATATATATATATATATATATATATATATATATATAGACTAGAATACTTCATACTTCCTAAATTAAACTATAAGATAGGTTTTGGCTTGAGAAACATAAAATATAAGGTTTTAGAGAAAAAATAATCATACTTTTAAATATAATTTTCAGTGACAAATAGGCAAAAACTAACTTTAACATTGGATTCACAGTTTAAGATATATTTGTTATTTGATCAAAATCTGTTTTTGAGCGAAATAGCAGGTTTTAGAAACAAGCCATTCAGTTTAAAAATATGGTGATCAAACTTTATTGACTTTTTTTCTATGCAGTATTAAGAATATTGTTAATTAAATTATTGAAATCAACACAATATAACGTACCAGTTTTTAGTGTATCTGGCACTGTAAATTTCGAAAAAGCATTAATATACTTTTGCAAAATTCTTTGATGTACGGCACTAAAATGATCAGTATTTTGGTTAAAATATTAAATCTAGAATGTTATATAAGAGACTGTGGCAGAAACGTGATTGTACTTAAAAAGGGGATTATTTTGTGACATGTTATTAGGGCCTGTATCTTTTAATGTAGTATTTTACATGAACTAGTGTTTGTTGCAATTTTTTTTTGTGAACCTGATTAAGCAAATATTTTTATAACAATATACATTTAAATATAATAATATATCAATTGAAGGGTTTAGAACCATAGTGGGCCAAACGCCATTTACTAAAACCGTAGAAATCAAGGATTAAAATGAAGTTATTACCATAATTCAATGGAAACATATAGCACGTAATATAAAGTTTACACATTAAAACTAAATGATATATCAATCTTCATTAAACTATGGTATTCACTTAACTTTAACCTTTGCTTTCTCCGTTTTTAATAAATGGCACTTGGCCCACTATGCTTCTGAACCCTTCAATTTGTCCGTACTATTATTTTGTTCTAATCCAGCATTATAAACAGTATATTATTGTATACTATTATGTACAATATACATTATAGAACATAATAGTAAACATGATACACATTAACTGTAAATACTCTATATATAATATATTCAATTAATTCATTTAACGAAATCAACTCCCTTACGGTGAACAAAAATAAATATATAGCATATTCTGAAATTATGAAATGCATATCTTTTACTATAACTCCCAGTAAAAATTTGTTTAAGCTAGGAAAATGTTTTTCCTACGTCACATGATGTTACAAGGACAAAATAATATGAATAATAACACAATTCAATGTACAAATTATCAATAATTATATTTTACACAATATATACAAATAATTCGTTTATCAAAACCTATCCTTTGAGGTGGACGAAAACATATGTTCTGAGTGTATCAAATATGAATGAGGTCTCGCCCACCTCATTATATTTTGCTCGACTAGTATGACTAGTCAGTTTGTTTTTATACCATTAAGTACGAAAATATATATATATATATATATATATATATATATATATATATATAATGAGGTGGGCGAGACCTCATTCATATCTGACACATATATGATGTTAACAGTTTAAAGAAACTGTTGTTGAATATGGCCATAAAGTCATGTAATATGCGCTCCTGTACATATATGACGTGTATCGTCTCAAGTGCAGGCAGTAAGGCCGTAACACGATACTACGAGAGGAGTTCGGCCGGCGTCGTGAATCGGGTCCCGGCATAGCTCAGTTGGTTAGAGAGCACTCAGCGCGCACAGCTGAGAGGTCCTGGGTTCGATTCCCTGTGCTGGTACGAATTTTTCTCGTACTTAATGGTATAAAAATATGTTCTGAGGTTATGAAATGCAAATCTTCTATGAACATCACATAAAATTTATTTAAAGTAAGAGAATGTTCTTTCTACATCATATGACGTTACAGGGGCATATTTACATTACATTACATCATTATTATTTAATGACCCCATGCGTACCTGCTTGCAATTCGACTTTGCTTACGCATCGACGTGACGTAGATAATAGATGTAGCTACCAGAAGAAACTACTCGATCCGCTGTAAATTTGGGAACGAAAATGCGCTGCCTGTTGGTGACATATACATTTCATGTAGGCTAATTTCATGCCCATGTATGCTTTCACTTGACCTTCAAAGACAGCTAGGGAATTCCTTTCTTCCCGGTCTGAACCCTTTGAGCTAAAATGTGCCTCTTGCCTCTTTATCGGTCGTACCAAAGAATATATATACAGTGTTATCTCGCAGTAAGTAATTTTTGGACATGAATAGTCTAATTTTGAGAGACATATTTTAGAAATTAAGAGATTGTTCGTTCCAGTAGGCTTAATATCCTGCATTGGCAACATGATTATAGGCCACCGGCGTATCTCGGTGGGCTGAGGCGTTTGCCTGCCGATCAGGAGTTGCGCTCGGGCACGGGTTCGATTCTCGCTTAGGCTGATTACCGGATTGGATATTTTTCGAGGTTTTCCCAACCGTAAGGCGAATGTCAGGTAATCTATGGCGAATCCTGGGCCTCATCTCGCCAAATACCATGTCGCTATCATAAAACCCACCGACACTAAATAACCGAGTAGTTAATACAGCATCGTTAAATAACCAACTAAAAGAAACATGATTATACAAATGTAATTTCGCAAAAATGCATTTTCGGACGTGAACAACAATATTTTTTTTGAGACATGTATTTTAGAATTAATATACTGTTATTTTCATTGGGCGTACGTACATTCACATACTACATGGCAGCATGAAAAAGGTATCACTGAATTGCATTTCGATATGCGTATAAATCTTTGTTTTTCCCTTCTGTTCCATAAATAATGTATAAAATATGTTTAAGTGTGTCCACTAGAGAGCAAGGTACATAGTTGACAATGTGACAAACACGGAGTTTTAACTGCAAATTTGAGCGATTGTCCTTCAGTTCATTTGGTTTCAATTTCTCCTACAACTGAATGTTGTAGGCACGAAAACGTAACCTCTTACGAACATCATGGATGGTCGACTAGATCCTGTTGGTACGTAGAACAGACTAAAGGTACGTTTTCCTCGGTGCGACTATTGCGATGATCGTTCAACGATTATTGTTGAACGATGAAACGTTGAACGATAATCGTTGGTTACCATTTTGCTCGGAGCGCCTACGATTTGTTGATTTTTCACTAGTCGCGTGTTTTCATTCGCAATCGTATCGTTCTAGAGCAGCCGTGGCGAAAATGTGATCGTGCGCCTAGCCAGTGTGTAACCTGCAACGTGCATAGCACCTATGGAGGGAGGCGGACACCCGAAGGGGAAGTGAAGCAACTGTCTGACTTATTAACGGATTTTCATTTTCCTTACGTCAAGCACTTAAATATAATTTTATACAGTACAAGGCTACAAACTAATGTTTAGTACGTATAACGAAGAAAGAAATGAACAAAACATAGGACATATTATCACAACCTAAAATCAACTGTCTTCAGAATGTCTCTGCGACAAAGTTTCAAAATCAGGAATTATGTCACTTACTGCCAGTCGTAGTTGATCACGAAGGTATTTGTCTGTCAGTCGTGATCTAAATTTGGTTTTTACTATTTTCATTGTTGAAAATAATTTTTCACAAACTTAAGTTGTAGCGAACATGGCTTCAGCAGAGCAAGCGAATGAACGAAGGTTCGGATATTTATTTTTTTTTTTTTTTGGCAAAGATTTGAAAAGTTCAACATTTTTCAAGTCCTTACATATAACTTTCATTTAACATCACATTGTAAATCTGGGAGTTTAAATTGAAGATCTAACCGTATTATTCGTACATCTCCTGAAAAAGGATCGACGTATAATTATAATATATAATATAATATAATATAATATAATATAATATAATATAATCTTAATATATAAAATTGAATGTGGGTATGTATGTATGTATGTATGTATGTATGTATGTATGTATGTATGTATGTATGTATGTATGTATGTAGGTGTGTATGTTCTCTATACAAATCTACACGCTTTGACCGATATGTGCCAAAGTTTGCACATTTAACCTTCATAACCAGGAGGAGAAGAACATAGGCTACATTAAAATTGTGCAAATGGAAGTTAAATTAATTAAATATATAAAAAATAAAAATAAATAGATCAAATATTAATGTATTATATTAAAATGCAAAATCTTCTACAGTCAATTGTTCTTTATTATTGTCTGTTGTATTCAACATAGACTTTCACGAGGCCTTGGAAATTTTAACACGAAATTAAATTACATTGTTATTACACATCATGAAGGCTAAAACTAGATAATTCATGCAATAAGTACCTTTACGCAGTCCAGGACCGTATTATGAATTCCTCGATGCAGTTTTGTAGATAGTGAGCAGACTGTTTTATCCAATTGAATTCTAGAATTCTTTCAAACTACAAGGATTGCTACCACATAATTTACTTAATACTGAATAGCCATTAGTAGACCTACTGTTGCGAAATATTGACTCACCAAAATTATGCACTAACAAGAATTTGTGTCAAAAATTCATGCGAAACGTAATATGAGTGGCAATATTAACTGGAAAAACGAAAGAAGATAATGTTTTTGTCCCACGTATAGCTATTGTGATAATATTACAATATTATAATATTGCAATAATAATATAGAGCCTATTTTACTGTTACTGTTAACCCGTCTCTTATTAATAAGTTATGGTCACTAATGACTTGGCCGTTTATAGAAAAATATGATTTTCTGTTGAGGTAGTGTTCTACATTGCCTTCTCCAGGAGAGTGAATTCTGATGAGTATAGTCTCTGTTTCTGCAAAACACCCTGAAATCCATGTATTTGATAGAATCCATCCGTTACAGATTGTAGTTTGGCCTTGAAGGATATTAAATATATTGTGGGCAGAAAGGCTTAATAATGCATAATGCCGTGGTACGATAAATATTATCATCAATCACAATGTTAAATATCTTAAATATCCCTGTAGCATAAGGTCTTAATGTTGTTAAAACTCTATTCATAGGTGAGATGGAATTATTTCGATTAGTCAGTTTCTTTGGATATTAGTGGCACTTCCTTTAATATTCGTCACTAGGGAGGAGAAAATATACGTAAATATGGTTCGTTTTGGTTTTATATAGTTCCCTTGCCGAGGTCTTCGATAAGTCTAACAAACAGTTTATTTAGAAATAGACCAAAATTTAAAACCCGGGAAACGCCGGGTAATTTAAGCTAGTATAATATAATATAATATAATAATAATAATAATAATAATAACACTTAGACTTTTAATGTTTCATCAGTAACATGTAGTATAAAGCTGTTTCATGTTATACAACCGTTTTCCTCGTAATACTTGTGAACAAATCATACATTTAATATTCTCACCATATTGACAGCAAAAAAATGCGTCCTCCCATCCTACTTTGAAACTTTCGTTTTTGTAGAGGTACATGATTTCGAGAGAGACATTGCGACGATACGCCACTCGCAGGTCAGAGACAAATACAAATGGGACGGAGTTTGACTCCAGTGGGTGAGAGGGTGGG
Source organism: Periplaneta americana (assembly GCA_025594305.2). NCBI lineage: Eukaryota > Metazoa > Arthropoda > Insecta > Blattodea > Blattidae > Periplaneta > Periplaneta americana. The sequence goes on from JAJSOF020000017.1 coordinate 147,999,022, forward strand.
GGTTGGAGACGGTAGGAAGCAAGAGAAATGCATAGCTATCATTGCGAGCCACAATGTGCTCATGAGTCACATTTTCGCCACGGCTGTTCTAGAGGAAGATTGTGTTTAATAGAATGAGTTTAATGAGTAGACCTAAAGATTACTATGCCTTTGATTGAGGAGATGGAAGACGACGAAATACTTCTCCATACGTATGGGATGAAAAGAGCCAAAAAAACACCGCCTGCTTGAGCTCAATAATGAAGAGAGACTGTATCAAAAATTCGCCACTTCCTCGAAAAGAATTTCATCATCCGCGTCAGAAAACGAAGGAGCCATGATACACGTCTTTCTCACAATAAACGTTAGCGACTGACGATTATATTCAACCTTTTCCTGGACGACTATTCAAGACGTACGATCGTCGTTAACGACTCTAGCGGCAGTCACTCGAAGGAAAACAGCTCCATATGCAATACAAAGAAATAATATTCAATGATTATCGTTGCACGATCATCGTTGAACGATCATCGCGATAGTCGCATCGAGGAAAACGTACCTTTACATCGGGTTTCTGCCCTGAAGCAGGGATATGATACTAGAAAGCTCCAGTAGGTAAAGTGAAAACTGGATATTGCAAATTCGTATTGGTACGCACTAAGCATAATGTTCAAGAGAAGGAACTAAGTCCGTGATTGTACTGGAGCAGAGGTGAGATGTCATGCGGGTTGTGGAACCACTGGTTGTACAAAAATCATAAGTCGTGCCACGCATGATGCTTAAAGCTGGTTCACAAGTTATTGCTTTATTACAAACTCAAAGCTGTGTTTTTGTTCTTGAGTGAAAGTGTTTGTCTTAAAAACGAGAATGTCAAAAGTAGTATATTATAGGGTAAACTAGGTAGTTATTGACCAGTATACGGTGATTGACCGCTTCCTTTTTTCAAGTATATTGTGAATAAACCGCGATCGTGATTTCACTTTTTGCTGCATATACCTCTAGCAACAACCCTTATTTGTGGTTAGTTGTCGCTCTTCATCCCACTGAGTTAGTGTCTGTTGTCTGAGAGGACTGAAATCGATTGGAAATGCAACTGAACCTAAACAAGTGTAAGTAACTAGAGAAATTGCTAAGAATAATGCACGCAATAATTTATTTATTCTGCAAAGGATACATAAATTCTGGTGCTCGTTTTTACACTCACAGTGTGAGAAAAGGTATAAGGTTTCCGTCCACAGAATATTATTTTGTAAAAGTTTTTATATGACATAAAAATGCCCCGTGGTCAATCACTATAAAGTGTATGTCCGCAAACTACAGTGATTGGTCGTCCATAAATTATTTGTTAGAATAATGACCAATGTGCTTCAATTCTATATATGTTATCGGTTAAATGATGGGGATTTTTACAGGACTGATACTATATTATAATGCCTAAGCCAGGTAAAGTGCATTATACAGGGAAGCTTTACGAAACGCTACAGAACCTGTCCACAGTGGATTTGATTTAAATGAAGCTGCCAAGAAGTTTGGTGTCCTAAAAGCAACCTTAGCGTCCAGAAACAAATATCCCGTTGAAGGAAAAGTGTTCTTTGGTCCTCGTCCAGTGCTGGGTGAAGCCATTTGTAATAACATCAGAGAAATGACACACACTTGCTTCTGATAAGGCACAAAGAGAAAAATGGAAGAAGAGGCAAGAGAAGAAAGGAAGCGAATAAGAAATGAAAGAAAAGGCAGCGAGAAGAGTTCTTTTCTTATTTTTTTAACTTGGTTATTTAACGACACTGTATCAACTACGAGGTTATTTAGCGTCGATGGGATTGATGATAGCGAGATGGTATTTGGCGAGATGAGGCCGAAGATTCGTCATAGATTACCTGAAATTTGCCTTACGGTTGGGCAAAACCTCGGAAAAACCCAACCAGGTAATCAGCCTAAGCGGGAATTGAACCCGCGCCCGAACGAAACTTCGGATCGGCAGGCAAACACCTTTGCCGACAGAGCTACGCCGGTGGCGAATAGTTCTTAATGAGAAAGATCAGAAGAAGAGAAACGAAACAGACAAGAAAAAAGTGAAAATTGTGAAAATGTGTTGTTCAATCACTAATAAATGAGTATTCAATAACTGTGCAGTAGACGGTCAATCACTAATAAGCGTGTGGTCAATAACTGTGCAGTAGACGGTCAGTAACTGTAAAAGTGGACTTGTGTTTATTTAATTTATCTTTGCATTAAAATTTTATTTTTTCTTTTGTTTATTGATTTTGATTTGTTTCTGAATCTTCACTTGACCCAATGCCTTTAAAATTCTCTCAATAAGTTACCACTGTTTTCCGCTATTTCATTGTTTTATTATTCATTAGCTTAAGTGGTCAATCACTATACAGTTTACCCTACATTAAGGGAAAAATCGTGTTTCAATCTCTTGGCGTACAGCCTATACTATTTTTTTTTCCACTACCGGAAATAAACTGTTACATTTTATTTCTGAAATTCTTATTATTGAAGTTCGCTGGAGCTATTTATTGAGCGCATAAGCACAGAAGCAAAGGAAAATGACACAGCACCAACGACTGATATGTTTCATTGTTATTCAAACTAATTTCTCTCCCTACGGAGAAAATATTATAATATGTTATACCTCTCCCGATTTCAGTAACCTAGAAACCGACGTTTTCTCCGGGAAATGGAAAAAAGCCCACATTAGAATTTCGATAATTTATTATTTTCCTCTGAATTACGAAATACAAAAGCAATGAATTAATAAATTAAATATCTTGAAGTTACCGGTACAACAGAGTATACTGCCTGATAATTAGATGTACCATAACATGGAGTGAAACGGATCAAAAGTTTCAATTTTCTAAACAACATTAAACAACATAAATACTGTCTGATAATTATATGTACCATAACACGGAGTGAATCGGATCACAAGTTTCAATTTTCTAAACAACATTAAACAACATAAATACTGTCTGATAACACTAGTCAACAAGGTTTTTGTCACAAGGGTGAAAATGGTCATTTTAGATCAATGTTTGTGTGCTGATAGTAGGTCTAAACTTGAAAATTTTCCATCACGCACCATTTAAGAGGAAAATTGGAAATTGTGAAAAAAAAAATGAATTTACCAAAGAACACGGGTATCGAACTATGGACTTTATTTAAACGGTTACACAGTATATTCATACGTTTTATAATTTATTGTTGCTCAGGATATACTAGAAGTGTATTTTAAGGAATAGGTTCTTTCAAATAGATGAGTCTGCATTAATAAGGTGCGTAGTGGGTGATATATATCTGTATTACTTTATTGCTTTATGTCGCTAGCCCGACAGAAAGCACTAAGAGGGTGGGCTTTTAGAGTGACATAGATTGCATTTTAGGATTAGTTGAATATTGTTTGAGCTTGTGACAAGTTGTATCGCTGGTTTTAAGTGTTTATCTTCGCGTTCATTTACGTTTTCTCAGAATAAAAAAAAATCTCGTCGTGCGTGTGTAAATTCGCCGGACAGCTTTTGTTACGTTTGTGGAGAATTTACGGCAAAATCGCAGCGTCGGCCTTTATCAGATAAGTTAAAACAAGCATATTATTGCTATTTTGAATGTAATGTGTGTGATGAGGACAAATCATGGGCTCCCCATATGTGCTGCACAACATGTTACTCAAAACTGATAAAATGGATGAATGGAGAGAAGAATCGAAGTATGTCGTTTGCAGTTCCAGTGATCTGGCGTGAACCGACTTATGCAGAAGACTGTTATTTCTGTTTAACAAAGATTACGGGATTTAAAAAAAAAAACAAGGTCTAAAATTGAATATCCTAATGTTCCATCTGCAATAAGACCTGTACCACATGGACCAAAACTCCCTGTTCCTAATCCACCTTCGCAATTGGAGGAATTGATTCTTCCAATAGAACAAACAGATGACTTGGCTCAACTATCAACATCCTCTGATCCGCCCTATAGCCCATAACATCATAAAGAACCCCATTTAATTCAACAATGTGAACTGACCGACTTAATAAGAGATCTTAATTTCACTAAACAACAAGCTGAGATTTTAGGGTCTAGACTGCAACAATGGAACCTGCTAGCATCAGATACTAGAATTTCATTGTACAGAAAGAGACATGAACGGTTTTCGAAGTATTTTATAATGAAGCATTCTATGTGCGCGTATGTAAATATAGACGGCTTAATGGAAGAACTAGGATTTCAGCACATCCCAGAGGAATGGAGGTTATTAATAGATTCTTCCAAAATAAGTTTAAAAGCAGTGTTATTGCACAATGGAAACACTAAACCATCAATTCCAGTGGCGTATTCAGTAGATGTGAAGGAAACTTATACAAATTTGTCAGTGTTACTAGATGCAGTCCAATATAAAACATACTGCTGGCAACTCTGCGGAGATTTGAAAATTGTCGCTTTATTGCTCGGACTTCAGGATGGATTCACAAAATACTGTTGCCTTCTCTGTTTGTGGGGTAGTAGAGCGACTGAAAAACACTACATAGTGAAAGACTGGCCTCCCAGAGCAAGCTATGTCCCTTTAGTAAAACCGGAAAAAGTACTGCTTCCTCCTTTACATATCAAGCTTGATTTAATGAAGAATTTCGTTAAAGCTATGGATAAAAAGGGAGAAGGTTTTGCATATGTAAGGAATGTTTCCGAAACTCAGTGAGACTAAAGTGAAAGAGGGAATTTTTGTTGACCTTCAAATTAGGAAACTTTAGAAAGATGAGAGCTTCGAAAAAAAATTAAGTGTTGAACTAGAAACTTGGAATGCCTTTGGAAGTGTTGTTAGTGGGTTTTTAAGTAATAATAAAGCTGACAATTAACCAACAGTTTGTACAAGACCTCCTGCATAGTTACCAAAGCTTGGTTGTCGAATGTCATTGAAAATACATTTCCTACAATTCCATCTGGACTTTTCCCACAGAACTTAGGAGCTGTAAGCGATGAAAAAGGGGAAAGATTCCATCAAGATATACACAGGATGGAACAACGATATCAAGGAAGATGGAATTCTAGTATGATGGGTGACTACTGTTGGTTTTTGTTCAGAGAACGTAACTCAAACTACAAGAGGAAAAAATAACTTTAAGTAACTAAATACTTTTTTTTTTAATCTAGCTTGAAGTCTGTATATGGTTGTTTACTTCAATGTAGGGCTCCTAAGTTATTTGATTTGAGATGTTAATCAAATTAATTTATAAACCTTAAAAAATTATAGTTCATTTGATCCAGTTTTAAATTAATAAAGTAAAAGCCTATTTTGAAGGGAAAATAAGGAATATAATGCAATTTTTTCTTATTGTAATTATTATTTATGAAGCGTTATTATTTTTTTGTGAAACGTCAGTGTATTTTGTGCATCTTAGGAATTTATTTATATTCGCTGTTGTAATTACGTATTTTGAAATGCGCGAAAACGTTTTTTTTTTAATCAAAATACTTCCCCGTCTGTCACACAAAAATGATACGTGTTACAGATTTTTCGCTGCTATTTTCGTAATCAGCAGGGTCGATTTAGAAAAAATCAGCTGATTTCATTTCTGTGACAGACAAAAAGTTAAAATTTGTTGACTAGTGTAATTATATGTAGGGGAGACTGTTGTACCTTTAGCATGGTGTACCTTTGAACATTTTTTGTTTTTTAATTTTTGCTGCTATCTAGAGGACTCAATCTGAAGCAGATTGTAGAGAAGGCCGCTAAGTAGCTCTGGTCGTAGTTTTGGTTTGATTTATTGCAAAGTGTGAATTCCGTGAACAAAATAAGTTTTTTTTAGTACCAAAAGTAAACATTTCGTTCATTGATATATGTTATCTAACACGAAACCAGATTGTATTTGTTAATATATTTCAAGTACGGTGTGTTCCCTATCAACTGGTGAGTAATAACATATTTTAATTTCCATGATTTATACGAATCTCTAGTTTTCGGAGCCATATTTGTTTAAACGTGCACCCTCTTGTACCTTTGAACACAAAACATGTTGTACCATGGAACATGTTCCAAATTACACGATACTGTCGGTTTTTGTTTTTCTTTTATTTTAAGGTCATGTCACGAAGTAAGTCTGGAATTAAAGAGGTCCCCAATTGATTCGGATGCCTTGAAGAAAGCTGTTGAAGCAGTTATTGCTTCTCCAGGAAATAAAATCTAAATCAGAGAAGCCTGCTCTGGTTTATGATTGAAAATACATTTTAAATACGATTGTCAGTTTTTACAGCTATATTCCCACGTATATTCCATGTGTTCCAAGTTACAAGAGGGTATGTTCCAAGGTACATGATCCTGTTGTACCTTTGAAAACATTACATATCCCATCATCTTATTTTTTCCATCATTAATAGATCTGTAAAACAGGAAAATACATACAGGAAGTTGTAAAGGAATCTTCAATAATTATTTGAAGCATTTTTTCATTTTAAAAATTTCATTTCCTAAAATTAAAAAAATAAAATGTGAAAAGTGTCTAAAGGTACAACAGTCTCCCCTACCATAACACGGAGTGAATCGGATCAAAAGTTTCAATTTTCTAAACAACATAAATACTGTCTGATAATTATATGTACCATAACACGGATTGAATCGGATCAAAAGTTTCAATTTTCTAAACAACATAAATACTGCCTGATAATTAGATGTCCCATTGAATCGGATCTAAAGGCTCAATTTCCTAACTGGTAACCACGAAAGGTTGCATCCTACAAAAGCGCCGATTTAATTCTTCTACTAGAGCACCCGTACTGTTCCGCAGCATTCATTTGCACGAACCTACAGAATTTCTTTCCATGTGAAATTTACTGTGTGCCTGCACTTGAGTCCTATTTCAACCTTCAAGTGTTTCAAGACTTTGGTCGAGATAGTGCAACATAAAGCTGTCCGTGACACCGGATAGGTCTATAGGTTCTGGTAAATAATGTCTGGCCTTGAGCTTTATTGATCATTGTGCAAAAATCCAAACCTATTGAAAATTGCCTTCTTTTGGACGAAAATTGCAAAGAAGAATTTGATGGTGTTACGTCAATGCGAGGAATTAGTATTCTTAGGCCAACATTACGCCCGTTATAATGTTCACATATAAACAATAATGATCAGACATATTCTAAACTATAGCTAACTCGAGTGCCGGTCAACAGATCTTGTTAAACATTAATATTTCTTAATCACGTGATAATAGAACCTTCATTCAATTGTAAAATATGAAGCGACAATCTACTCATATGTAAGCTAGCTAGGGATTCAGTTAAAAACTACAAAATCTCAGTAATTAAGTTTATTATTCACACTGATGTAACTCCTCGATGCTCTTGGAATATGGTATAAAACTATGACATTCATTTTTTTACAATGTTCACTTTTATTGCTTCATTAGCTACTTAAATAGAACATGATACATCTTTCAGTGTGACTACTTCATTTCATTATACTGTATTTCAATTATATCACTTTCAGAAATTATAGAGTTGCTTCCGATCTCTGATAACGAATTTGAATGACATCATGTGCGTCAGGAATCACACCGACAGCTGAATTGCGGCGAGAAATGACAGATCAGTAGTGAGTGATTTCATAATCAAAGTGCACGGTGTATTACAGTAGCAATGCCCAAGAAAATCGAGCCTTTTTGGGAGGGGTACATAACAACCCTTTCCGATGTCAAGTACAGGAGACAGCAAAAAATGTGGTTTCTTTATTTCCAAGAAAGACATCTTATGTGTACTTAATAAGATTGGCAAAGTTCGGATGGAATTAATTCCAGAGTGGAAAAAGCAAGAAAATGCATCCCTCGTACAAGTCGCCGCACCCCACGAGATAATAAAAATTATTCCATTCCAGCTTTACCAATCTTATTAGGTGCACAGAAGATGGCTTTCTTGGAAATAACGAAACCTCGTTTATTGCAGGCTTCTTTTGTTTTCACTTAACTGTACTTGGCATTGGAAAGGGTCGTAATGTACCCCTCCCAAAAAGGCTTGATTTTCTTGGGAATTTCTACTGTGAGTTGCCGTGCACTCTATGAGATCACTCACTACTGGTCTGTCACCTCGCGCCACAGTTCAACTGTTGTGTGACTCCTGACGCACAAGCTGTCACTCAAATTCGATATGAGAGATCGGTAACAGCCCTGTATTAAGCGTGGTAAATCGACCAAGTCTGATTTTTCATGATCAACATGGAGGTATTCGCCATTACTAATTTGTAGTAAGATGTTGGCAAAGTTACATTCCTTTGTCTTCGCTCGCATATTTTTACTAAATTTAAATACAGTAGTTTGAATATTGGACACAAAGAAGAAAACCGTATGGAATTCTGGACAATGGTTGCTCTTGATCCGTGGGGCGCAACTGGCAATACCTGCCTGAAATCGCCTCCCAACACTATATTTTTGCCGCCAAATGGCACATCATTATCAATTATATCCTAGAGCAGACGATTTATATGCCTACACATTAACGCATGCATATTAGCTATAGATGCTTCATCTCAGATCATTAGCTTTGCTGAACAAATATGAGAAGCCTCTTTACTATTAACTTTTATACCTGAGAAAGAACCTTCATGTACATTTAGAGGCAGTTGAATTAACTGTGTACAATGCAGTCTTGAGATAACAAACATTACTGCGATACCAGTCCATGCAACAGAGATTACATTTAGCTCCAAATTTTTGCAATTGAAGAGTCCACTGCAAGAATGATGGATGTTGTTAAAAAAATGTTATGTTTTATTTAACGACGCTCGCAACTGCAGAGGTTATATCAGCGTCGCCGGATGTGCCGGAATTTTGTCCCGCAGGAGTTCTTTTACATGCCAGTAAATCTACTGACATGAGCCTGTCGCATTTAAGCACACTTAAATGCCATCGACCTGGCCCGGGATCGAACCCGCAACCTTGGGCATAGAAGGCCAGCGCTATACCAACTCACCAACTAGGTCGACATGATGGATGTCATTTGGAATACATTTTGCAGGAGAAGCAATTGAAAGTTTGAAATGCTTAGCGTTCAAAGCTTAATTGTGATTTTCCGATCATTACTGGACAATGACTATCAGTGTTAATGCCATATAACTCTCTATGTACATATAGGCCCGGTTGCAGAAACACCGATCAAAATATGATTGGCAATCAAGGAGGGTTTGATTGGCCATCAGTTCTATTTCTGTCGCAGAAAGAACAATCAGTGTTTGATCGGAGATCAGTCTTCCATCAAATTTGATCAACAGATTTTTGCTGGTTAAGTCACTGATCATCGATCAAGTAGGCTATTTATGTTGTTCTGTTTATAATGCAGTTACTGCAATTTATATAGTAAATAGTTATAGTGTAACAATATTGTTTCCGACATAATGGATTTTTTTATGAAATTTTAGGATGAAAAAAAATATTATTAAGAAGAAAGCGTTTCCGTGATAGACATGAATTGTTTTTATGTATAATGACAGAAAATTTGAGCAAAGATTTAGGTTAAGTAAGGATTCGTGTGTTTTGTTACTTTCAAAAATTGAAACAATTAATATATGCAGACAGACCAATGGAAACCTTCAACTTTCTCCTATGAACCAAGTTCTAATAATGCTAAGATTTTATGCTGTTGGAATTTTTCAGGGGGTCTTGGGTTATCTTGTTAGGGTCCACAAATCAACTCTTTGCCGAGTAGTTAGGAATGTTACGTATGAAATTGCTTTGTTATGGCAGGGTCTCATAAATCCCCAAACTTCAAACAGGGAACGATTTGAAATCCAGTGAGAATTTTCAGCCATGTCAGGATTTTCTAGAGTAGCCTAATATTGGTTGTATAGACTGCTCACATCCCCATCCAATCACCTGATTGAAATGATGCCGAACTTTATCGAAATAGAAAAGGTTTCTTTTCTCTGAATATACAAGCAATATGTAGCCTACACCATCATTGAAATTCTGGAATGTTGTAGTCCGTTGGCAGGGTTCTACACATGACAACACAATATTTTTAATGAGTAGGTTACGAGCTCCATTTGTAAACAGAGAGATGGGAAATGGAATTATTTTGGGTTATGGAGGCTATGCATGTTCCAATTTCTTGTCTACTTCCCTAGCAAATTCCACAACAGAAGCCCCCTCACGTTTTTTTTTTTTTTTTTTTTTTTGTGCTTCATTTTTGTTTCACTATATTGCAGTCTATATACAAATAGAAATCGCCTGTTTACTTTCTACAAAAAGCAACAAAACAGCAAAACATTCACTTGAACATTCACTTGTTTTCCTAGTCACCGCACACTTGATGCATTCGTTTCGCGACTTTTAAAGAGCATCAAATTGGCTATTGTTGCTAAATAGCGCTGTTGTCGAATGCATTTCTTTCTCAAATCAGCAATTAGTAAATTGAAACAAGTTGATTGGAGATTCAGTTTGTGCAACGTAATACACAATCAAATAAATTAGACATCAACTGATTGGCGATCAGGGACTGATTTGATTTGCGTTTCTGCAACCGGGCCATATGTCTTAAGGGGATACTCAACTAAAAAATTGGAGAAAAAGTGTCATAGAAATGAAAAATTAAATTTCTACACTACTTTACGTGACAGAACTAAATCAATACGCAGAATTCTTCCCCTATTCATTGAGAAGTCACAGTCAAATTCACAAAGCCAAAAAATAAAAAATGATAATTAAAAGTGATACTTCAATTAATGGTTGATTAAAAATTGAAATATTTTTTATTTTGAAAAGTATTGGATTTAATGAGCTGAGATTTTGCATGTTACTTTCCATGTACTGTATATATTAAACTTTTTCTCCAAATTTGAAAAAGATTGGTCAAATAGGAAAAAAGTTCCAAAATATAGTTGAGTGTTGCCTTAAGCTATGCATTGACAGTCTGGGTTCATTTTCGACAAGAAAGTGACATCCATCATTCTTGCAGTGGTCTCTTCAATTGTGAATCAAACATTGACTGGTAAGCAAAGGTTTCCCAGAGTTTCCTGGGCCATCAATAAAATATGCATTACCGGTACTGATATTTCCCTCATTTTCTGTACCAAGTCCATAATTTTAGTAATTATAGCGCGTTATTCTTCATTTGCTTGGCCTATCATCCATTTTAACTGATCCTCATTAATTTGTGCAAGGTTTGCTGGCACATCTTGCTGAGGTAAGACATCAGCAATGGTTGGCAAATGGAGAGGAGATAAGAAAGGCATGCAGTTTTAACGTATTAGAAATGTCTGTAAGAGCGAACTGATAAGCAATATTACGATAGAAGAGTGAGAATGAGATAATCTTCTGATAATGACTTCAGTATTGTCCCACAACAGTCTTGCATTGGAAGGGATTTGAAAGATACATATTATATAGGAAAATAGGTAATTGTTTTCGTTTAAATTCTCGCGTTTTACTGCAAGTTACATCATTTTCATGCCGCCACAGTGGCTAGGGCACTGGACGAATAGGCCTAATCCTGTAGACCCGGCTTCCATCTCTGGCGTACCCCCAATTTGTAACTTCTATTGCGCAAGTCCGTGGTCCAGGTAACACAGAGGCTTTGTCCGGGAGCTCCGGTTCCCCTGTGGCATCCGAAATAAATGTCCATCTCAGCTCATCTTATCGTACGTGTAGCGTAGACAAGCCTCCTATGGCGCACCTTGGGCAATGACTCTGTCGTAAATTGGTCTACATTACTGCCTTCATATGAGTGAATGACGTAAGTTAAGTACCCGCTATTAGTTAAAAGAGCATCATTCTTGTTTATGATATGTCTATCTGCATTCTTCAAAGTCGCATTTTTTTGCCTATCTTTTTTCGTTTTTCTATCAAAACCCATGTTAGTTATCACTACAGAACTGTCGCGAATCGTCTTCCACTTTTCATTCATTCATTCATTTATTTATTCATTTATTCATTCATCTATCTATCCGTCCGCCCGTCCATCCGTCTATCTATCTATCTATCTATCTATCTATCTATCTATCTATCTATCTATCTATCTATCTATCTATCTATCTATCTATCTATCTATCTATCTATCTATCTATCTATCTATCTATCTATCTATCTATCTATCTATCTATCTATCTATCTATCTATCTATCTATCTATCTATCTATCTATCTATCTATCTATCTATCTATCTATCTATCTATCTATCTGTCCGCCCGTCCATCCGTCTATCTATCTATCTATATATCTATCTATCTATCTATCTGTCTGTCTGTCTGTCTGTCTGTCTGTCTGTCTATCTATCTATCTATCTATCTATCTATCTATCCGTCCGCCCGTCCATCCGTCTATCTATCTATCTATCTATCTATCTATCTATCTATCTATCTATCTATCTATCTATCTATCTATCTATCTATCTATCTATCTATCTATCTATCTATCTATCTATCTATCTATCTATCTATCTATCTATCTATCTATCTATCTATCTATCTATCTATCTATCTATCTATCTATCTATCTATCTATCTATCTATCTATCTATCTATCTATCTATCTATCTATCTATCTATCTATCTATCTATCTATCTATCCGTCCGCCCGTCCATCCGTCTATCTATCTATCTATCTATCTATCTATCTATCTATCTATCTATCTATCTATCTATCTATCTATCTATCTATCTATCTATCTATCTATCTATCTATCTATCTATCTATCTATCTATCTATCTATCTATCTATCTATCTATCTATCTATCTATCTATCTATCTATCTATCTATCTATCTGTCTGTCTGTCTGTCTGTCTGTCTATCTATCTATCTATCTATCCGTCCGCCCGTCTATCCGTCTATCTATCTATCTATCTATCTATCTATCTATCTATCTATCTATCTATCTATCTATCTATCTATCTATCTATCTATCTATCTATCTATCTATCTATCTATCTATCTATCTATCTATCTATCTATCTGTTTATTTATTTAATTATTTATTTATTCATTTTTCTTTCTTTCTTTCTTTCTTTCTTTCTTTCTTTCTTTCTTTCTTTCTTTCTTTCTTTCTTTCTTTCTTTCTTTCTTTCTTTCACATAATCACACTCGTTTACTTGTACGTAAAATGACAAACTTGCACAAACTGATATATAGATTTTTTAGAATAGACCTTGTATCTACTGAAAGTAAATATATCTCATTGATTTCAACTTCATTTATTGCTGATCAGTGTCGCTTCAATAGGTGGGGTGACTCCGATCACATATTATTTTATCGTTCAAAATCGATACACACAACTGAATGTGTGAAAACGATCACTAAATGAAATCTTAACAACGTTTTTAAAGAATGTTTCAATATTTATGACAAAATATAACTATAACGAAATCATAAATGACTTCATTAATATCGTAGTCTTCAGTGTTAAAGAATGTGTATTTCCCACGTCACAAGATTTGTTGCACCACCTTTCGAATCATCTGCTCTTCTTCTACTTCAGTGGCACAAAATGTACCATTCCCTCCCATCTCTTTTCGGTGAACGTTCTTCTCATATAAGCCCTCTTCTGTTTTTCTATATACTCTACCGATGAAATATTTTATTATTTTCTTAGTGGGAAATCTTTTAATAGCGAAATTATTTTCTGACGGCTTGATTTATCAGTGTCGTGTAAGGAAATCCATATTCTTCCGAAGTCTTTCTAATGCTTAATTTTCTAAATTTTAAAGCTTTCACCACATTCCAATTTCTTTCTGCCCACATTGTTGAATTTAACCTATAACGTAAAGAAAATTATGTGTGTGTGTTTGTATAATGCGTATAATACCTACTCACTTCACTTGCGTGATTTGGGTTCTGCATATTGCGGATAGACGGCAGGACTGTGACCCATTTTTAAGTTGTACACCACTTCGGTGGGCCACGCTATGCATGATGTGTATCTGTGGAGAATTATGTTGTATACTAGGGTGAGTGTATGTGTAAGTAATGGGTGGTGATGATGAAGATGAGGAAGGGGTAAGGAGAAACCCGGTGCCGGCACGTAGCCTTGTCCTGTCGAATATCATCAAGGAGCCCGCCAGGCTTAACGTCCCAATCCGACGGACGAATCACTATCAACAGTGACATATGCCTTCTCTTCATATGCACTACGGAGAGATTTGGGATTTAACCCAGGCATATTGGTGCACAATCTAGTGATTAGAAGTGGAAATTATACATGAAAATTTCTGACCTCACCGGGAATCGAACCCGGGCCGGCTAGTCTGGAGACAGACGCGCTACTACAGAGCTAACTCGGCGGACAAGAAAATTAAGTACATGAGGATAACTTAATCGCAATCATGAATTCCTAACTTCTTCCTTATACACGCTCGTGATTGAAGTCACCTTCCAAAACAACAACACTACATTAAAAACTGCATAAAATAAGAATGAAAATAATTTCATTTCTAATACTTTACACTAACCCTTAAGGGACTCTTGTGTGTTACTCACCCTATTAACAAAATATGTGGTGAAGTACAGTACAAGTTTTCTACAAGAATTTTTCCAACACAAAAATGTGGAGCACTCGGAATCTTTCTCGCTACTGAACAGTAAGTTGTCCGTGATTTAAATATCTATATTGTTGCTGAGAAATTATCTTTCTTTAGAAACACGAATGTCAACAATCCATTCAAATTACCAGTAATATCACTGCACCGTTCTTTGTTAAAAAAACAACTGATCGGTTTAACAACACTATATCGGATCACCCCGTTTCACGTATTTATCAACCAGAACCTCAATCAGAGGTAATATGCAGTGTTGCCAATTCAGCGGTTTTCCCGCTAGATCTAGCGTTTTTCAGTGTTACTTTAGCGGGTAAAATTTATGAAAATTGTATTGCTCATATAGGGATTTAGCGGTGTTTTTAACACTCACAGCGGTAAAATAATCTTATTTTTACATTGACAGTATAGCAATTTAGCTGTTTCTGCACTGTATTTAGCGGATTTTTAAGAATCGAGTTGGCAACACTGGTACTATGTTGGAGTATTGACAAATCTTAAAGGAAGTATGTTACTTGTACCTCTTTTATGGTTATAATCAGGCTTCGAGACTTCGGACCCAATAGAGCAGTTCAGTGGGAAATCCGCATAACGGCGTACTGAGTATAGTGGTAAAGCGTATAGTGGGTGGGGGTACTGTAGAATGAATGCCAACAAATACGCAAAGGAAAATGCTCTGGATTTGAAGGTTCTGACGAATAATTTGGTTTTCATACAAACTGTGTCTGAAACTATTACACGGTTAGAAAAGTCAGAGCAAGAGATGCCGGAAGCCCTCAAATTAATTTAGAAAATGATGCAGAGAATTAATGAGACATCAAGTACACCGGTTACTCAACATGTAAAACAGAAGTGGAAATAAATTTTATGTAAAAATAACGATATGGAACATTGTGTAACATAAACAGAAAATTAGTGGACATAGAGTCACCCGAGAATAAAGGACTGTCTCTTAGAGACTGCAATGATGTTAGGGTTTTCCGTTTTGCTCCTATCACGTCATGCGACGTAGAGCGCAGCTTTCTACAGTACAAACTTTGGCAGATAACCGAAAAAGATTTACGTTTGAGACACTGAGAATGTATCTTGTAGTAGGTACATTGCAATTCGGTACTGTAACTGCACTTCCTAAAGACGACCAATAGGATAAATGAAAAAAATTAAAATTGCTACATGTTTATTTCCACCATTAACACTGTGTATAATTAAACACAACTGCTTATAAAAGACAGGAGAATAAATGCTTTTCACATTCTTTTGACATTAGCATTGTGTAATGTATATTTACTTTCAGAATGTACATAATATGTGTATTTCCCCATACTACCGTACTCTACTCTAAATAGCAACGTTGTTACCTCAACACATCTCTATCTACCTGCAGCGAGTCAACAACTTATAGTGCATGCACAGTAAACTTATTGTATCGGGTCCAAAGTCTCGAAGCCTGCTTATAATAATAACTTGAAATTATTCAATGCCTTGAGTTGCCACATCAGAGTGTAGAATCACGTCACTAGTTAGCAAGCGTCTCATGCCCCATGCCCCATGCTTGATGAGTTCATTGTCGCTACACGAACGGAATAACGGCTTCCCTTCCGGACATAGCACCTTCCTCCGGGACGGTGAATGCATAAATCAGCTTGTGATATAAAAGGCATAGACAAAGTAGACGTGTTTCGTAATTAATGATATCAATATGGATAAAGCTGCTGAAACTTTATTTTACGTGAATATGTTTTGACTCAATTTATTGTACTCTGCCACCTTACTCTGTTCGCACAACATTACACTAAAGTTAAATAACCACTCAGCTAAACTAGACTGTTTCGATTCTCATTCAGGTCGTTGTCAGATAGGCTGCGCTCGAGAATGAGTCAGCACAAGTTTTGACATATGCCCATGGAAAGGTGTCCCAACATTAACGCCTTTAAGAATATATTGTTACGCCGAAGAAATATTACTTTTAATTATACAGTGCTATTTCTTCATGAAATTTCAGTCAGAGTATGGAACCGGTGCCCACCCACCATCGTAATGAATATGAGGAACCACAGTGAGTAGGAAAATCCCTTGTGGCTCGCGACAGGATCATCATGGCTGTCTGTGCATGCGGGGAATGCGCGGATTTGGTTAATGAAAACCTAAACTAACCAAACCTAACCTTCGAATGTGCATGATGTGTAATCGGAGCACGACGGTAACTTCTTGATTTGATCTGGAATGTACACGCGAAAATAAATCCAAGTAAGGATCACGCTGGCACAGCATGAGAGGTCCGCGCATGCGCCACAGCAAAACTGTTCCTGTCGCGAGAACCTCTCCTGGAAAATCTGGTTTGTAAAAGAAAAAAGAGGATCGCCGTGCTAACTACACGTTACCTCGTACAGGTTGGATGATCGTTCACTTCTGCTAAGGCATGTGTACCTGAAGCCAGCAGTCGGCCGTAGACCTTGGCTTCCCGTGGATTACACCGTTCTGCATGGATTTTGTTGTTTTGAAATAAATGAGCGTTTCTGATTCACAATTTCACACTGATTGCAAAAATGAAATCCGTTTTCGCGTACCACGTCAGAATTTTTTGCAATTCAAAATTTTATGTTTTCAATGTTTTTCGTAATAGTAATATTACAGTGTGCTTGTCGTTTGTTAAAAAGGCACAACAGCTTATAATTTAAACTTTATTACTTAAAATGTATAATAATATATTTTATTATGTTTGTATTTGATATTTATTAAAATCTACTGACTGTATCCGCCCTTAGGGGATGTACAAAATTGTACTCTTCCCTTTAAAATGAAGCGCGGTTAAGACATCCGTTGTTTATTCATGGAGATTTTTATCTGTCTGCACCCAACGTTATCTGTAAACAGGAAGTTGAAATGTTTAGTGTCTCAGGTCATAAAAAATTATGAAGGAAATATTTACTCTTAGAGATTGCTATTAAAACTAACAATGAATTAGAGAAATGATATAGGGTCCCTATTTATGGAAGTGCAATCCAGCTTATGAGGCTACAGATTTCCCCTTTTAAAAGTGGTTTAAAAATTAGAGGGTCAGTTTTGTGTTGTTGGTTGTCATGTAAAAGTGAAGTGTTGTGAGTTCTCATTTTTCTGTGAGAGTACAACATAATAGTGTTGTTTCATAGAAATGTCGAAACGTGGTTGTGTAAATGATCCAAATTTGTTTTGCTATATATGTGGGTCATATACTTTAGTAAAACAGAGACAGAATATAACAGCTTTTGTAAAGAATACTTACTTTCAATATTTTGGCTTTGGTATTAAGTTAGGAGATCAGGACAAATCCTGGTGTCCCCATAAAGTATTTCGTAGTTGTATTGAAGAGTTGAGGAGTTGGAAAAATGGAAAAAGGAAGTCATTGCCCTTTGGTATCCCTATGATTTGGAGGGAACCTACAAATCATGGAGACAATTGTTATTTTTGTACAGTTAAGGTAGCTGGATATACTGCTAAAAACAAGAAAGATATTCTATATCCTAACATTCCCTCTGCCATTCGGCCGTACCTCATGGTCCTGATATTCCCGTTCCGCTATCCCCTGAATCAGATACATTGCCCTCTGGATCCAGAAGCACTGAAACTGAATCTCCAGTGGATCATACTTATGAACCAGGCAATACTGGTGATGATAGATGTTTTAATCAAAGTGAGCTAAATGATTTAGTAAGGGATTTAAATTTGCCAAAAGAATCAACAAAACTATTAGGTTCTAGGTTAAAAGAAAAGAAAGTATTGGCTGAAGGTACATATTTTTCATGGTACTGGCGTCGTCAGAAGGAACTTGTCCCTATTTTTGCTGAAGAAGAAAATTTAGTGTATTGCCAAGACATCATTGCCGTCTTAAAATTTTATAACATAAACTATAATTCCAAAGAGTGGAGGTTCTTCATAGATTCTCCTCAGGAAAGTCTTAAAGGTGTTTTGCTTCATAATGGAAACATTGCGGACTATTGCTGGGTGTTAAAAAGGGACTGCTCTGAACAACATGCGAGGAGGTCAAAGAGGAGAAAATTTGAAGTGCAGTAATGAGGTAATATTATGAAAGTGCTTATAATTATTAATTAATATTAATTAATGATTAATTAGCGACAAATAGCAAATTGTGGTCTAGTTTTTCTCACAAAATTCTTGTTGAAAATAATTTTTATGACGTTTGACAAAGCTATAATTTCATTTCTAGTTATTCTTGAATTGTCTGAAAACCTGACGAAAAAATCCGTTTAGAATCGTCTATCAGATTGAAAACAACAGAAAATAAGTTCTGAAATGCAGAACGGTGTTATCGTGCAACAGATATCGAGGGGCAGTTCAAAAGGGAAACAACTCAAAATTTAAAGTTTTGAGAAATCTCAATTTTAAAGCTTCATGTTGCTGTGAAAACTCCAATTAACACAATCTAATTGGAAACTTATAGCATATATATATATATATATATATATATATATATATATATATATATATATAATATCATTAACAGAATGTTAAGTAATTTGAACGGTTATTTCATTTTTCACCTTATACCTTTTCCCTAGGAAATTGTACTCATTGTGCATTTTATACATACGAGTCGTGTTATTACTCGACCAAGGCTAGTGGAGTCCTGCAGTCCGGAGCCGTGTCGCTACTGCTCCTGCGTTCGTAATACCGCATCGCGATAGTTCACATTACGCCCGCGGCTCCACTCGCCTCGGTCGAGTAATACAATGTTTCTAGGTGAACTACCTACTGTATATTAGCCCTACAAACTGGTAAAATATTGTGACAGCGACGTGAGATTCGAACTCACGACCAGCGTCCCGCAAGAGAGCAGACAGCGCGTGAGCCGACGCGGGCTTCACGGAGCACTTTGGGATGGCGCGCGGCGGAGAGAAGTAAGGGGAAAGGGCCTACGTGGCGAGGGAGTTTGCGCCCGCATCTTCTGCTTGCCTAGAGAGGCCGAGAAATCCGTCGAAGTGGAAGAATCGCGAATTCGAACTTTCGAGGCTACGTCGCTGTGGTTATAAATTACGGACGCGAAGGAACGACAGCAGTTTTTCAGTTGATTAGTCAGCCAGTCAGTGAGAAAGCCAGAGCAAGCAAGCCAGTCTTGTGTACCGGAGTTCGACTCGAGTGTGCGTCCGCAACTGTATCAGCATCCGAAGGCCTGAGTTCGAGTGCAGTGGACCGCAGTTGGAGGGACCTGAGTTCGAGTACAGTGAACTGTCTCAGAAGGTCTGTGGTTCGAGATACTGTGAACTCGAGTGACTGAGCTAGAAGAACTGTGAACTGAGAACTGATAGTTCTGATTTGTAAATAGTGCTTTGTAAATATTAGTTAAGATTAACAGTTCATTGTTGTTCGTAATAGTCCAAGTAAATTCTCATTGCCGTCAGTGGAGTGCTATAACGAATACTGTGTTGAGTGAAAATTCTATTGTTGACGAGAGCGTTTAAGGTGAATTGTAGAAAGGAATTATTGTTGGAAGAATAAAATCCTATTGTTGAGTGGAAATAAAAATCACAATATGTAACACGGCTCTACAAGAAGAAGTTGATTATTGGGACAGCACCATCTCTTTTTTATAGACATCAGTTTACAAAATAATGAAGTGTGTATAAAACGAAATGATGACGTCACGCTGATAAAATTAACAGTCGACGGTACAAGTCCTAGCTAGACAACTTTACTTATACAAGAGAGGCGTCCACACCTGTGGAGTAACGGTTAGCGCGTCTAGCCGCGAAACCAGGTGGCCCGGGTTCGATTCCCGGTCGGGGCAAGTTACCTGGTTGAGGTTTTTTCCGGGGTTTTCCCTCAACCCAATATGAGCAAATGTTGGGTAACTTTCGGTGTTGGACCCCGAACTCATTTCACCGCTATTATCACCTTCATCTCATTCAGACGCTAAATAAAGCGTTTGATACTGTTTGTTCATAAAAAAATTTGATAACCGAAACTTATGTAAAGAATCGATTGGTGGTAGTACCATTTCCCGTAATAAACCGGAAGTAGGGGTACCTGTGGTCAAGTTTGAAATTTAAAATGAGAATTTAGGTCATTGAAGGTATCATTGGAAACTATTACTAATGACGGGTGCTTGACATTCGTCATTCACCAATATGACACCAGTTGTGTAGAACACTTTACCGACAGGGTGCGCCATAAGAGGCTGGTCTACGCTACACCCACGATGAGATGAGATAATGATGGAGATTTGATGGAATGACACAGGGGAACCGGAGTTTCCGGAGAAAACCCTGTGTTACCTGGACCACGAGCTTGCCCAACACATGTCATAAGTCGGGGGAACGGCGGGACTCAACCCGGGTCTACAGGATTATGTCCAGTGTTCTATCCACTATATCACTCTGGCAGCTCAAAAATGAAAGTAAGAAATGGAGAAGTCCATTAATATTTCTACGTATAGACATAATATGTGAAGATTGAAATTGATAATTTGTACAAGAGTCAGTAGGCCTATAGCTTTGTTATGGAAACGAAAAAGTAGTAAGCAGATAACAGATCTCGTATTTTATCTCTGACTCTCTGCAACGCCACATTTGCGTTGGGGAGGCAAGGAGATAGGAGAGAAGTTGTAATGTTTAAGTACTTAAGTACAGGGACATCACTTTATTTTTACTTCAATTTTTATTGTACCTGAGTTTTTGAATGTACTTCACTCCCACCCCTTCTACTAAGGAAGTTCCAACTCCACACAGAACCAAGACCGCAGATAGTAAGCAGTACTGAGTTACTGAATATAGTACGTTCCAGAAATATGTTCGTGTTTTCCAGTGACGAAAGAGCTTTCAATATTGAATCATATTTTCGCACAGGTACTGTCCGTTTGCCTACGTCGCATCCCGATTTCCCCCACCTGCTTCTGCTCGTCCCTCTGTAATAGCTGGGCTGTCTTAGCTCTTTTCTGAAAACATTAATTTCTCTTAGGAATTGGAAGTTTACGTAATATTATACAGCTGTTTAATTTAACTTAAATAAAAAGAGCCTCGTTAAGTAATTAACTGTCACGTGATTTCCTCCCTTTCTACAATCCTGCGGCATAACCACTTGGACGGACAGTAGATAGTATGTCAGAGTAATTTTATATTTTCGGGTCGGGCAGAAGTGAAGATTGAATTCACAGTACGTAGAGTAGGTACAGAATTATTTCAACATGAGTTACTAGTACGAAGGACGAAACTGGCAATTGGAATTAGATGCAATAGTCTATATTGCGATAATATGCACAAAAGAACTGAAGCCTGTATCGAAATGAACGGCCACCATTTTCAAAATTGTGTTTAAATATTCATATTATGATTATTTTTCAATTTAACTTCTTTCTCTATATTGTACGCTAATGTGCTGTAGACAGTATACACTGCATAATGAATACGTTAGCATGGATAACTCACTTCGTGAGTAAAAACACTTATTCTTAATACAGTACTGTACTTTGATTAAAGAAAAACCTAACGAAAATTATCAAACTCAAAATCGCGATATTTCCTAGTTTACGTAAATGGATGAACTACTTTTCTTCCATCCTATACCTAGTAGAGTGATTTGTGTTTTACGCCAGTATCATCGAACTCCAGTCTTGGAGGGGGGAGCAAGCGGTGTTTCCGGTTCTCTAAAGGTATAGACAGGTTAATATTAAAAATGTTAGTAAAAATAAAATGATGTCCCTGTAGTACTATGTTGCTAAAATGTTGTATAAAAGACCCTTAATAAAAGGAGGGGCGAACCTCGATTTCTAAGTTACCGTTGAATAACGATATGCGTACTGTCCACTCCCTCACATACTAACAATAAATTTTAGCTTAGTAACATATAGACGTATGGATATGTTCAACAAGTTAAAATCAAGCTGATTACCCTTGCTGGAAATGGTGCCAATTGCTTCAATAGGATAAGGATTAGGAATACTTTATTCTTAAGTTTATTTTACAAATTTTATATAGACTTAACCTCAGCATAATGTTTCTCATTACCAACTTTCACGAAATATTACGCACTACATTCATTTTTATGTCCAATTACGGAATCATACTTTGAAACATTTTTTTAACATAACCTCAAAATAGAGCTTCATTATACCAACTATCGCCCGCTTTACATATCTGGAAATAAGTTTTGAATGGAAGTTGGTATATAATATGTTTCACAGTAACCCAAGTTTATTTTGATCGATGACCTTGACTGTCTCCAAATAAATGAGAGTTATAACTAAAGCCCGGCTTTCATGCATTATCAAATCTTGAAACATGCATGAATTCATGTACTATCATGTGATGAACATGGACAATGGAGCCAAAAAATAGTGAAATTATGCACTATCAAAACTGAGGTCTACATAATGTTACATTTTTATTTTATTTTGAAGCAATCCAGTCTGCTGTGGAAAAATCTGAAAGTTAGAATTTATAAAACAGTTACATTACCCGTTGTTCTGTATGGTTGTGAAACTTGGACTCTCACTTTAAGAGAGGAACAGAGATTCAGGGTGTTTGAGAATAAGATTCTTAGGAAAATATTTGGGGCTAAGAGGGATGAAGTTACAGGAGAATGGAGAAAGTTACACAACATAGAACTGCACGCATTATATTCTTCACCTGACATAATTAAGAACATTAAATCCAGACGTTCGAGATGGGCAGGGCATGTATACTTGGCTCGGAAACATGACGGCCTCTCTTCTTGGAATTGGTAATCTCTCATAAACCCCCATCCTCTACTCAATCCCTAGCCGCGTGGCAGGAATACAATAGAGCCCAGCATTGCCAAATCTAGTAGTCATTGCCTCTACCTGTTGGGTTTCACCCATTCTCAGTGTCTTTGTCGACGTGTTGTTTTATACCGTTATGCGCTTCAATATGTCTAATTTATTCCGGCCATGATTAATGAGTGTTGGAGGCGATGATCCGCAGCCAGGCCTCCTGATACACCTGAAGATCACGACAAGAACAAATAACACCGTCGAAGAAAACAGAGTATCTTATTTGCAGAGGAGCGTAGCTAAGAAAACAAAGTGTTAAAATTGTGCCTAACGTTAGAAATTCTATCCATAAAGTAATCGAAAGTTCAGGCAGTTTAATAAGTATAAATCTTAATCACTTAACATCGGACGCAACCGGCGGAGTTGGATATATGGGCATAGAAATTAAGAATTACAGTTCACCAACTAAAGAGAAAATAAACAAATTAAAACAGAATTCGGTAAGATAGACGATTTTATACGTGATTTACTTCGCCGAACAGTATGTGAACAGTACGCGAAAGAGAGATCGCCAACAGCAACAGCGTCCTTAGCAACCTAAATAATAACATTATTCACAGCAGTGCTTAAAAGTTTTCTAACTTCAGCAGTAAATTAAACGCTTTTAAATCACTCTACATGACAACCAACATATTAGCAATAGTAAAATGAATATATATTAACTTCTTCGCCAACAACACATTACAAAGAAAAGCCCTACAATTTAAAATTAAATTTACATACCAGTAATGAATAAAATATTGTATAGCACACTAGAGTAAACAGATTTTATGCGTTCGTGGAAATTATCACCCAAGGCGAAGCTGATAAAATCTAACTTTACTCTTTTGTACTATAAATTGTATAACTATTCAATGATCACAGTTTCAGAAAATTTTACCAGCGCAACATTCTTAATTAAGTATAAAATTCTGGAACTTCAGTAACATGAGAATTTAACACTTATTATAGAAGTCTGCATTTTTTGTTTATTTAGGCAAAACATGTTAGTGAAAATATAAATATAAAGTGTTTTTAAAATAAGTTTGTTCATTTTTATACCAAGTTTGTTTTAGTAATTAAAAATTAAGATATATTTACAAAGATAATATAGTCTTTCTGAAAATCGCAGTTTCACGGAACACAGTTTGAAAAACGTTCGCAAATCACAATGACTTCAAGAATTGGCAACTCAGCTAAGGGTTTATCCCTTGCGCGTGCCTGCAGTTAACTGGTGAAGGGGATGAGGGAAGGTCGTCATGTTTTCGTGCGAAGTATAGCACGTATGGGCGAATCCAGAAATGCATATAGAGTGTTAGGTGGGAGGCCAGAGGGGAAAAGACCTTTGGGGAGGCCGAGACGTAGATGGGAAGATAATATTAAAATGGATTTGAGGGAGGTGGGATATGATGGTAGGGACTGGATTAATCTTGCTCAAGATAGGGACTTATGTGAGGGCGGCAATGAACCTCCGGGTTCCTTAAAAGCCAGTAAGTAAGTAAGCAATGTCCTATAACTAATTTCTAAAAAATTTCTTCAGTTAAGCTCATGTGTATCTGAAGCACGTTCTTGAACACAGACAATGTTGTCCTACGTCACAATAAGTGACAGATGCATACTTAAGCGGAGAAATTTCGGACAAAGTGAATAATTGATAGTCTTATGCATTTTCGGACGATCATGACCCCTTAGGGAATCGAATCCGCCATCTTCCGACTTTGCAGCGTTACGCTTTAACCGCGGTGCTATCACACACCCCACAATACACAAGTACTTCCATCTTTATTACACAATCACAATGAACCAAATTATCCGTCTTTAGAAATCCCTTTCCCTCAATCCATTTTGACACGATCTCTTCTTGCCGTCCTAACAGTAGCTGTAGCAACACTTCACAATTCCACACAAAAGCTTACTAAATTTCAGGCTGTAAGCATACAGTTTCTGCCTTTCTTTTCTTTAGTATTTTTACCTCTGGCTTTTATAGAGCAGAGTTAGGGGATTGGAAATTCCAGTGTAACCAAGGTAGGATATAGTGGCAAGTCCAAAGACTAGTTGTCAGATAGGATACCACGAATCAATATTACGGGGAGATCAGCGAATAGGGATTATAAAGAATGGACACTGAGCGAATTTTCCTGTGTTTTTTTTTGTCTGTGCGCCGGCGTTTAGTTCCACTTTCAAGCGCTAGAGGTTAGTGTAATCGAGCATACGCTAAGATAATAATTGAGAATAGAGTTGAGACACAGAATCCAAACATCGCCTACCTTATTGCATAATCCAGTAACGCTTTGCTTCAAATAAATTCAGGTTAACAGCTTCTACTTATTTCTCAGTGACAAACTAGTTGTAATAATAATTCTTTATATTTCAGTTATAATAAATTATATTATAAAATAATACAATACATTATAAAATTATGTATCGAATTCGTTTAATATTTATATTTAATATAATATGGGTATATGGTTTTACTTCTCATAAGAGTTTTGTTTTTCCATTTTCATTGCTATCAAATAATTACATATTTTAATTGTTGTTGGGGTCAACGTCTCAACTATCATTATGAAGGAACTCTAGAGTCTAGACATTACAGTTAAGGACGGATTGATTTTTTATGGATCCAATTTATTTTATATGAGTGCATAATGCACCTAGATGTATTAATTTATGTGTTATATTTCCGCTGTGTCGACTGCTAGCTGGTGTGATGTCAGCGCCAACAATGAATCTAGCTGGCTTGAAGGTCATTGAAATCAGTCTGGCTACATCAAAGGTACCGACGCGAAGTGTCCATACTTAATTACCTATACGCTGGGGAGATTTCTTTTATCTTTTTCTCAATACACAAATAATGTGGAAATATCAGATTCCATGGAACATAAAAGGCACTAATATGCAAGTTAACACAATATAAGCACTGGAGCCAGAAAAAACGGCAATACAAAAGTCTAAAAATGTGCTATGAATTCTAAAATCTTCAACATATACATTATACATTAATTTTCTCCCAAAAAAGGCCAAAACATGCAAACATGCACGGAAAAGGTACGGTTATTTGGAATCAATAAGTCATAAAACGAATATATTCAACACTTGCTAAGTGTAATAATTTTTATAAAAAACATGCATTTGCATGGAAATCCGGGCTCTAATAGTCATATGTAGAAAATTCATATAAATGGCCAAATGGACTGAACGACTTTCGGGAGCACATTCTTCAATTAATTACAGCATATTTTCTATAACTCTTCGATAGTTATGTTCACAGACATGTCAGAATCAACGCTTTTAATCATCTTAGCTGCTATGTTGTGTCGGATATATTATAGCACCAACTTTTAAATAATGTTTTTAGCAAAATAATGCTCTCTTTATTGTATAATAGCTACCTTGACGAAAATGGCAAGCATTAGTACTTAGTTATCTATTTGTTTAAAATGAAACAATAGTGAAGTCGTTGAAAAATAAATTTATTCTTTATTTTCAAGCAAAAAAATATCTTAAACATTACACAGTATTTGTTCCCTAGTTTATCTATAGATATATTTCAAAATTATTCTATCAAAATAATGGGTTTCAATCGACATGACTTTTGAGTTATAATTTTTTTTTATCATTTTAACCCCATTAACGCTAAAAGTAATGCAACCAACGACTTCAACCCTGTGATTGGTTGGCGGAAATTAAATATGGAGTATTTACATACGCGACGATTTTCGCGAGAGTCGACCTGCTACAGGGACCAGTGAGCAAGATCAATCCAGTCTCTACCATCATATTCCACCTCCCACCTTCCATTTTAATATTATCCTCCCATCTACGTCTCGGCCTCCCAAAAGATCTTTTCCCTCCGGCCTCCCAACTAATACTCTATATCCATTTTTGGATTCGCCCTTACGTGCTACATGCCCTGTCCATCTCAAACGTTTGCATTTAATGTTCTTAATTATGTCAGGTGAAGAAAACAATGCGTGCAGTTGTGCGTTGTGTAACTTTCTCCTTTCTCCTATAACTTCATCCCTTTTAGGCCCAAATATTTTCCTAAGAACCTTATTCTCAGAGATTCTTAATCTCTGTTCCTCTCTCAAAGTGAGAGTCCAATACAACCATACAGAATAGCCGGTAATATAACTGTTTTATAAATTCTAACTTTCAGCTTTTTTGAAAGAAGACTGAATGACAAAAGCTTCTCAACCGAATAATAACAGGCATTTCCCATATTTATTCTGTGTTTAATTTCCTTCCGGCTGTCATTTATATTTGTTACTGTTGCTCCAAGATATTTGAACTTTTCCACCTCTTCAAAAGATAAATTTCCAACTTTTATATTTCCATTTCGTACTATGTTCTGGTCACGAGACATAATCACATACTTTGTCTTTTCGGGATTTAGGTACTTTCAAACCTATCTCTTTACTTGCTTCCAGTAAAATTCCAGTCTTTTGCGTAATCGTTTGTGGATTTTCTCCTAACATATTCACGTCATCCGCATAGAGAAGCAGCAGATTTAATCCGTTCATTTGACGTCACATCACGTGACGAAAATTGATTTACCGTTATGAGTCAAAAAACAAACGGCAATCGGCACAATGAATCTTCCCAGACGAAGATAATCCAACAAAAGTAAAAAGAGATCGAAGCTCTGGTTGCCTTATTCTTCCATCGCTCTGGTCCTGACATCTGTTCTACTGGAAGTCGTCGTACGGTTAATGCCGAGTGGTCTATCAGCACTTGTTTACCAGTGCAGTCTTGGAAAAAGTACGTATGGGCTATTCCATCTCAAATCGACAGAAATATAGAGAAAATTGACCTTGCAATTTTTAAATACAATGATACTTTTTCTGTCCGTAGACAACTATGACACAATGTTTTGTGCAAAGCTTGAGGCATCAGAACTTCATAGTGTTTAAATTAAAAATATTATAATTTATCGTATTTTCATCAAATTAGCAACTTTAAACTGTTGTGGCTCCGAAACCCTTTCACCCAATGATCAAAATCATGGTTTGTTTTGATGCTGAAAAGTTAAAGTTTATATTGAAATGTAAACAGTTTTTCTTACTTTTTATGGAAATGGAGAAATTTAGATTTTTCTTAATTAAGACACCTTTGCCCACGAAAAAAATATTTTTAAAATATATGGTTAGATTCCGCATTGAAAGTACAAATAAACACGTATTTGTTATTGGTACAACGTTAATAAGAAAGTATTGAAAACTCAAATAAAGAAAATAAATAGTACGCGCGTGAGTTAATCAGCTGACTGTGAGGCGGAAGCTAGCCTAAGCAAGCAAGGCCAGGAGACATAAACGCGTGATGTTTCGTCTAGTAGCGCATAGCTGGGCTAGCTTTATCACAGGTTTTCATAAACACAGGAGTAAAATGACGCCCAGCGCTCGCTTATCTTCAAATCTCGGCCAGTGTGTGCTGTGTTGCGCCGTTCAAGTCTAGGCGTGTGAAAATAATCTATTTAATACCCTCGAAACTTATTGCCGTGACACTAAGCAAACAATGCCGAATCCTTCTTAATAATGCAAGGTTTTTTCTCAATATTTTTTTTACATTTTCACAAATTGGCAAAAAGCCTAAAAGTAAGTAAAATCAGATTATCTGTCTCTCTGTATACAATAAAAATAAGGATTACTTCTTATCATAACCTACCAAATGTCAGCTTCAAAATGAGCTCTCGTTCAATGTTCTGCAGTAAATGGTTCCAGAGTTCTGAGCGCTGAAAGAGACTTGTTTTTATAAAATACGCTAAATTTGTCGCTCAACAATATGAAAACCGTTTGACTTTGGATAGTATATTTTTCAAATGCACTCTCCTCAGCACCTTGTATAAATAGGGAAAAATTAGAGTATAAAAAATGCGAGTTTTTTTACTGATCGATTTCATATGGAATAGCCCGTATAGAACGACCTTGAATCCGTATCATTTCATTTATTGTATTCCATACATCTTACATTAGCAATGAAGCTTTAAAATGTGGAAGAAGTCAAAATTTTACAAGATCACAATTGCAATTTTTACAATTTTTTTACAATTTCAATTTCAATTTTTTACATCCTCTACCATGACAATGCATCGCTCCACACGTGGAACAGACAGTGAATTTGTTGGTCATTTATGTGTAAAATTAATAACGCATCCTCCTTACACTTCTCATCTGTAACAATGTGAATTCTTCTTATTTCAAAGCATTAAGAAGATTGTACAGGGACATCACTTTATTTTTACCTACATTTTTAACATTAACCTGGCTATACTCGGAAACACTGTTCCCCCCCTTCCATTACAGGAGTTTGAAGTTGCTAGTGCAATATGTAAACAAATCATTTTACTAGCTATAGGAGGAGAGAAAAGTAGTGTATCCATTTATGTTACAGGGAAATACAGTATTACGATTTTCAGTTTGATCATTACTTTTACAGTATTTTATTAAAAAACAGTACACTAGTAACAATTTTTTTTCACAAACTCAAGTCTTCAGGCGGTTATATTCATTATGTGATGTCTACTTTATTCCGCATGTTACTAATCTAATTTATTCCTGAGAATTTGTGAGCACTTCCGTAAGAACCCCAATTTCTACAGCTAACTTCTTGACCGACTTATTAGGACCTCGCTGCATCCTTTCTCTAGCATCTTCTACAGCATCTTCTGTCACCTTTGTTGGGCATCTTACACTTTTCTTCCTTTCTGTACACTCTGTTGCTCTAAATTTATCTACCAGATTAATGACATTTCTACGAAAATATTCCGTAATGATATAATCAGGAAATTGTGAAAAAGACTGTTGTTCACATTCGGTTATATTGTAATTCCAGTTTCCATCATCGTCCTTCATACCTACAAACAGTAAAACAAAACTCTTGTTTAAATAATGCTGTTAAGTACTGCACCATATTATAGGGTACCGTACTTTCGGTAACTCTAATCTTCACTTGTGCTCAGTCCACACAGATAAATTCAGTTATGCTACACACGATACCTGTGTGAAAATAAACTTCAATAATATAAGCTCTTTCTTCTATAGAAAACGCAACATATTTCTGAAACACACTGTACTCTGTACTGTTTATTTCACTGCTAGCAACAGCGGCCGTAAGTTTGTGTGACTGACGTTAGCAAGGACATTAGTGAAAGGGGTGGGAGTCAAGTACATAACGCAGGTACAATAAAAATTGAAGTAATAATAAAATGATGTCCCTGTATTACAAGACTGCAGAAGTTACAATTGAGGCCTTAAAGAAGCTGGTCTGAAGTGTCTTAGAAAAGTGGGTGCAGTGCTTTAATTACTGGTTCCGTCCACTGGATAAGTGCATAAGATTTCAGTGGGAATATTTTGAGAAGCAGTAAAACCGAAAGCAGAAATAATTTGTTCATATACATATTAGTTTGCAGAAAATTTCAGTGTGACTCATAGTAATCACAAGTCTGCAAATTGTTCATAGACAGTATAACATTTTAAAACATGTTATCTCGACGATTTTAGGAGTTAAGAAACAGACTGAATAGCTTGATGCGTAGTGCAGTTAGGCACAGGCTCTTATCATCGCTTAGATAATGAAAGAAATAGCTGACATTGCAAGTGACAAGTGATAACATTTAACCAATAAAGAATAGTTTCTCAAATTGCTGCAATCCTACTGCTTAATCGAACAACACAGTGACGGATGTCACTCACCTTGACGTGTGATCTGATAACAGTACTCAGCAGCTGGCTTTGTTTGGCTTTTCGAGGGACGGACCCGGGACGAATCCTTGCTCTTAGGCCCAATTATATAAAACTCCCTGACTAAAGATCAACTTTGATCGAAGATCGAAAAGTAAACCGAGTTCAGACACTTCTTCTATTGTATAAAACATTTCTGCGATCAAATTACCTTGGTTCAAATGCAATTCTAAGTTCACGTGAAAAGGATTTGGCAACATCGCATAAACAGGTGAAATACGTGATGCGCGGACCATGTTACCAAAGAGTTTGTAATATATAACTAGAGACACCAACGGCGCTAGTTTCGCGTACAAAATTGAACCGCAGTTTGGCCGCCATTAAAGGGAGTTGATGCTTCGCCGGGAGTGCAAGCAGTTCATGCTTATTTGAGGAGTATGAATAAATATAAGTATAATTATACACTTGAAGGGAAATAATAAGAAAATGGTGAAATACTGCGCCGCAAATATTGTTCTAATATAGCCTACTACTGTAGGATGCCCAGGAAAGCATGCATCTCTTAATATTTGGAAGAATGTTCTAAATGCAGTTCCTCCTTTGAATGTGTTTACAAAATGTCGGAACATTTCTTGGATACAGTTTTTTCCAGAAACACATTAATCAGGTTTATAAGGTTTATTTCAACATTGTATGTAAGGATTAGGTGCCATCATATTGCAATGGATTATAATAGCAAAGTGCACAAGAAAATCCTCAGACAGCATCTGTATGAAACTGTTTTGTTTCAGAATAAATGATATCATATATGTTCTCGTTTTGTAGAATATGTACTTCTAGTGTATTGTTGAAAGTATAGCCGATGACAACCAATTTATTACCACCATCACTACCACAACTTGCCTTGCCACCACTACTAGCCTACTAGTGATACTAATACCACCAATACTACTACTACTACTACTACTACTACTACTACTACTACTACTACTACTACTACTACTACTACTACTAGGTCTCTATTATATCACTACTACTAGGCCTACTAATACCACTACTACCAGGCCTACTACTACTACTACTTGGCCTACTACTAATACTAGGCCTACTACTATTACTAGGCCTATTACTACTAGGCCTACTACTATTACTAGGCCTACTACTATTACTACTAGGCCTACTACTACTACTACTACTACTAGACCTATTACTACTAGGCCTATTACTACTAGGCCTACTACTATTACTAGGCCTACTACTACTACTACTAGGCCTACTACTACTACTAGCCCTACTGTTACTACTACTAGGTCTCTATTATATCGCTACTACTAGGCCTACTAATATTACTAACACTAGGCCTACTATTACCATTACCACTAGGCCTACTGTTACGGCTACTATTAGACCTACTATTATATCACTGCTACTAGGCCTGCTACTACTACTTCTGCATTAAAAACTCTGTACTGACCTCTAACCTGGTGGTCATCAACTATACAATTAATAGATTATGATGATAAAAATTTATTCTTACAATGTTTTAAGTCAGTGGTTCTAGAATTTTGATGATCTCATATTTCACCACTAAACATTTTCTAAGCACCATATACCTTTCTTTTCCTTTGCATGAAAGGACAAAAGTATAGATTATTTTAAATATTACAGTAGATATCTATTATTGTAGCCTCAAACAATATTGGTAATACTGACAATAATTATTCATGTTGGCATTGCCATTATTCAATATTTCACTTGCTTATCCCGAGTATATATATATATGGGTGATTTAATTTATTTTTTATATTATCGCCAAAGATGAATCATATAATATTTCAATAAATACAGCGCTCCTCTGCCATTCATATTTATTTCATCACGATCCATCCTTGGTAAAAGATGTTTAAAACAGTATCTATCATCAGGCTACATCAATGTATTGTGGTATTGTTTTCAAATTTCGCGCCGCAAACACTCCCTTTAATGGCGGATGTCAGCCGATTCAATTTGTGACATTTTCCTTGCCTGCCACTCACGGGTATGTTCTCTAGTAAGTATTACAAACTCTTTGCATGTTACACAGGTTTGTTCAGTGTTGCCAATCTAGCGATTTTAACTCTTTTTCAACAACAATTTCTTTTAACTTTTATATTGCTTAAATAGGGATTTAGTGACCTTTTTAGCACCCCATAGTGACAAAATTTAATCTTTCTTTGTTGATAATGAGAAATCTAGCGACTTTACAACTACTTTTTCACGACTTTCCGTATTACACTCTGTTGAGACACTGTTTTTTTTTTGCAATGTAAATAATGGCGGACAATAAGAAGAAGGTTGACTGTTCTCCAAGTTGTTATCATGTTATGGTGTTTGATACTGCTAAACATAATAAAGCTTTATAAAACGACAATTTTCGTTTAGTAATACAGTTAGTTAAACATTTATGAATGTACCTATCATATCCATTAATAATTAATGGTTGTTATAAACATAATATAATTATAGGTTATATTATTTGATATTGCTGAACACGATAGAGCCTTATAAAATATAAGAATGTTTGTGTATTAAGGCAAGAAATTAAAAGAAATATATATAAATGTACCTACCATATCTATTAATATTAATAATAATGGATATTTTATTTGCACAATCTATCACTCGTATATTTCAAACAGAAAAGAAATAACTGAACTTGGATCATCTAACTTAATCGGAGAAATTTCTTCAGTCAAAGTTGACTTTAGTTTGAAACAAATTAATCTCAGATTAGACTTCATAGAACACAAAATTCCAAGTTCAGCTGAAACAAGGATCAATTTAACCTCTGATCTAAGATTAAATGGTTTATACAATCAGGCCTTAGACTTCCTTTAGTCTCTAGCCCATTGTGCGCCCTATATATACGATTATTGGCAAAGTCCGACAGATGTACTGGGTGGCAGTCATGAATGCAATGCTGACAGGTAAGCCATCGTCGCTCAGGCCTATCCCATCCCTTGACGAGTGCCTGATAAGCCTCAGGGCGCGGAGCACCGAGTCCTTGCATCAGAAATCCGTATTATCCCATCACTTCACCTCAGTCCTCTTAAACTATTGCAGGTGACAGATCAAATGAGAGGAAGGTGGAATGATAGAAGGAAACGGGAGTACCCCGATCAAAATCCTCTACAACAGTTGTTGCCAAACATTACGAAATTGTGACGTAATAGAAATGTAACCCGCACACCACTATCGCAGGGAGAGGGGTGGAGTGGGTATCTCCTCAGGTAATGCTGCGAATAACAGTGCAGAAACGGACTGTGACCAAAAAACAAAAACAATATAATATTCTTCTACTTGTTAACTACACACACTTTTTTCCATATTATCTTTTATCTCCTATTCATTATACATTATGCAACGAGCCTATAATGAAGGTAATTAAGACGTGAGTATGGATATTTATGAAACGAGCGGAAGCGAGTTCCATAATTTTCATACGAGCTTCTTGATTACCATTATAGGCGAGTTTCATACGACTTTTTATGCTCGACCATATTTCTAACTTGATATTATTAATTTTAATTGTATCTGACCTTCAGCAATGTTCCGTATGTTGTGAGATGTGCGCAGACGCGAAAGTATTGATTTTTTCCGAGGAACAGATATCCACATTGACCTTGCTAGGCCATAAGAACCTACAGAGATAACATTGAAATTAAATTAGACATTGAAAAACGAGATGACAAAATGAGTTTATTTGAATATTATTTACAATTAACGCTAATTATTATAATAACAGAACATAATCTTCTGCGACAGTATTGGATTTCCAGCCTCCGTGACTTTTCCCTAATTCTCTTTCGATTGCATTCCGAGAATAATCGATACTTGCGGTTTTATAACGGTAGAAAGCTGACCTGTCATTGGCTGAACAGTTGTAACCTGAGTCGTCATTGGCTGAAAGACCTGACCTTTAATGAGTAGGTGTACTTTAATGACATGCATTAAAGGTCTGCTACCAGGTGTATAATTACTACGTTTCGGCATGATAGAGCATAAAATATATTTTCTTATTTACCATAAAAAGAGCGTGTACTTGACATCAGCAGATATTTGAAATTAGAAAAACGTACCAGGCTGAAGTTGTAAATTACACTACACACTTAAAAAAACGTTGAAGTATATTACCCCGATTAAGACATAGAAGCCGATACTTTTTATTGTTGGTTTATTAATGAAATATTCAAGTTACAGGTAAGGGCGTGGTAGTCTTTATATCAAGAAGAATAATGACAACGTACATTGTTCTTTTATACTTCATTTAAAATTTTACAGCAAATCATGTATCTCATATTTTTGCCATCTGCACAAAAGAAATACTTTTGCTCCCATGCTTCTTAAAATTAAGTTTTTATATATTATCTGTTTTGGAAAAGACATCAAAACATAACATTATCCTACACACTTGTAACATTACATGCGTACGTCCGCTGCTGTTAAATGTCTTTACTTATATCGAAGTTATGGCTGTAAACAGAGGTTGGGGGTATGATGCCATGGTTACGCTTGAGTGGAGACAGGGGCATGTGTCGTGACACAGCTTTTGGCGATCACTGCTCTACAAGGTCTGCTTTGTCCACGACAAATTCCATAACAACCTGGTCAGGGATCGAATCCGGACCGCCTGGATGAAGGACCAGAGCACGAGCGCGCTAGTACTAGAGCCAGGGCAGCGAATACCCAACAACTGAGCATTCAGGAAGTCACCAAGCATTGCTTTGAATCAGTAATGCAGAAGACCGGGGTCGATGACACATGCAAAGTGAATTGGTATGATTTATACGTCACAAATACAAGTTGAGTTTTTTTTCTCGTTTTGGCCAATTTACCAAAATTAGCTGATATTACAATCTCTAATGATTCTTGAAAAGGCTCCATCTTTCTTCGAGATATGTTATTTAAACCAGGCAATTTTTGTGTTGCTGTTAGGAAATAAATAATTGGTTGGTTATGTCAGCATCAGACCCCAGAGAAAGTATTGCTTATAGGGAAACGCGCGTTGTAGTATAGCCACAGTCTGCTATATACAGTCGCGAAGCTCAATATGTAGTAAAAATGCAAACATGGATAGTTGCCCACCACTAGGATCGCTACTATAGCCTCGTCATCGCAGATTTCTCTCCTAGCAGCCGACAAAATATGTTACACCTTCGTTGTGTTCTTTTGGAAAAATTAACACCTTCCTTCCATTATTGAAATATTAAATGCATAAAGTTAATTTATTATTTTAATGAAGTATATTAAATTCCACCATAAACTCGAAGATACCTGCAAGAAATAGGTTAATATATTTGTTTGTGCGAAACGAACTGAAATTTACTATAATCGCTTCACTCATTCAAGATTATAGCGATAATTAACTATGAAACCAATAAATATTAATTTGCATTTCCCTTTACAACAATAATAATGGAAATATGAATTAATGGATTAACTTATGTACGTGTACCGGTACTTGTAGTGTAGGCTTACGTAGTTGAGGTTAAGCAATAATAATCACACCATAATTGGAAATAAAACGTGATTAAAAATTTTATTGTAACAGACTTTTTCTACGTCTCTAATAAAGTAACAAATAAAAATAACAACAAAATTAACAGCTATAATTAAAAACATATCCTTTGGAAAAAAAAGTAGGCCTAAGCAATAATAATCCCACCAGAATTGAAAATAAAACGTGAACAATAAATTTCATTAAAACAAACTTAATTTTTCTACGTCTCTAGTAAAATATTATTATTCCAATTATTGTATTTTAGCCATTAGCATTTTCATTACAATCAATAACGAACATTTCACAAGCATCAATTTGAAATACGCAACGAGCTAGCACTCGATGGAAATACGATTCAGTCCAAAGTCGACCGTGGACAGTCTATTGTTTCTAGTTGCTAACCGCTTGGAGCGCTTTATCACGAGATTTTCAAAAAATCACCTCAAGCTTCGCGACTGTATATAGTAGACTGTGGTATAGCTAATGTTTATGAACCGAGGACTCTTGCAAGCATCACTGTGCAGGTAGGAGTAGTGCCGGCGTAGCTTAGTACAACGCAGTCAAAAGCAGTCGACACGTGTCTTCAGAATGCCGAGACCAAAAGTACGCAAGATAGAAGCACTAAGGAAATATGTTCGTCAATAAAGTGTGTTTTCCATCCATGGTAACGAACTGTTTTGTGAACTGTGTCATGTGAAATTGGCAGCCGACATGGCATGCAACGTTAAGAAGCATATAAATAGCAATAAGCTTAAACGCGCATGTAACAGACAACAGAATTTAAGCAAGGTACAGCAGGAATCTCCTTCATAACTACTTGAACGAACATTTTACGAAGATATGTGTGACGCATTTATTGCTTCAAATATTCCGTTAAATAAATTAGAAAACGCGAAACTCCGTGGATTTTTAGAAAAGTACACTGGAAGACAAATTGCTAAAGAAGCAACACTGCGGAACAATTATGTGCAACATGGATATCAGAAATGTCTGCGTGAAGTGAAGTGTAAATTACAAAATGAGAAGCTATCGGTTTCTATAGATGAAAGCATGGACTCCGATGGACGTCACGTTGCAAATGTGGTTGTGGCTGCCCTTAGTGCGGAATGTTGCTGTAGACCCTATCTCTTAATGAGTGAAGTGTTAGAGAGGGTTAATTGTTCCCACCATAATATGTGAACTTTTTGATAGTGCTATGGGGTTGCTATGGCCATCATGTGTGCAATTCGAAAATGTGTTACTATATGTTACAGATGCTGCTAGCTATATGAAGAAATCCGCTAAGTTTCTTGAAACACGTTATCCGAATATGATACACGTTAAATGTCTTGCACATACATATCATAGTTCATTGTATACGTAAATACGTAAATAATATTATTACCAGTATGTCAAGCACAATGAAATATTTAGGTCTCTTAATGAGAATAAATTAGAATTGCTCTTTGTAAGCTTCATAGCTAATCACTGGAAACTAGTCAAAAGGACGCACAAATAATGAGACTTTCATGTATTACTTCATTTCTCATGAACTAAACTGTACTACTGCAACGTCACGCTGTCTATCGCTATTTACCCCATCCCTCTCAAAGCAGGTATGCTATATTGCATACTAAGCTGATAGCAATATTTTTCTCGGGGCCTAGTCATCCTTTACATTAATTCAGATCAAATACCTTCCAAATCTTAGGGACTCGTGGAATTGTCTCTGATGGTATAGAATACAGACAATTGAGACGGTCGCCGGAAAAAGGGTCCATAAGTAAAACTCGTGTTTTGAGATATGGATGGTATAATGTTTTATTTTAATTTCAATTAAAGAAGACATAAAATTATAATAACTAATAATAGTTATATAAATTAAGAGCATCTTTAGGTATAACATAACACAGTGATGTCAAAGCAAGCGCATTTTTCTGACCTTGACGTCGTGCGCGGGCATCAAGCGCTAAGTATGGAAAGAGGAAGGGTTGTGTATATGAATAAGCAGCCTGTTGTATTAAGAAAACAGTGGTGCACAAACTTCAAACGGAAATTGAAATGTTATGTCGTTATTTTTATATGGCTTCTCTCTGTTTAATATTATCTACATTGTCTGTAAAACAAAAGTACTGATACCAATTTCTTAATATTGCAGTTGTGTTTTAAATGTTAATAACATAATAAAAAGTTAAGAAGGAATATTCACATAAATTCCATAGTAGTACAACTATACTGTAATAAATGGATGAAACACATCATAAAATGATATCCCCCCCCAAAAAAAGAGATTGAGTATGACATGATAAGTTGGAATTGATATTGATGGTACCTTTAATCTTATAAAAGTAATCAATAAACTAATCAAACCAATATTACAGTACAAAGCAAAGTTACCTAGGTACTGTATCTGTTTTAAGTGTAACTAATATTTCATAACAAAATTCGTATCGCATTATGCCTTTAAGGTGATATTGGTGAGCAACTTCCTATCATCAGAATATTAAATTATTTTCTAGAAATGTGCTGAAGCTATAGAGCTGATATTTTTACAATACATGGGTACGTATCTTTTGCTTATGATGTAACAGTAGTTGCTTTGTTAATTCATTTCCTTACAAACATTTTCCATGCGAATATTTTCAAAATTTTCAATACACAATATTTTCAGTAATACGTATTTACAATATATTAGATTTACGAAAACATTCTGTAAGGCTACTAAATAAATAGGCCTATATCTGAAAATTTCATTTTTCTATAAAAAAAAGCTGAGAAAATATTTCTTTTGAATAAAAGAATCAAACTTGTGAAAAATGAGCATTAAAATTAAAGTTACATTCTTATAATGCACTTAGGCTATACTTCTCAGACAAATCTAAAAATTAACACGGATACAGTTTTAATAAGTTTTATTGCCTTTATCTATTGAATCAGTGCTGGCCATCCCTGGATATAGCTCGACCAAGCGGCATATACCACCTCTTTCGTCTGTGTCTTTCCTTTCCGCTGTAAAGCGCTCAGGTTCTCCTGAGCTCTAAAGCGCGCGCTTGCTCCTATGGGCATCAATTGACATGACTGACATAACATAACATAACATAACATACATACATACATACATACATACATACATACATACATACATACATACATACATAGTCTACATATTGTACATACATACATACATACACACGTACACAGCCACCGACGTAGCTCAGTCGACTAAGGCGCTTTCCTGTCGACCCGGAGTTGCGTTCGGGCGAGGGTTCGATTCCCCTTGGGCTGATTACTTGGTTGGGTTTTTTCCGAGGTTTTCCCCAACTGTAAGGAAAATGTTAGGTAATCCGTGGCGAATCCTCGGTCTCATTTCGTTATCACAAATTTCATCGACGCTAAATAACCTCGCAGCTGATACAGCGTCGTTAAATAACCAAGTGGAAAAACATAGCCTACATACATACATACATACATACATAAGTGTTCTGCCCAACGGCAGGTCTATCACTGCAAACCCAGCATTCTCCAATCTTTCTTATTTTCTGCCTTCCTCTTAGTCTCCGCATATGATGCACTTATCTTAATGTCGTCTATCATCTGATATCTTCTTCTGCCCCGAACTCTTCTCCCGTTCACTATTCCTTCCAGTGCATCCTTCAGTAGGCAGTTTCTTCTCAGCCAGTGACCTAACCAATTCCTCTTTTTCTTTCTGCTCAGTATCAGCATCATTCTTTCCAACACAGCTCCTTTTCTTATTCTGTCTGTCCACTTCATACGCTCCATTCTTCTCCATATCCACTTTTCAAATGCTTCTAGTTGCTTCTCTTCACTTGGTCGTAATGTCCATGTTTCTGCCCCATACAATGCCACACTCCATGTACAGTATATAAAGCACTCCAGTATACTCTTCCTTAGTTATTTTTCCAGAGGTTCGCAGAAGATGTTCCTTTTTCTATTAAAGCTTCCTTTGCCATTGCTATCCTCCTTTTGATTACCAATTACACGAGAAAAACATTTTGGGTTCTGCATTATAAGTGTGAGCATTCTGATGAGTATAGAGCAATCTAAATACGTGGAGAGGGACGACCACTTATTTATCTAAAACAACCGCTAGCAGAATACTTAAATTCATTGCCCATAAGCTCAACAAAGAAGAATATAATCTTCTAAAAGTCTGTCGAGCAAGAATCATTTCTGAAGAGTTGCATGGCTGGTACAACACTCTGCCAACATGTGACACTGCAATTGACAAGGTTCCAGTACCTGCATGGATGACAGTGGAAATGATAAGTGATGATTCTGTAGATGATTCTTAGTAAGCTTGTGATTTAGACTCTAAAAAAATCGATAATTAATGCACTTTTTATGTCATGAAGTTCAAAATCTGTGAGTAAATAGTTTCATTCAATTCAGCCAAAGCTGTGTTAAAACCATAATTCAATCTGCAAATCATGCTAATATGTAGCTTGATACATGTGTTATTTAACAAGAAGGAGTAGATGAGTTTAAATGCAAAACTAGATTTTTCATAAACATTCCAACTTTGAAGTTGATTTATCTCAATACTATCTTTTTGGACTTAATACTTTTTCCTTGTAAGCCCACGAAATATAGTTTTTTTGCTGATCGTGTTTTTTAACAACTTTATCGACGTTGTTAGTAGGTCTTGTAAATTAAACTTACAACACACCTGCGGTAAATAAACAAATCAAATCAACTTTTATTTATTTACTTAAAAATTAACGAACTATCAGTATCGCGCACCACTATGTGCTATGAGGAAACAACTGACTGTGTTATAATACCTGTACACTTCCTAAATTAATTTATTGGAGTGGAGATTTGTAAGAAAACAGGAATTAATGTAGACAAGACGTAAGCGAAAAAACATTTCTGACGACTTCCGGTTGTTGCCCTGAAAGCCACTCGTGGGGTCGTGGCTGAAACCGAAAACATCCATGGAGTAAATTACGTAGGCTATTCAAGCATTAACCTATCCCGATATGCAGTTTATTTCCACTGATGTATAATTAATGTGTCACCTACAAATATTTTGTATATATTATTTATTTATTTATCTATTTATTTAATTATGTATTTATTCATTTATTTATTTATTCATTCATTTATTCATTTATTTATTCATTTATTTAATTATTTATTTATTTATTAATTCATTTATTAATTTATTTATTCATTTATTTAATTATTTATTTATTTATTTATTCAGTCATTTATTTATTTAGTCATTCATTCATTCATTTATTTATTTATTCATGTATTTATTTATTTATTTATGTATTTATTCATTTATTTATTTATTCAGTCATTTATTTATTTATTTATTTATTTATTTATTTATTTATTCATTTATTTATTTATTCATTCATTCATTTATTTATGTATTTATTTATTATTTTTATTTATTTATTTATTTATTTATTCATTTCTTTATTTATTTATTCATGCATTTATTTATTCATGCATTTATTTATTTATTTATTTATTTATTTATTTATTTATTTATTTATTTATTTATTTATTTATTTATTTATATATGAGTAATGTGTGATCTACCTACTTCTTTGAAGACAAAAACTAAACTTTCTATAATTTATTTTATTACAATATTTTCACAATCGTCGAATAATAACAAATGAATAACACCTATCGACAAAATGAATAATCACAAATGAATGACACCTATCGCCAAATAACAAACGGCGATCACGCATGAAAATGTTAGCGTCCAAAAAGATACTATTTAAATTAAAAATTATTAATAATAATTTATTTTTCATTAAGATCGGCCAAAAATAGTATGCAATACTTCGTATCGTCTTCTCTAAGTTGTCGTCGATTGTGTTATAATACACTTACCACGCTTGTATCGCAGTAGGCTATATTAATGGACTTGAGCTTTGGGACACGGCCTCAGCTTCATTGTTGTAATAACATATAGGCTACTACACAATATTAAAATGTGAGACTCTTGTTTCAAGCGAAATTTATTTATAGCGTCACAGGAAACAGAAATGCATAAAATGTATCAGTGTTTTATCTCATTAAATCTTGATAAAAACATCGTCCATCAATTTTATCAAATATAATAATAAAGAAGTCATGGTAAAGATAGTCGCAATGCGTTCACAGAACCGTAAGTTCATTATTTTAACTTCGGACTTTATCATGGGAAAAACAAATGTTTGGCATTTCCCTTCAAAGATGTATTTCAAATTTAATGATGAAAGCATTATAGTCTCAGACCGATTAGTGTCGTGCATTTCAAGCTCTATGTTCGGTTCAAGTTTGTCGGGCGTGACAAGAACCGAACGAATTCTGCTTTGAAGCAGCAGATCTATCCAGCTCGCTCGAATCTGCCCCTTCAAGCTCGCTGCCTCTCTAGCCTCCCCTCCCATCCCTTCATGCTTTTAGCTGCGTAAGGATTTTAGAACAAATCTTGTGAAGTTTATAAAGATTAAGGACAGTTAATTTTTATTACAAAATTATCATTAAACATCGACTGAAATACACGTACAGTACATATAAGTAAATCACATTCTTTTAAGAATATATGACAACTTTTAGTATAAAAATTAGGGCTACCTACAAAAAGTAGCTGTAATTACATTCTTCACATAATCTATACTAATAATAAATCTGTAGCCGAAATTTTTCTAGTAATTTTCGATTTTCCAAAAATAATTGGTCCTAACATATATAGTTAACCACCCTGAAACCTAAAATCGCTTTTTTGAAATTTTTGTTTGTATGTCTGTCTGTCTGTCTGTATGTTTGTTACCTTTTCACGCGATAATGGCTGAACGGCTTTCGATGAAAATTGGAATATAAATTAAGTTCGTTGTAACTTAGATTTTAGGCTATATGGCATTCAAAATACGTTATTTAAAAGGGGGGTTATAAGGGGGCCTGAATTAAATAAATCGAAATATCTCGCTTATTATTGATTTTTGTGAAGAATGTTACATAACAAAAGTTTCTTTAAAAATAATTTGCGATAAGTTTTATTCCTAGAAAAATTTTGATAGGACTGATATTTAATGAGATAAATGAGTTTTAAAATTAAAATAACTGCCATCTAAGGCAGTGTAATGAATTAAAAAACAAATGACTTCGTTTATAAGGGGCCTTGGACAGCAACAATCGAAAACTATGAAGATAGCCTACAGAGAATGTTTCTGTGTTTGTATGAAGTAATATCGGAAGCTAAATTAACCGATTTGTATAATTAATTATTATTTCACTATTGGAAAGTGTAGTTTCTGTAGATGGACATAATGCTATACTGTTAATACAGTAACTTCTGATATAATATAATACAATATAATATAATATAATTTAAGTTATTTGAAGGGTTCAGAACCATTGTGGGCCAAGCGCCATTTACTGAATACGTAGAAAACAAGGGTTAAAATTAAGTTATTAGCATAATTCAATGGAAACCTATAACAAGTAAAATAAAATATACACATTAAATCTAAAT
The DNA here is from genome assembly GCA_025594305.2 of Periplaneta americana. Classification (NCBI taxonomy): domain Eukaryota; kingdom Metazoa; phylum Arthropoda; class Insecta; order Blattodea; family Blattidae; genus Periplaneta; species Periplaneta americana. The sequence continues at coordinate 148,042,958 of JAJSOF020000017.1, forward strand.
GATGTCAATCTTCATTAAACTATGGTTGCATGTAATAAAAAGTAAGAAACATGTTAAAGGAATTGTCATTGCACCAAATGAGTGTCTCTGGACCAAAATGATCGCATTTTAATTATTTGGATCCAATTTAAATAAAGTAACATATTAAATGATTTATCCTTCTATCAAACACGAATGTTCCCTGGATCAAATATCCTATTTTAATTACGTAATTTCTTCATATTTATTAATAACGGGTGCAGCGGAGCGCACGGGTACGGCTAGTATTGAAATAAATCGCAGTTGGTCGGTAACAATAGATGTGTGGCTATACGGATGATTGAATTATTTTAATATGAATGCTTAATACGAAATAAATTGTATCTTTAGAGACTAGGAAAGCTTAGTAAAGACAGTAATTCGTTTTGTTTTTCTATACTTGAGTTTCCGAGATCTCCTTCAGTCTGAAGCAAAGAGTTTGTAATATATTACAAACTCTTTGGTCTGAAGCAAAAAGGAAAACCCGAGCAATGCCGGGTGCTTTTAGCTAGTAATTCATAATAGTCAGTAATCCCTGTTGACATACCTATTCAAGAATTAGACATGCAGAGGACATTGTCACCCCTCTTTTCCTCTTCTTTTTTATAGGGTGAACAGTCCGCTATGGCCAATACAAGGAATTAATACTTAAAAAATTGTAGGATAATGAATATAAATGTTTTCTAAGTAATTTTTGGACAACATTTAATTTGTTTTGCGTCATATTTCCTAGTTTTATGTCATAGTATGGTGTTTTAGGACGTAAGTGCATGGATATTTCAAGGGTTTGAAGGTCTTAGAAATCCGAGGCCTAGTGATAAGTTATTTTCCAAGTAACAAGAGCTGGTTCTTGTGCAGTACGGTATGGATTATGTTTTTCGATGGTCTGTTTCGGTTTTCCTGCCGTCTCGCAGTGGTCTAGGATGCAAATTTAGCAGGACATATTAATAGCTTTTCAGCTACCTAACAGATTTTTATGAAATTTTACACAGTAGTTACTGGTAGCATATATGTTTTGTATGCAAGCTCTCGTTACGTTGGTATAAGGGGAACTACCCCTTATAGGGGGGCGCATTTAGACAAAATTGGAAACTTTTCTCCTATCTCACAGATTTTTATGAAATTTTACAAAGCAGTTACAAGTAGCATATATCTTTTGTATACAAGCTCTGATTACGTTCGTATAAGGGGAACCACCCCTTATAGTGGGGGCGCAATTAGACAAAATTAGTAACTTTTCTCCTATTTAACAGATTTTTATGAAATTTTACAAAGCAGTTACAAGTAGCATATATGTTTTGTATACAAGCTCTGATTACGTTCGTATAAGGGGAACTACCCCTTATAGGGAGGCGCATTTAGACAAAATTGGAAACTTTTCTCCTATCTCACAGATTTTTATGAAATTTTACAAAGCAGTTACAAGTAGCATATATCTTTTGTATACAAGCTCTGATTACGTTCGTATAAGGGGAACTACCCCTTATAGGAGGCGCAATTAGACAAAATTAGTAACTTTTCTCCTATTTAACAGATTTTTATGAAATTTTACACAGCAGTTACAGGTAGCATATATGTTTTGTATACAAGCTCTGATTACGTTCGTATAAGGGGAACTACCCCTTATAGGGGGCGCAATTAGACAAAATTAGTAACTTTTCTCCTATTTGATAGATTTATATGAAATTTTACAAAACAGTTACAAGGAACATATATGTTTTGTATAAAAGCTCCGATTACGTTGGTATAAGGAGACCTACCCCTTTTAGGGGGCACAATTAGACAAAATTAGTAACTTTTCTCCTATGTAACAGATTTTTATGAAATTTTACAAAGTAGTTACAGGTAGCATGTATGTTTTGTATACAAGGTTCCGTTACGTTGGTATAAGGGGAACTACCCCTTATAGGGGGGCGCAATTAGACAAAATTAGTAACTTTTGTCCTATCTAACAGATTTTTATGAAATTTTATACAGTAGTTACACTTAGTACATTTGTTTTGTGTACAAACTCTGTTTACGTTGGTATGAGCAGAAGTGCCCCTTACAGGGGGTTGCATTTAGACAAAATCTTATGGGGGGGGGAATGTAACATATTAGGTACTATTGCACCTTTTGGACACTCGGGAAGCTTATTTGTACATAATTAACAAGCTGTCATCTTGAATTCCCTGAATTATACTGCGGAAGCAGATTCGGTTCACAGATATTGAAATAACTGCAACCGAGAAAAATTGCACTACTGCACCTCGAAAGAATAGTGCTCATAAATTATTACTTCCGCAAATCTGCGCACCTTAAGACTAGATTTAAAATAGAGGTAAATAGTGGAGGAAGTGAAAAAAATCATTTTGGACGAACCAAAGGGTTTTTTTTTCCTCTACCTTAGCAAAGTCTGCACTCAATGGTTATATTTATATTTTGTCCCGTGTCCATTCATGCTAATTTGACATGCTATAATAACATTAAATGTAACAAAAACAAACAGTGTTACATACCCAAAGAACTACTTGACATGTTGATACCAAATATGAATGGAATCGACCACTTACAACAGAGTTACAGCACAAGGAAAACGGCAGACTCGCGGCGCTTGCTGGGTAAGAATGCTGGGTGGCGAAATGTGGCATGTTACCGGCGTCTTATCTCGCTATGCAGCCACCTCCGCTGATTAAGATTATCAATTCAGTGTTACTCAGTTATATAGGAAAAATAATTTAAGGGTTTAATTTCATTTTTTTACATGTTATTTTTCTCCATTTATCCTCCTAAGGCCCGATTGTATAAACCATTTAATCTTAGATCAGAGGTTAAATTGATCCTTGTTTCAGCTGAACTTGGAATTTTGTGTTGTATAAAGTCTAATCTGAGATTAATTTGTCTCAAACTAAAGTCAACTTTGACTGAAGAAATTTCTCCGATTAAGTTGGATGATCCAAGTTCAGTTATTTCTTTTCTGTTTGAAATATACGAGTGAAAGATTGTGCAAATGAAATATCCATTATTATTAATATTAATAGATATGTTAGGTACATTTATATATATTTCTTTAAATTTCTTGCCTTAATACACAAACATTCTTATATTTTATAAGGCTCTATCGTGTTCAGCAGTATCAAATAACATAACCTATAATTATATTATGTATATAACAAACATTAATTATTAATGGATATGATAGGTACATTCATAAATGTTCAATTAACTGTATTACTAAACGAAAATTGTCGTTTTATAAAGCTTTATTATGTTTAGCACTATCAAACACCAGAACATGATGACAACTTGGAGAACAGTCAACCTTCTTCTTATTGTCCGCCATTATTTACATTGAAAAAAAAACCAGTGTCTCCAATAGAGTGTAATACGGAAAGTCGCGAAAAAGTAGCTGTAAAGTCGCTAGATTTCTCATTATCAAAATTTTGTCACTATGGGATGCTAAAAAGGTCACTAAATCCCTATTTAAGCAATATAAAAGTTAAAAGAAATTGTTGTTGAAAAAGAGTTAAAATCGCTAGATTGGCAACACTGAACAAACCAGTATAACATGGTCCGCGCATCACGTATTTCACCTGTTTATGCGATGTTGCCAAATCCTTTTCACGTGAACTTAGATTGCATTTGAACCAAGGTAATTTGATCGCAGAAAAGTTTTATACAATAGAAGAAGTGTCTGAACTCGGTTTACTTTTCGATCTTCGATCAAAGTTGATCTTTAGTCACGGAGTTTTATACAATTGGGCCTAAATATGGATTTTAGACCACTGTGCGTCTGCTGTATTTACGGATTTAATTATTTTGACGCTGTTTCTGAACGTTGAAACTCATCAATAACGGATTCAGAGAAAACGGCTCGGTTGTTGACGTGCGTATCTGTGTCCTTCGTTTCCTTATTTAGTTGGCCCTTTTCGGGCCAGACCTTAGCCTGAGTCATTGTCTTCCAAACACAAAGCGAACACTGCCTCATTCATTTGAAGCCTCTTTTCAATGTGACACTTTCTCCATTGATTACAAGTTTATAACTTAATTACGTCATCTGCTCATTTCGACAGCTGTTTCTCCATCGTCCCGAATACTTGAGACGGATAGCTAGGGTTTCTTCGTTCTGCCACACTGCTGCTTACCTTTGCAAGTGCGATCTGATAGTGAGTACGTCTCAGCAGGAATTCAGTACGAATTATATTGTAACGTATTTTTTTTTCTGTTGTATGAGTTGCACAACAATATAGCGTACTCTTTTCTTAAAACCCGGTATCGTGGAAATATTACATTATCACATTGCATCATTTCATTTCATATTTAATACTATACACTTGAGCTACATTAGGCATTGCAGCCCGAAAGAGCAGAAGCTCGTGCTCGGGCGCAGTTCACATTAGTTATACAAAATATATCACAAAATTAAGAGAGTTCATTGAGCACAATAACATTAATAAGTGGTAAAATACATACAGCATGTAATAATAGGGTCTACAAATAGAAAATACAAAATTACATGAATATTAGAGTATCAATTTTTAACTCAATTAGCTTAAACAATTAAATAATTAATCTGATTTGTTTCTTAAATCTATGTGTTTTAAGTGTACTTAGCTCAGGGTAAGCTCTAATTAATTCATTATATATTTTGGGTCCAAAATTTCTGCTGTGTTTTAATCCAGCAATTGTGTGGCATTTGGGAGTATTTAGAAAGAAACTGTGGTTTTGTCTCGTATGGTATTCATGAGGATCAAATTTAAATTTATTGTGGTTTTTATGGAAGTAAATCAGCAATGTTTGTTTATAAATTTGTCTAGATTTGATACACCAAATTTCTGAAAAATTAATTTTGTCGGGTAATCAAAAGGTTTATATAGACAAATTTTGATAATTCTTTTTTGGGGAAAATTTAAAGGATGGAGAGTCGATTTTGCCATTCCTCCCCAATCTAATATACCATACTGAATTATTGATTGAAGTACACAGTACGTAGAACATAAACAGGTAAATAAGAGCGTAGAATGGAAAATTTGTGGATTGTTTTACGCAATCTGTTACACAGAAAGGAGATATGCTTGTTCCATTTTAAATGTTGGTCAATAATAATGCCTAAATATTTAACTTGTGAGGATATACTCAAAGCGTTACATGAGCAAGTAGGTAGGTTACAATCACTTACGCCTCTTGTAGCAATAAAGTTGTTTCATTATGTTGCTAATGATTTTCTTATCAGTAGTATTCTGTAACTATTACTGAAACTATTTGCACAAAGGGCACCAAACACTGCTTACTCAAAAAAGAAAATAAATATTTGCTTTCTACATCACACGAAGGGTATTTTATGTAAGTATAAAAGTAATACAGCATATCTGAGTCCCGCGCCGTGGCGTTGCAGAATACGCGTTGGTTCGAATCCTCATGGGGGAAGAAATTATCTCATGAAATTTCGGCCAGTGTATGGGACCGGTGCCCATCCAGGATCGAGATGCACTTGAGGAGCTACGATAGGTAGCGAAAATTCGGTTTCGCAAACCAGCTATAACGTCTGGGGGATCATCGTGCTAACCACACGATATTTCCATTCTGGTTGGATGATCGTCCACCTCTGCTTCGGCATATGGACGTGAGGCCAGCAGCCGACTGGTCGGTCTTGGCCCTGCAAAGAACTGTAGCGCCATGGATTTTTACAGCATATTTCTGAATCAATTTATAAATTCTACAATGTAAATATATTTATACAATTTTGCACAGTTTTATTTTATTTTAGTCCTCGTCTCGTGGCTTTGTAATTTAATAGCATCTTAATTTGAACAGCGTGCCCTTGTTTTTTTCTTATTTCTGTTTTTGTATGAAAAGCAAATTTGACCCGATTCTGGGGATTCACACCGAAATGCCTGAACACGCTGTATAAGCCTACAGCATTAGGGTATACTTTGAGGTATTCTCTAACAATTCTTTGAAATGAATTTAATTATTTGTAAGTTCATACATATGTATGTATATTTTTTGCTGGTTGAGTGGAAGAGAAGGCCTTACGGCCTTAACTCTGCCAGCTAAAATAAAATAATAATAATAATAATAATAATATTATTATTATTATTATTATTATTATTATTATTATTATTATTATTAACAATGCGTTGAAAAGTTATGTATAGCACAGCTGCGGACACTTCAAGATAGTTCATAGTTAAAGAAAGTGAAGTCGTCTATGTTCTACATGATACTACCACATTTCAAATTTATCCATAAATGTTCTTAGCTAGTCGATTATACGAGTATGTCATGTAATTCTGTAACTCTCACGCACAACGTGCTAATGATATTTGATATCAGTCTCACCTTGTTGATATCTCATTTTTACCTTTAGCTGTTCTAAAGCAGATGCAGACAGTATTTCTTTACTAAAACATTCACTGTTTATTTGTAACATAAAATGGCATGCGTAAGAAAGTGTAATAGAATAATAAAAAATATTCTCTTTTTACTCGTAACTAAAGGGAAATGATCTGGGAATTATATTGTTTTTCACTTAAAACGAGCCGCCAGTGACTGCAGATGCGATCGAACTTGTGTCTTAAAAGAACCGCACATAGAAGTACAGAGTCCGTTCTACCTTCATTGAGATTGTGTTGACACTTTGAGAGCACGAGTTGCCCACCCATGTAGATGTGTATTAGGAAAAGAAGAAGTAGAAAAGAAAACTAAAACAAGAATGTACAAAACAGTAATAGAACCAATCCTTACGTATGGCAGTGAAAGTTGGACGACGGCTAACAGTGATACAAGTATGATAAACGCAGTGCAAATGAAAAGTTTGAGAAGAATTGTAAAGAAAACACGAAGAGATAGGGTAAGAAATGGAAGGATAAGAGAAGATTTAAGAATACAATCAATTCAAAAGACAATAGAAGATAACCAAACAGCTGCCATGGTTTGGACACGTTAAAAGGATGGATGCAGATAGGAAAGTACGCCAGTTCACGGAAGCCAGACCCATAGGAAGAAATCCAGTAGGAAGACCAAGGACAACATGGGAAGAAGAAATAAAACGAATAGCATCTAAGAGAGGGAAGACATGGAGCCAGTTAAATAGACTGACAGAAGACAGACAGTCTTACTAATAAACCGTGTATAGTTTTTATACGAGACTTATGCAGAGTTGAGACAGAAAACGTTACTAATAAACCGTGAATAAGCTATGGACGTATAAACAGGCTGTAACTATACAATGGGAATTGCTTTGCAGTAGTTATATACACGAAACCCCTTGTTGTATATAGAGAAAAATGGCCGCCCCTTTAACAGCTGTTCTTATCGACTGTCATTTTTGTAACCACAGAAGAACAAACCAAAGATCATAGAATTATTAGAATAATATTGCTGTAGCTTGTACTCTTTGACCAAAATGTAGTGTGGTAATCGATTAGAGAACCTCAGATATTCTATTACCTTTCGTAACGAAGTAATGACGAAACTATGACGTAGCTGTGTAACAGTTATACTGAGTGTTCAGTTCAAAATGTGTCATGGCTCGCTGTATGCCGTCATGTGGCTAGCTGATGAGCCTAGAGAATTCAATCTTCCTACACTTCCGCAGAGGTGTATAACCTAAGAGGCAGAGAAGTTGGCTAGCAAGTACGGCGTTCATTCTGAAGAGTACGTGCCGATACGTACGGTAACGCCGGTAGTGGCAGGAATGTGAACTGTTTGGAAATACGTACTGTCGGGATATGGGGAGAGGGTTAAGACGATTACTTACGTATTTGTTGACATTAACTTCGACGGTCAACATGGACACGGAGCATTTGATTTGTGTTGTGGAATGTTACCGTACGCAACCGATGATAACAAATACCCTGCGTACGACTTGCCGGCGCAAAACACAGTTCGAAAGAGGTTATGGTAGCACACAGACCGTACAGACCGCCATCTGTTGCTACGACGTTTAAGTTATACCGTACACGTTCTCAAGTTCAGATTGAAGAACGCCTTAAATAATAGGCAACTTCTCTAACATATAAGCTGAAACTCGCTTCAAATCGGTGACCCAACAACAGTGACGTCATGACACACTTTGAAATGAACACCCAGTACTGTTATACACGACATATGTATTGATTATTAGTAAGGAATTTACACACGACTTATAAACGAGTTACTCATTGTATAAGTATAAGACAGTTAAACGTCTGTATATAGAGTTTTTATTAGTAACACCGAGAGTACAATATAGTAGATGGATCCGAAGAAATCTCCTAACACAACGATAGTGGTATACTAGGGAAGTTGAAGAAGAAGAATAAAATACTCAACAATATATAATTAGATATCGGCAAGAAATTAATACTTCATGAACGACGCCTACAGCCAGCAATGGAAGGAACGCCTTAAACGAGTGGGAAAATACGAATACCCAAAAAGAATACAGCCCTACTACAGACAGAGGGAAAGATCGTAATCCTAAACCGTGAAAAGGATAACGTTAAGAACTTTGAAAATTAGTCGTTTTTCAATTGGTTAGTCTTTCTCTTCCATAACAATAGCGAACAGCGTGTGTTGTTTGTGTGCACGGTAATTCGCGACGGTATCGTCTGCAAGGCAAGGCAAGTTGTCCGTTAAACTGAAAACTTCAGAGGCTACTGGCAGAAGATGACAGAGAACATCACGTAGACAAGGGAAATCCATAGGTTCGTTCCAACAACAGTCAGGAACCGTCCGTAACCATCGTGAGCATGCGCAGTACAAAAAAAAGCGTTCCAACACAATCCGAACCAGTCCTGAACCGGAAACATGTACTGCAGTCGGGCATTCCAACAAGCTTTTGACACGGGTTCGGAACGGTCAGAAATATTCCGCGGATTGAGGCATGTACGGAAGAGTACGCAAGACGCGCATGCGCATAAGCTCACCAACGTCTCCTGGATACTGAAGAAAGACATGATCGACTGTTCACATCAATGAGGTTAAGATGAAAAGTGACAGTGCAGACGAATAATAAAACTAGAGATTTAATTTAAATGTTCGCCAAAAAGAAAAAGAATGGAAATTATTTGGTTATTGAAACAGTTAATTACAATTTCAACATGCAGCTTTGATTAAAAATATAATAAATAACGTACATACATTAATAATTAAAAAAAGAACTATTGAAGTCAATTATCGGAATTCTTGCCTTCCATATTTTTTGTCATCTTTTTATAGAAAATGATCGAAATTCTATTTTCTGCAATTAGAATTAGCTGCGAAACGATAATATTTAAGCATCCCGTTCTTAGCAAAGATGATCACAGTTATAGCATCTCTGGATTTAGTACATAACGATCCGCGAAAGCGTTCCAACAGCGTCCAGTCCAGTTTCAATCCCATAGCAGATGCCCAACTAGCGCATGCGCATAAGATGGTACAGGAACCGTACATGAACTGATCCATGAACCGCTTGTTGGAACGAGCCTCATACCAGAGGCGGGATTCGATGTCACTATCTCAAGTTGAAGCTTATTCCTTATGTATTGATATGTGCGCGACGACGATATTCTCCTCTCGCCCAGTTCCTTTGCCTCGACATAGGACACCTACTGTAGGTTAACGGCCAAGTAAAATGTCGACGGAGCCTTTTAAGGAACAAGAAGCGTTATGAGTACTTATGAGCAAAGTGTGCGGTATTTTATGAAGGAAACGTGACCGACCGTTGATCTTGGTTTTACTATTTCCAGTAAAGTCTATACATCTTACTTATAATGAAGGACTTTGAGCGGCAATCTCTTATTTGTAAAATTTCGTTCCTGGATGAAGTAGAGGAGACTGTTGTATCTTGAACATAATGTACCTAGGATCATTTTTTGTTTCTGATTTTTGCTGCTACCTAGCCGACTCAAATTGAAGTAGTTTGTACAGAAAACCGCTACGTATAGCTCTGGTCACAGTTCCGGTTCCATTTATTGCAAAGTGTGAGTTCTGTGGACGAAACAATTTTCTTGCTATCAAAAGTAAATATCTCGTTCATTGTTGTATGTTTTCTAACACGAAATCAAATTCATATCACAGACATCATAACAAAGAAAAACTATTTCACACACAACAACAAATACTACACCCAAACAGAAGGATTGGCAATGGGATCACCCGTATCCAGCATACTAGCAGAGATATTTTTACACAACATAGAACAAACATACATACTCAACACTGAACACAACAAATATGCAGACAACATAATATACTGGCACAGATACGTAGACGACATACTCATACTATACAAAGGAAACAAAAGACAAATACACAAACTACACCAATACATAAATAAAATACGCCCAAAACTCCAATACACACTGGAACTTGAAAACAATAACTCCATAAATTTCCTAGACATTATCATAACAAAAGTTGACAACAAACACACCTTCAAAATATACAGAAAACCAACCACCACCACACACACACATACACAACACATCTAACCACCCCACACAACACAAACATGCTGCATTCAGGACAATGGTACACAGATTACTGAACATACCCATGAACCAACAACGCTACAATGAAGAAGTGAACACAATCAAATACATAGCACAAGAAAATCGTTACAACCCAAACATAATAGACAACATCATAAGGAAGACAAAACAAAAACTCAACAAACACAACACAAACACAAGAACACAAGAAATACATCACACTAACATACGAAAATAAAAACACACACAAGATCGCATCCTCATTCAGAAAACAGAAATACAACATAGCATACAGAACAGAAAACACAATACAAAGACATCTCAACACACAAACAATACAAACTAATAAATACAACCACACAGGCGTATACAAACTCACATGCAATAGTTGCGACAGTTTCTACATTGGACAGACAGGCAGATAATTCCAAACTCGATACAAAGAACACATTAAAGCAATAACCAGAGGACACAATACATCTACATATGTCAAACACATAACTAATGCCAACCACACTTACAGTAACATAAGTACAGACATGGAAATCCTACACATACAACCCAAAAACCAAAAACTCAACACACTAGAACAATATGAAATATGCAAACACACTAAAACACACCCTAATAAAATTCTTAACACACAGATCAATTTCAGAACACACACACTATTTGACACAACTCTTCATCACACACACACTATTTGACACAACTCTTCATCACACGAACGCACCCACACAACAGGCAGCGAAGTTGAGATAGCGCTGAGATCTAGTAGGCTCTAGTATGGTGTTAAGCAGCACCGAAACAGGTGTAAGCCGCACATGTTTACGTAATTAACACGAGTAAGATCGCCATTTAATCAATTATTTATATTCAAGTGTTAAAAGTAGTGTACGAAAGTTTCAACATGAAATTCTATTTGTTACTATCAATCAAGTACGGTGTGTCCCCTATCTTCTGGTGAGGTCCATAATGTCTGTTTTCGGTTTATATGTAATATCCGTTTCTGTGATCATATCTCAACATCTTTTAATGAACCCATACCTGTGGATAACGGTCAGCGCTTCTAGCCGTGAAACCAGGTGGCCCGGGTTCGATTCCCGGTCGGGGCAAGTTACCTGATTGAGGTTTTCTCCGGGGTTTTCCCTCAACCCAATGTGAGCAAATCAGCGTATTCCGAATCTCACCAGTCCGGTGGCATCAATGACGTCACGTTGCAGCGAAATAAGGAACAAAACTGCTGGAAGGATCGATGGCTGTCATGGCGACTGTACAAGTTGTTGTCTGTGCTACGCTAGCAAAATTTTGCGAAATTTTCGTACTCCCATCTCGTTCAAAGAAAAGATGCCATGAACAATTTATTTCTTGAACCGGTAGTAATAACGGGTCCGTTGACATGTTCGCTCATAAGCCATTAACATATTGTTTTTACGTTGTGCTCATTACAAACAATACAGCAGAACACACCGCTATGACACAACAGTGCACGATGTTATTCGTCTGCTAATTCCCGCCCTATACAAGAAGCAATCAGGTTCACTGATGGCGGCTGATGGAGACTGCCACCACCTCTGCAAGTTGATGGCACCGGTGCGACACTGGTGGAGCATCAATGACGTCATCGGTGGAATTCGGAACACCGTGATGCCATCGGATTGCTCACCGGTGAGATTCGGAATACGCTGAATGCTGGGTAACTTTCGGTGTTGGACCCCGGACTCATTTCACCGGCATTATCACCTTCATCTCATTCAGACGCTAAATAACCCAAGATGTTGATAAAGCGTCGTAAAATAACCTACTAAAATAAAAAAATAAAATAAAAAATCTTTCAATGAATTGTCTTCACTCCGGCTGACTGACAGACGCACTTTGCATTGTCTTTCTCTTCCCTATCAGATTTTGCACACATCAGCCTCTGAATACCTTGCATCACGATTTCATAATCTATCTACACATCATAATCTGTATATCCGGTCACAGCACGACACTCTATTGTCAGTCCCTCTCCTCATAACTTCTGCGTATTCTTCATATTTCACAATAGACACAATCCGTTCTTGGAATTCGTTATCTACAGATGTTAGGGGCTGGCCGATCTTAAACGCTTTCAAGTCCAAAGTGAAACATCTTATTGTAGAACGCACAGTGCCACACGATATACTGTATATTAAAATTCACAATTGTAACTAGTTTATAAAGTAATCATACAATTTAATTTGTCTTCTAGTTTAAGTAGGTATTTAAGTTCGATAAACTTCTGGCTTAAAAGGAAAAAGATTGTAAGATTTTGTACATAGAACAGGAGGGGTAACATTAGTAGCAAAAGAACTAGCTAGATATAGAATAGACTTCGTGGGAGTACAAGAGGTTAGGTTAGATGGGAATGGCATATCACAAATAGGCGATTACTTGTTGTATTATGGGGAAGGAAACATTAATCACCAATTAGAAACAGGATTCTTTGTACATAAAAGAATAAAATCAGCAGTTGGGAGGCCGGAGGGAAAAAGACCTTTGGGGAGGCGGAGACGTAGATGGTAAATAATATTAAAATAGATTTGAGGGAGGTGGGATATGATGATAGAGACTGGATTAATCTTGCTCAGGATAGGGAACAATGGCGGGCTTATGTGAGGGCGGCAATGAACCTCCGGGTTCCTTAAAAGCCAGTAAGTAAGTAATCTTCTGGCTTATGCATATTTTTCTGTTTAGATCCTGTCTTGTCTTTAACTTTCTATTGTACTAACATTATATTATCATGCATTTCCTTTTTATCCTCTGGTTGAGTGGAAGAGAAGGCCTCACGACCTTAACTCTGCCAGAAAAAATAAAGCATTATTATTATTATTATTATTATTATTATTATTATTATTATTATTATTATTATTTAATACTTATGTTAATTTCCATGATTTATTCTCAGCTCTAGTTTAGGCAGTCATATTTGTTTAAACGTGCACCCTCTTTACTTTGGATCACAAAACATATTTCACCAAGGAACATGATGCTGTCCGTTTTTGTCTTTCTTTTACTTTAAGACCATGACACGAAGTAAGTCTGGACTTAAGACCCCAATTGATCCGGAATGCCTTGAGGAAAGGTGTTGAAGCAGTCATGGCTCCTCCAGGAATTAAAATCTCAATCAGAGAACGGTGCAAATAGTGGCAAATACATTTTTAAAATTAATGTCAGTTTTTACAGTTACAGATGTGTGCAAATTATTAGACTCAGCACCACATTTTTTTACATTATCATAATTATCATGAATTACTGGCCACAAAATAATTCTGTAGTATTCTATGCGACAGGATCAGTACAAAATGCCCTAGATACCCGAATTTTCCACAAATGAGGGACTGGTTCCCTGATGGCGAATGTGTCTTAATGCAGGATGGGCACCCTGTCACAAAGCCAGATCAGTAACTAATTTTGTGGCAGAAAATAATGTAGATGTCCTTCCCTGGCCAGATAACAGCCCAGACGCAAATCCAATTGAAAATCTTTGGTCTATCGTAAAGAGAAAATTAAAAATACGACGATTACCACCAAGGTGAACCTCATATAAAACACTTAACCAAATATGGCATAGGGATGAAAACATCAAAAAACTATGTGAAAATCTCATGAACAGCATGCCAAACCGCATAAAATTTATGATAATGAACAAAGGGTTTCATACTAAATATTAATTGTTGCAAACAGTGTGGTAATAAATGAGTTTTGTAGAATAAATGTTACTTGAATCATATACACATATTATCGTTTGAGTTTGAGTCTAATAATTTTTACACGTCTGTATATTTCCACCTATATTCCCTATGTTCCAGTGTTCCAAGGTACAAGAGGGTATGATCCAAGGTACACGAAGTTGTTATATCATGGAACACTTTGCATATCCCTTCATTATATACTTTTTCTTTCTTAATAGGTCTTTGAAACAAAAAAATAACTGTAGGAAGTTGTAAAGGAATCTTCGATAATTATTTCAAGTATTTTTTATTTTAAAAATGTAATTTCCCACAATTAAAAAAAATTAAATGTAAAAAGTGATTCAAGATACAACAGTCTCCCCCATATAGGCCTACATGTCATCCCAATCAGATACGTAATACCCCAGATCACATATAACAGACTGCTGAGCCTTATAGGTTTTGACGGCAACAACTTTTACTATTTCACTATGCTGCCATCTAGCTACTGCATAAGAAATCACGTTATAACTCCCATTTGAATTGTATGTATGTATGTATGTATGAATTTATTCACACTGCAATGGGTATATACCCGGTGGCAGTGGTAACTAATTACACTCAATAATGGCAATAATAAACGTATTAATTAAAAATACAATTAATAATAATACTAATAATTAATACTACTACTACTAATAATAATAATAATAATAATAATAATAATAATAATAATAACCGGGAATATCCTAAATTAAATGAAGCACGATCACTTAAAATAACATTTAAAGTAAATCTAATTTGTATCTTAAACCTAAGTTCGAACTAAAACCCACGAGTATGATATGTTCATATCTGCACAAGTACCTTTCAACATTACACTCACTTCGCTGACAACTCACTCACTGCACTGGAACTACGACACATTTCACTGATTCTATCCTGATTTCACTAACACTTCAAAAACATTTCACTGATCAAATACTTTGCACTGCCACTATAAACTATAAAGCTTCACTGGCACAACATAATTCTTCACTGATACAACACTTCAATAACAAAATATAATTTACACCCTTTAAGTACTGTGTATAATTACCGTCTATTAGTAAAGTCCTTAAGCCTATTTTTAAATACATTTTTGGTTGTTGGTAAAGCCTTTAGTAAGTCTGCAGGTAAAGCATTTCAGTCCCTGATAGTACGATTGACAAAAGAAAAGTTTCCAGTGTCCGTCCTCTGCCTTCTTTCCCTCAATTTATATGAGTGGTCGTTCCTTGAAGAGTAATTTGGCGGCTGCAACCTATTTTTTATTTCTCTCCAGGCAGGCTCACCTCTGTATGTTTTGAACAGTGCGCATAATCGAATTCGCGTTCTCCTGTCCGTGAGTGTGTTCCATTTTAATGGTGAAACTGTACTTCCACTAGCGGCCGTCTCCAATCGACGGTGGCAATCCTGGTGGTTGTTCTCTTCCACGTGTTACTCTTTTTAACATAGGGATGGCCAATCTGTTATATCTGCAGTGGTTGGGAAAAGTGACACAAGTCAGTTTCCACAAACCTTTTTTGATAATTTATTGACAACTTACGGAACATCTGCTCGCTTGGAAAAAAATTTATAAGTAATCCGCCCATTACAATAATTCATACAGAAAAAAATCAAATCGCGACATAAACCAGTGTAAGTTGTCAATAAATTATCAAAAAAGCTTTGTGAAAAAACTGACTTATGTCACTTTTCCCGAGCACTGCAGATATATGTGATCAGTAGTAATACGTACGACAACCACATCCGTCCGATTGGTTATCAGAGACAACTGAGTACACAGATATCGTTTCCTATCGGAACATTGAACTTCCCGTTGCTATAGAATCGTTTTTATTGTAACGTGTAAATGAACAGCTGCAATTTTTGAAACTAAAATAATATCAAGTCATCATCACCATCCTCCATCCAAGTGATAGACCACGTGGTCCGTTACGGTCTCTAGGTCTTATAATAATATTAAGTTTGCCCGTTAATTCAGTGATTGAAGAGTTTGTTTCTAACAATGTCTTATCTTTTTAGTTGCTTATTTAATGACGCTGTATAAATTAATTGATTATTTAGCGTCGCGTCGATGGAATTGATGAAAGCGAGATGGCATTTGGCAGGATAAGGCCGAATGATTCATCATAGATTACTTGATATTTAAAATACAATTGGGGAAAACCTCGGAAAAAGCATACAATTGGGGAAAACCTCGGAAAAAACCACAATCAGGTGATCAGCCCAAACGAGAATCAGCCCGAGCGCAGCTCGAGATCAGGATCTACGTAAAGATTAATGTTTGGTCCTACAGAATTTATCTGTTATGGTAACAATGGCTATTATAGGAGAAAAGTTCGCTGGATCGAACCCGGGTCCTTGGTTCGGTCCCCGGCGCTGGAGCGAATTGTTCTCCTCTAATAACCATTCAGATCATGAGCCAGACGACTCGTTTCAATGACTTATTTAAAGGTGTTGTTGTTGTTGTTGTTGTTTTCTAATGCCAGGCGTTTGACAATAAAGTCATTTGACCTCTTGCAACCCAATATTTTTCAAAGATATTGTCATGGTCAGCCACTGAAGCACAGATTTTGAGGTGTTCCGAATCCACTTCTTGGTCTGAGTTGCACATTGGGCAGTTAGGGGACTGATATATTCCAATTCTATGCAGGTGTTTGGCCAAACAATCATGGCCTGTTGCCAATCTAAATGCAGCTACAGACGATTTCCGTGGTAAATCGGGAATTAACTGTGGATTATGATGCAGAGAGTTCCAATTTTTCCCTTGAGATTGTGTTATCAAATTTTGTTTGATGTAGATTTAATAAATCTCTTCACAGAGTAATACGTAGATTTAGTAACAGGTCTGTAAGTAGCAGTGTTGCCCTTCTTTGCTAAAGCATCCGCATTCTCGTTTCCCAGGATTCCACAATGGGATGGTATCCATTAGAATATAAGTCTTTTATTGAGTGATATTAATTGAGAGAGCATTTTAGTTATTTCTGCTGTTTGTGTGTTTAGAGACTATTGATAGAATAGCTGCTTTGGAGTCTGACAATATAACTACATTATTAAATTTATTAAAGTTAAACCTGGTACAGGACTATGTATTTTCTAGGAGATAAAAATCCTTACCTTGGTTGGGGTACCGTGTCGTACATTTATGTCAAGTAAAAAACATTGTCCTTTACAGATGATTCCAGGCCAAATTTTTATAATTTCAGGGCAGCAAAATTTGTGTAACCTAACCTAACGTGCCCAGATGCACGTAAGTTTGTCTCAAATTCCCCCATAACCCATACCAAGGTCAATCATAGTGGAAAAAAATCCTATCGAATTTTTAGGGTCATTGCTATACTTCCCAGACTAGAAAGCCGCTGTGCTCTATTCTGAAGCGTATAAAAGTATGCAGTCGCACTCTCTACACTTCTTCCTTTACTTCCATCATAGTATACACGCTTAAAGGTATAGAGGTGATGAGCGTCGAGACATGGAGCTTCTCTAAGCACTTCAGCTCAAATAGGTCCTTTGTGCACCCGTGATGGAATGATTTGCGTGCCGAGTGTGCTGCCCGCCCAAGCCGGCGGCATCATCCGCCACACAACGCATTCCTCTCCAGCCATCAAAACCGTTTATCATATTTCCTGTAGTGATCCGCCGTTTCTCTATATATAAGTCGCCGTACCCTGACAGAGTGTGAAGTCCTATGGGGCTTCGATGCCTCTTATATAGCTGCCTTGTTGAATTAATACCCAGCCGCTCTGACTAAACGGACTTTTTCCTTTGAAGAGATAAGATAAGAATTTTCGGAATATGTATGATAAGACTTTCTTGTGTTAAATTCTATCGTACCTTGTTTACATGTTTCGACCTTTTATGGGTCATCTTCAGAACTGGTCGTTGTTGGTCTTGGCGCTCGAACTTTGGTGTTTCTTGCCATGATATAATGCGCACCTACCTATAGAATGAAATGGCTGCCTTAACTCAATAGGCTATGTAAAAGTGTCACTTAGGCACTTATTGACCTGGACTATTCAATTGATTCCATCCTCTGATTTACTCTGTTCATTATTCACATTAGAGCGAACATTGGATGCCTAACTGACTTTAGTGAATAATCTTTGCTTCAAGTTCTCTGCTAAACTCCTGAAAACTGGCCACGGTCGATTGAAACTACTCTATGGTTTGCACTTAAGTTGTTTGTTTCTTTAAAAACTTTTTTTTTTTTTTTTTTTTTTTTGTGCAGCAACCTGGCTTGTTCTTCCTAAGAGCCATGAGAAGTCACCAGCGATTTCGGTACTCTGATACATCATTTTACACTTTTATCTGCATTTGGAAGAGTCATATCTCTTCTCTGCAAGTTCAAAGGCAAATCTGAAAGCTCGGTGAGATTAGTAATAAATTTTGGATGAACTCACATGATGTCAATATCTTGTAAGGGCCTGGATATTTTGACCTTACTTTTCCATCCCGTCTTGTATCTGTTGAAGATTGAGAGAAATGTTGTGCTAGGGATCTGTAGCTTTCCCATATAGCTGACACAGTTTTAAAAATTGAAGGAACCAACGAGCTAGAAGTATTCTTACTTCTAGCTCGTTGGAGGCAACCCACCTAATGCTAAAGATTTTACCTATTTTATTTACCCGTTGTTGTAGTGATGCCATACATTCATTCAGTTAATTTTGTTTCTTTTGGGACATATTGTGCATTGAATAAATACCATAAATTAGAAGTGTTGGTTCCATAATGAATGGCTGGCAGGTTGGCAACACTGATCCATAGACTACTAACCATGGTTGTGACCTGTACCATTCTTGACTCAAAATGGCGTCTGATGCAGTACAGGATAAGTAGTGTGTGCGATATTTTTGAAGATATTTCCGTTGCCAATGTAATTAAATTATTTTTACTGAACTCTGACACCCTAATATTTTTATACTTGAACTACAGCACTGAATGTAACCATGTTCTGCAAAAATTTAATGAATCTTTGTTTAAAAAGAAAATCACACGTTGGAGCTCAACTTGAAAAATGTCCACACGATTTGTTTTAGTAATTTTTGTATTGCATAGAACATACTAATAAACGGGACGAGTTGCTTAATAATGACGGAAATAGTTTATTATTATTATTATTATTATTATTATTATTATTATTATTATTATTACTAGCCGTACCCATACGCTCCGCTGCACCTGTTAGAAATAAATACAAAGTAATTACGTAATTAAAATAGGACGTTTGATCCAGGGAACATTCGTGTTTGATAGAAGGATAAATCGTTTAATATGTTACTTAATTTAAATTGTATTTAAATAATTAAAATGCGATAATTTTGGGCTAGAGAGTAATCATTTGCTGCAATGATAATTCTTTTAACATGTCTCTTAATTGTTATTACATGCAACCATAGTTTAATGAAGATTGACATATCATTTAGTTTTAATGTGTATACATTATATTAAGGTAATAACTTAATTTTAACCCTTGTTTTCTACGTCTTCAGTAAATGGCGCTTGGCCCACCATGGTTCTGAACCCTTCAAATAACTTAAATACTGATATAGCATATATAGTGGTATGTAATATATTTCTTTCTTTCGAAAATGTAAGAATTCACGATCTCCTATGTACCATTGCCATGGAATGAATAAATGTGTTTTTTCTTCCTACTCAAAAATTTTATATTTTGTACATAGGAGTTACTGCAGGAACAACAACGCTATAATCTGAGGCGGTGGTGAAAATGTATTATATTGTTATTTTAAAAGACTTGTATATCCTTAAATTTCACTCAGAAGTTACTGTAGTAACATTATAGAATTATGTCCATCTAGAGAAACTACACTTTCCAATGGTGAAATAATAATTAAACAATTAATCAGCTTTCGATATTACTTCATACAAAAACAGAAACATTCTCTGTAGGCTATGTTAATAGCTTTCGATTGTTGTTGTCTAAGGCCCCTTATAGACGAAGTCATTTGTTTTTATTTCAATACAGCGCCTTAGATGGCGTTGTTATTGTAGTTTTAAAACTCATTTATCTCATTAAATATCAGTTCTATCAAAATTTTGTATGGAATAAAACTTATCGGAAATTATTTTAAAGAAACTTTTGTTATGTAACGTTTTTCTTGAAAATTAATAATAAGGGAGATATTTCGATTTATTTAATTCAGGCCTCCTTATAACCTCATTTTAAATAAAGTATTTTGAATTCCGTATAGCCTAAAATCTAAGTTACAACGAACTTAATTTATATTCCAATTTTCATATAAATCGGTTCAACCTTATCGCGTGAAAAGGTAACAAACATCCAGACAGACAGACAAACAAAAATTTCAAAAAAGCGATTTTCGGTGTCAGGATGGTTAATTGTATATGTTAACACCAATTATTTTTGGAAAATGGAAAATTACCAGAAAAAGTTTGGCTACAGATTTATTATTAGTATAGATTAAAAGCTATTTATACTTAACGTTGCGAATTCAGTCTGAATCTCTAATTCCTGAGGCTACAACACGACAGTGAAGGCAGGGCGAGCTCACTGTGAAGTATTTATATCAGTGGCGGTGCGTCAATAAGAGCACAAGAGCACGTGAACACCTTGTTTCCATTAATGCACGACTAGTTTTATTATTTAATACCGTATTGACGTTGTGGGGATGTATAATATCAGAATCGAGTATTTTAAACTTCCCGCATCTTGCATAAACTTCTTATGTAAACTTGGCAACATCCGTTCACGTACAAGCCGTGCTCTTTTCGAGTTGGTTACAGGAATTTCACGCATGCGCGGGA
This sequence comes from Periplaneta americana, assembly GCA_025594305.2. Lineage (NCBI taxonomy): Eukaryota > Metazoa > Arthropoda > Insecta > Blattodea > Blattidae > Periplaneta > Periplaneta americana. The sequence continues at coordinate 148,063,938 of JAJSOF020000017.1, forward strand.
GAAAATTGTCTTTATCTGGCCGCTTATGACTCGTCAAGAGCACAAAGCGTTAAGTGAACATGATGAGTATCTATCCTACAGATGTCAGATCCATCGATGCCTATCGTTCACGTGCTATATCTCGAGGAGGAAATTTAATAGCCTGTAGATGTCAGCATCTGACTGTAGGAACGTTTACTTACGTGTACAGTGCTGCTACGAGAATATAGTTTGTGAATTACTATACTTCAGTGTCGGCATAATAGCATAGTTTGGCTTTCAAACACGTGCTGGCTGACTGTGGTGGTGGTGGTATGAATTTAAGTATCTGTATGGCAGTGTATAATATTTAAGAATAATATTTACTGGCATGTATTTATAGTAGTCTATGCGAGTGGGATTACAGTACTGGTATAGGCTATAGTGTATCAGTGTGATGTGAATCAAAATATATTACTGAACACACGCGTTTGTAAATAACGGGACTGTGGTATGTATTCATTATTAACAAACGTAAACAATGAACTCTGTTCAAGTAATTTTGAACGTAAAGAACTGGGTAAACTGGCTTACCAAGAAAAATTGAAAATAAAAAGACTGAGTTTCATTATTATTATTATTATTATTATTATTATTATTATTATTATTATTATTATTATTATTATTATATGTTGTTTTGAATTTATATACGGTTTTTTTTTCGATAGTGAAACATTGGAATCATGACATTTCATATTAGACTAAACGTACGATTTCAAATTCTCTTCGATTTTGGAACCACAAAATTGTGAACACACACAATATTTTATCACAAGCCGCCACTGATTTATATGGTCCCTTCTAAATACGTTTGTTACGAATGGGTAAGCCATTGAAACAATAAAATTATTTAGAACTAGAAGGAAGGGCACGCGATGTACTGTTGACGCATTTTAACATTTTTTTTTTTTTTTTCACCTTTAAATGTCTGTTGTCTTCAAATATAAATATAATACAAATTATTACAATGATGATGTGCCTATTTTATGTATGAAAAATTAAATACCTTGATTCAGGTGGAATAGTAAATATTCTAGGAGTCATAATACGGGCTATTCTCAGTAAAAGAGTCCTTTTCAGTTTTCAATGAATGTGGAGACACAGCTGTTTGAATGTTATGCAAATCAAGCTTTACAAGGGGCAAGAAGTAAAGAAAATAATAGGTGTATGATTACACGTAATTATTGCTTATTTTACATGGTATCAATATATTTCAACAGTTCAGCGTACTTCTCCGCCATGTTGACAACAGTAAGTGTTGCTCTCCTGTGGTCGTCTTCTTTCATGAAGACAGAACTATTCATAACGCGAGCGACCAATTCGTCCTTTGTGTTTGCTTTTGTACACTTCACCGTTCATCCACTCCTACAAACAAAACTCGACAGGAGTAAGGTCTGGGGACCTTGGCGGCCAATGCACATGACCACCGCGTCCGATCCAACGTTCGGGAATGTGAGATTTAGATGATGTGTCACCTGACGGGTAAATTGTACAACGGCACCTTATTCTGAAAAGAAACTACAAACTGCAAACAGCTGTTTCTCTACATCAATTATGAACAGTGCTACCCTAATCTCAGAAGAGCGAGATGTACTATTTCTTTGTACGTAGTTAATAGTACACAGTCATTTGTCGTTTCTTCACACTGTAGGCTTATTACGCGTAGCATTCAAACATCTGTAACTCCACACCCATTATAAACAATGTTCTCCTCAGACGATCTTAGAAGAGCGACACGTGCTACTATTTCTTTTGTATGAGGTCGTTTGTCGTTCCTTCACACAGTTTGTAAGGATTGTTATGCGTAACATTCAAACAGCTGTATTTCGACACCCATTGAAAGTTGGATACATGTTTAGTTTCCTTGCTCAGAACAGTACATACTACCACTCCCTAAAATAAGTACTATTCCTCTTGAATTAACTCAGCATGGTCTTAACACTGGGTTTGTAGAGCATATGTTTGTTTCTAGGCTAATACAGAAAACGAGAGCACATCTACATATGAGACGCATATTATATGGTTTTATTTAGGTATGTCTTTCGAATAGTAGAGGAAGAAAACAAACTTAATGTAACATACGTTAAGGGTGTTTGAGAATAAGGTGCTTAGGAAAATATTTGGGGCTAATAGGGATGAAGTTACAGGAGAATGGAGAAAGTTACACAACACAACTGCACGCATTGTAGTCTTCACCTGACATAATTAGGAACATTAAATCCAGACGTTTGAGATGGGCAGGGCATGTAGCACCTATGGGCGAATCCAGAAATGCATACAGAGTGTTAGTTGGGAGGCCAGAGGGAAAAAGACCTTTGGAGAGGCCGAGACGTAGATGGGAAGACAATGTTAAAATGGATTTGAGGGAGGTGGGATATGATGATAGAGACTTGATTAATCTTGCTCAGGGTCGGGACCAATGGCGGGCTTATGTGAAGGCGGCAATGAATCTCCGGGTTGCTTAAAAGCCAGTAAGTAAGTAATGTAATATGATTCATATTAATGTAACAACCATAAGGGAACTGAATTATTGCGAAAGGCGTTAAATGTATATTGGAAAAGCATGTGTGTCCGAGGGTGACACTTTTTTTCCTAATTAAGGCATTTTCTCTTCGGTGCTGCCCTGAGAGGCTGTTCTAGATCAAGCCATTCCGTACAGAGCTAGGTACAGCCACTGCTCTGGGTACAGCAAGCATTCCTGCCTTCGTAAGCTGAGCATAACAAAGAGTTAAGTGGTTATAGTTATGCTTCCACAGTTTGATCCTAGAGAAAGAATCCGCAATACAATTTTAACAGTAAACTAGCCAGGGCCAGAAACATCTTTCGTCTGCACAGGATGGAATTCCAATCGCTCTACAATGCAACAAGTTGCTCTACAGACAGAGCAGCATATCAATGGAAAGTTAGAGACAAGTTCAGGTGAGAGATAATATCGTAAGCAAACAATCAAGCTTACTGTGTTTGCTGATTGATAAGCTTTGCAGATAAATACTCTTAATTTTATTACTTCTGATTAGATCGACGTTTCTAGTACAAATCTGAACACATCACAGCGGTACAATAATAAAGACAGCATACCACAATACCGGAAAGCAATCGTCCTCTTGGTAATCTAATACTATACAAATATAAACACGCTAGGAGCTTAGTAATAATGGCACAAATGAGGAGCAACTTTCAAAACCTGACATGTCACTTCCCAGAAAATACTACAAATATGTGCCTTTGTAATAAGCTATTTTTTCCTACGGTGCAATTTGATAACTTTTTTTTTTAACCTTGGGGATCAATTGAAATGAATTTTTATGGCAGGCAGAGTAACTATCTCATGCCCCCATGTTTTAGATTGCTACCAGTGCACTTCATTAGAACCAGGTACCCAGCTTCGAAGCCGTTAGCCCTGTGAACTTACAATATAATTTATTTTCTCCTATTACCATAGTACAGGGTTGTTATATAAGAAATTAGCAAGTTCTTTGTGATAGTAGAAGAGAAAGAGTGGGGGAAGGGAAGTGGTCCGTGGCCCATTTCTTTAGGGCTCATCCCGACATTTGTCTTATTGCTCAAGGGAAACCACGGAAAAACCTAGAGCAGGATGAGGTGTCGTGCTGACGACAAGCCAATAGGCTATAGTGGTATATATGTTGAGGTGGGAGGTTTTGATTTAATCATTATTCAAAGTACAAATACATTAAAGGTACATAAAAAAAATTGTTTACAATAAGAACAATGCATCTATGCTGCCAATAACGTGATGACCCTGAAACAGAGAAATAACATTATTAGTGCATTAACAGCCTTGTCTGTGTGTAGAGTCAAGTGGTTATTTATTGTTCAAGTTGGTATTCGTCTTGTACGTTGTCGTCCAAGCTAGAGGGTGGAGTACACTCTTAGGTCTTTTATGTTTATCTAAAGCAGGATTGTAATTTCCTAGTGAAGAAATTAGTGGGTTTGTGCTGCTGTACGACTTGGTGTACGTGCAGAAGGCTTGATTTGAGATATATTCTTGAATTGTCGAAATTTTTAGTTCTTCATGAATCAATCTAACAGGAGTTACTCTAGGAAGTCCTGTGATGAATCTTAAAATTTTGTTTTGGAAAACTTGTAATTTTTTACGGACTGTAATAGGTGCATGTCCCCAAGCAGGACAAGCATATAGTATTACTGACCTAATTAATGTTTTATACAAAGTCAGAGCTGTGTGTATGTTTAGATGTCTGTTTGATAACAATCTATCTTAATATGTAAAAGTGAATGTGGGTATGTATGTATGTTCTCTATACAAATATAGGCCTACACGCTTTGACCGATATGTGCCAAAGTTTGCACATTTAATTTTCATAACCAAGAGAAAAGCATAGGCTATATTAAAATTATGCAAATGGACGTTAAATTAATTTAAAAATCTGTAGCCAAAGTGTTTCTGGTAATTTTCGATATTCCAAAAATAATTGGTGTTAACATGTATAATTAACCATCCTGACACCGAAAAACGCTTTTTTTTTATTTTTGTTTGTATGTCTGTCTGTCTATCTGTCTGTCTGTCTGGATGTTTGTTACCTTTTCACGCGATAATGGCTGAACCGATTTATATGAAAATTGGAATATAAATGAATTCGTTGTAACTTAGATTTTAGGCTATACGGTATTCAAAATACTTCATTTAAAAGGGGAATTGTAAGGGGACCTGAATTAAATAAACAGAAATATCTCCCTTATTATTAATTTTCATGAAAAATATTACGTAGCAAAAGTTTATTTAAAAATGATTTCCGATAAGTTTTATTCCATACAAAATTTTGATAGGACTGATATTTAATGAGATAAATGAGTTTTAAAATTACAATAACCACGCCATCTAAGATGCTGTACTGAAATAAAAACAAATGACTTCCTCTATAAGGGGCCTTAGACAACAACAATCGAAAGCTATTAAACATAGCCTAAGAGAATGTTTCTGTTTTTGTATGAAGTAATATCGAAAGCTAATTAATTGTTTAATTATTATTTCACCATTGGAAAGTGTAGTTTCTCTAGATGGACATAATTCTACAATGTTATTACAGTAACTTCTGAAACATATAGCAAGTAATATAAAGTATACACATTAAAACTAAATATGTCAATTATAATAACAGAACATAACCTTCTGCGACAGTATTGGATTTCCAGCCTCCGTGACTTTTCGCTAATTCTCTTTCGATTGCATATCCGAGAATAATCGATACTTGCGGTTTTATAACGGTAGAAAGCTGACCTGTCATTGGCTGAAAAGTTGTAACTTGAGTCGTCATTGGCTGAAAGACCATTAAAGGTCTGCTACCAGGTGTATAATTACTACATTTCAGCATGGTCGAGCATAAAATAAAAATAAATACGATCAAACATTCAATGTATAATACTAAAATGCAATCTTCTATAGTCAACTGTTTTTTATTATTGTCTGTTATATTCAACATCGACTTTCACGAGGTCATGGAAATTATAACGCGAAATTAAATAACATTGTTGATACACATCATGAAGGATAAAAATAGATAATTCGTGCAATAAGTATCTTTATGCAGTCCAGGACCGTATTATGAATTGAGGACGTAGCTGCAATAAGGGCCCATATCCCCATAGGCATACATCGATTCTTCGTAGTTTCTTTGTTATACTCACAAAGTTTCGTTGAAAAATGTTGAACAGTAATGCTGATAAACCTGTTTATTTTAATATATTTTATATGCCCTGCACTGTTTTTAAAATTTTCAACTCTATATATCTCAGAACAGCATTTTGGAGTATAGGCCCTTATTGTAGCTACGTCCTCAATTTCTCGATGCAGTTGTAGATAGTGAGCAGGCTGTGTTTTATCCAACTGAATTCTAGAATTCTTTCAAACTACAAGGATTGCTACCACATAATTTACTTACAGTAATATTGAATAACCAGAAGTACTATTGCGAAATATTGACCCATCAAAATTATGCACCAACACGAATTGGTGTGAAGAACTCATGCCAAACGTAATAGAAGTCGCAATATTAACTGGAAAAAGGAAAGGAGGAGATGTTTTTATCTCACGTATTGCTATGATACCCATTCTATTTAATGCAATTGCAATTTCAGTGGGACTAGCATTTGTAATGACCATATTAAAATGAAGTTCAAGGACAATAGCTCAAAGTTGCAGACATTTACTTAAAAACTGCGTGTATTTCACATCCTCGACTATATTTTATACAAAGGAGTGGAAAAAAAAAAGACTTTACACATATCAAAAAGCAATTCAAAGACATTTCTGTCATGTTGCTAATATGTGAATGTACGTAAGCCGACTGAAAATAGCACGGTATTAATCTATACTAATAATAAATCTGTAAGCGAAATTTTTCTGGTAATTTTCGCTTTTCCAAAAATAATTGGTGTTAACATGTATAATTAATCATCCTGAAACCGAAAATAGCATTTTTGAAATTTTTGTTTGTATGTCTGTCTGTATGTTTGTTACCTTTTCACGCGATAATGGCTGAACCGTTTTATATGAAAATTGGAATATGAATTAAGTTCGTTGTAACTTAGATTTTAGGCTATGTAGCATTCAAAATATTTTATTTAAAAGGGGGGTTATAAGGGGGCCTGAATTAAATAAACCGAAATATCTCGCTTATTATTGATTTTTGTGAAAAATGTTACATAACAAAAATTTTTTTTTAAATGATTTCCGATAAGTTTTATTCCAGGCAAAATTTTGATAGGACTGATATTTAAGTCTGTCTGGATATTTGTTACCTTTTCACGCGATAATGGCTGAACGGATTTCGATGAAAATTCGAACATAAATTACGTTCGGTGTAACTTAGATTTTAGGCTATATGGCATTCAAAATACTTTATTTAAAAGGGGGGTTATAAGGGGGCCTGAATTAAATAAACCGAAATATCTCGCTTATTATTAATTTTTGTGAAAAATGTTACATAACAAAAGTTTCTTTAAAAATGATTTCCGATAAGTTTTATTCCAGGTAAAATTTTGATAGGACTGATATTTAAGGATATACAATAGTTTTAAAATAACAATACAATACATTTCCACAGCCGCCTCAGATTATAGTGTCGTTGTTCCGTAACTGCTATGTACAAAATATTAAATTTTTAGTAGGAAGAAAAACAAATTTATTCATTCTATGGCAGTAGTGCATAGGAGATCGTGAATTCTTACATTTTTACACAATCAACTCTATTAATTTGGAGTGATTTATTAAAGGACGCATTCAAGACTAATTTAGAAAAATGTTAAAAGAATTATATTTGCACCAAATGAGTTGCCTCTGGTCCAAAATGAAAGCATTTTAATTATTTAAATACAATTTAAACTAAGTAGCATATTAAACGATTTATTCTTCTATCAAACACGAATGTTCCCTGGACCCAATGTTCTATTTTAATTGTGTAATTACTTTATATTTATTTCTAATAAGGGCAGCGGAGCGCAAGGGTACGGCTAGTTCTAAAATATACGTCTCTCAAAATATTGTTGTTCACTTCCGAAAATATGTTACTGCGAAATTCTATCTGTATATTCATGTTGCAAATGTAGTATGTTATGCGTTGTGGAAATAACAATCTCTTAATTTCTAAAATACCGTTAAGCCTATACGTCTCTAAGAATATTAGTCTTTATGCGAAAAAATGACTTATTGCAAGTTTATATTGTATCTGTATTCTGTGTATAAAATAAGAATTAATATAATATGTTCTGAATTTGTGATATATAGTTTTCCAAGTCATATTAAAAAACTGGGTATGATATGCGCCGTTCAGAGCAAAAGTGGTGTAAGTCAAAATTGTGTAATGAGGTTTAAAGTAAAAATTCTGTAAAATACAGCGCAAAGTAGCAATTAATATGGCCTTCTTGCTATCCACTGACTACTAATAGTTTAAATAAATTTAATATTAATTGCTACTTTGCGCTGTATTTTACAGAATGTTTACTTTAACCATCATTACCCATTTTTGACTTACACCACTTCTGCTCTGAACGACTCACATTAGTGGGTGCTCAGCGGTCAAGGGGTAATAAATCTTCCAATATATATTAAATTATATATTTATTCGATGCTGAAACTGATCAGAAAGAGGAAAGGGAATCATATTCTCGTTGGGTTTTACTTTGTTCATGGTTTGATGTAAAATGTAAAATGTTATGTTTTATTTAACGATGCTCGCAACTGCAGAGGTTATATCAGCGTGGCCTGATGTGCCGGAATTTTGTCCCGCAGGAATTCTTTTACATCCCAGTAAATCTACTGACATGAGCCTGTCGCATTTAAGCACACTTAAATGCCATCGATCTGGCCCGGCATCGAACCCACAACCTTCGGCATAGAAGGCCAGCGCTATACCAACTCGCCAACCAGGTCGACTCATGGTTTAATTTTTCTATTATTTTATTTGTATTTCTGGCGGTGTGGAAGAGAAGGCCTAATGGCCGTAACTACACCAGAATAAATAAATAAAAACAAATAAATATATAAATTAAAAAAACCACTGAACGTCGGGCACATTATGACATGTTTTGTTTTCGGTGCCTGATATAAAACTGTTTTAAATTGAGTTAACGCTGGCAGGCATATCGCTAAGGAGTTCATCAATTCATGTAAGTGACATTAAGTAAAGATTAATCTTAGCTTAGTAAAGACAATTTTTTTGTACATCTTGATTACACAACTTTTAACACTGTCATAAAATCGAGACGTTTGAGATGGGCAGGGCATGTAGCACGTATGGGCGAATCCAGAAATGCATATAGAATGTTAGTTGGGAGACCGGAGGGAAAAAGACCTTTAGGGAGGCCGAGACGTAGATGGGAGGATAATATTAAAATGGATTTGAGGGAGGTGGGGTATGATGATAGAGACTGGATTAGTCTTGCACAGTATAGGGACCGCTGGCGGGCTTATGTGAGGGCGGCAATGAACCTTCGGGTTCCTTAAAAGCCATTTGTAAGTAAGTAAGTAATCACTTCGGAATATGTATGATAAGAACTTTCTTGTGTTAAATATTATGATATAACGAAAACACACCCCAACGATATTCTCAACACACAACTCAATTTCAAAACACATACACTCTTTGACTCTACACTACGAACGCACCCACACAGGAAACAAGAACCGCCAAGACCAACAACGACCAGTTCCGAAGATGACCGAAAATAGGTCGAAACATGTTAACAAGGTACGTTAATAATATTTAACATAAGAAAGTTCTTATCATACATATTCCGAATTCTTTTTGGTTGTGTATAGTTAAGTTTCCGAGATTTCCGAAAATGTAATAACCAGTTTAATTAAAAATAGAAGCAGAAAGGAAAACCCGTGCAACGCCGGGTGTTTACAGGTAGTAGATAATATGAAGTTAATAAAATAGTACCGGTAGCTATAATTTAAATATATTTTACGAGAGTTCTATTCTGTAATACTCTAATATAACAGGGTTTACATTGGTTAATATCATGTAATACTCATTTCTTTCTAAAAAGTGGTTTGAAAGTGATTTTTGTAAATAAATTTGCCTCTGTGATTTTTGCCGTTCTTTCGGATCACTATGCATTGTTCGGAGTCTTTCACCATAAATCTTCTTTATACTGTGAAAAAAGCAACGAAAAATTTTGTCAGAGTTGGTCACCAAGGCCAATGTGATTGGGGTAGAAGGGGGGAGTTGGAGGCAGGGAGTGAGGGAGTTAGGGTAGGGAGGGGGAGTTGGGGGCAGGGAGTGAGGGAGTTAGGGTAGGAGGGGGAGTTGGGGCAGGGAGTGAGGGAGTTAGGGTAGGAGGGAGGAATTGGGGGCAGGGAGTGAGGGAGTTAGGGTAGGAGGGAGGAGTTGTGAACGGGGAGATTGGCGTGATCACATTTCGGCACCATTAGGCTCACTCAGGAGGCTCCTCTGACGATATTTACATATTATTATAATTCGTGTTTATATAGTAAAGTTAGGCAACGCGTAGCATACGCAAGAGATAAAAATTATACAAGTGTTGTAATTTTTTTTTATATGTGCAATATACGTTTTTCATAGGGTTACGTAGCTTATATATTTCTCTACCAAATGATATCAACTTCAACGACCTAACCATATAATCAAATGTGGGGAACGGTAACGACCATACCACGTTGACAATACCAGTTCTCGACCGAAGTCAAGCAACATTCGGTGTGGTCAGTACTTGAATGGGTGACCGCTTGGGAGCAGCACGTGTCGTTGGCGTACTTTTTAACCCTAATGACGTAAGTGAAGTGGATAGGCATTGCGCACACACACATACTTCCACAATAGCCGAACATAACAAATGGCGGCAATTCTTTTGTGTTTACGGTTCATATATGGAATCGCCCACTTAGGCTGGGAATACACGGACGCGCTGCGGCTGTAACGCGGCACTACATGTAATGCGCGGAGTAAATTGTGCTCTCTAGAACAAGCGGTGCGCACGATACGAAATATCTGAGCAGCGCGCAAGCCTCAGACACCTTTCTAGTTCCATTCTATCTAGCACGATGCACAACCATGGAAAACGAGGAAGCTTTGCCAACTGCTATTTGCGCTTTGGTAGTAGTAAGATACGATACATTTTGAACAGAAAGAAACGTAGACCTACGGAGTTGTACAAGAAACGGTTAGGGAGTAATTTTTTAAGTGCTTTAAACTTTAAAGTCATCAGCGGCCAGTATAAAAACCTTTGGACTACTCGGATATCCACCAGTTCTGGAGAATTATTGATGAAAATCGGACCAAACTTTAAAAAATCAGCCACCAACATGCGAGAACCAATCTCAAGTCAAGATAGGACAGTATTTATTGTACTAAATTCAATTCATCATTGAAGAATGTTATTGTGCAATTAACAAATTATGTAAAGTACTATTTTTGGTTGATTTTATATGTCAATATTCCAGGTTCGCAGTGACTTCATGATTCTTGGTGACAGGGGATTAGTTTACAAGCCTACAGTACCTTTTGCGAATTTCAAAATAGGCTATTATAGAAATAACCCCAGAAGTTTGCCCAGCAATTGTCAGCGCATTAAAGGAAAATATCAAGATGAATTAAATCATATAGTACCAATATAATGTGCTTCTTTAATGGGGATCTTTTAATTACAATACAAATAATTAAATTTTGAGAGAATTGCAATTAAAACATTCGAAATATCACACGAAGAAAAATCAATAATATTTCGAAGTCGTGTTGTAATAAAGAAACACGTACAATAAAACTACAAACATTTCCTTTATTCTAGTAATCAAAATTTCATTGCCAAATCATGTTTTTAATTTAAGTGTACAGCCAAAACAAGTATTTTAAATCAGCCAAAGAAAATTATTTTAAAATAAAACTTAGAAATGCAAAATATATACAACAAATACTACAAAAATTGTTATTCAATTAATTAGAATAATAGTAAGAAAAAAACAGAAGATATTAAACGTGCTGGTTATGACTATCGTAGTAGCTCATGTGATGAACATTCTGGGGACAGATTGAAATTCGGAAGTGACAGAGTGTAGTGTAGTAAGAATGAAATTGGAGATTTTGTCATTCAAAAGTCGACTTAAGAAGACTCTTGAGGCGGAGGACGTTGCGGTGGTTCGGGAGCTGAACCATAGGAAGTGGAGAGAGTAATTGGTTGAGTAGGTTGTCTAGGATAACACATTTGGGAAGAAGACATCAAATGAAGGTGCAGATGGATGAAAGCGTTGTTGTCCATAGTGTTAGCATTTCAAAGAAGTTTCGTTTTGCTTTCATCTGAATGTCATAAATAGCTTGCTGAATCCCTTTCCTAGTAGGGTGTAGTCGCACGATATGCTATCATTTTCGATGAAAGGAAAGCACAAAATGATTTGACTTCACATTGTTCAACAGTGATCTTTAACCTCCCAGAAGCCATCGGCGTGGTTCAGGCGGTAGCGCGTTTGCCTGCTGATCCGGAATTACGCTCATGCATGGGTTCGATTCCCACTTGGGCTGATTACAAGTATTGTCCCTCCGAGGTTTTCCTCAACCGTAAGACGAATGTCAGGTAATCTATGGCGAATCCTCGGCCTCATCTCGTCAATTGCCAACTCGCTATCACAAATTCCATCGACGCTAAATAACCTAGTAGTTCATAGAGCGTCGTAAATATAACCAATTAAAAAAAATTAACGTCCCAGCAGTGGCTTGCATAATTCCAACGGCGATTACCAGTAATTCTGTACCTATCATTCTGCTTTTTCGCTCGTCTTAATATATAAAAGTAAATGTGGGTATGTAGGGTAAGGTTGCCTATATCGCACCATTTTAGCATTTATAATTTTTATTGAACAATACAGTTTTAATTTTCTACATTCCTTTACAGAGATACATTCCCAGAACATTTACCTTTCATGTAAAAAAAGAATCCTTGAATTTGATTTAATATTTTTTAATTAAAATGACATTTTCGAAACACTTGTCAGTGGTGCCATTTAGGCAACTAGTTTCCTAAATAGCACCTGCGGTTTCTTAAATCGCACCTCTTTATCTGCAGGGAACAGGATGAAAGAAAGCTTTTAATATTGAACATATTGAACAATATTTAATATGAATAATGTAATAAATGAAAATTACAAGTTTATGGAAACTAATGAAAGAGAGTAACGCTTCTTGAAATGCAATTGAAAAAATAGAATATAAATTACCTACCATTTAAACTGCCTGAATGCGCTTTTTTGTTACACATTTGCCATGTGCTTCACCAGGCAGTTCAGACTGCAAACTGAGTCATCTTTTCTCCACGATTATCTCGAAGCCACCGAAGAATTACTTCATGATATACGCTGTCTGAAATGGCTTGAAGATAGAAACATCTAAAGGTTGGGCCTATGACTATTATGACGAGGAAGCTGAAGCAAGAGCACACCATTTTCCTGAGATAATCTAACAGCTTCTAATTTTTTTGGAATGGATCGTATAGGTGGACATACAGAAGCATTTTCTTTATGGCAGGTTTTATTGCCAAATAAAATGTTTGAGCTATTCGACAAATAGTTCACTGTTGATGTAACCTGACTCAGAGCAAACAACTAACGATCCTGGAGGAGCACCAGCTGATAATGTAGGATGCACTCTTTGACGTTTAAAAATTATCACAGGTGGCACAAAATACCTGGTGCGCTTGTACAACATACACTTGTTGTATTAATGCTATTCTCACCACTTGATATTGCACCCACCTGACGCATTCCTCGTTTAGCTAAAATTTTTGGGGACTTCTTTTGTAAGGTTAGAATTGCTACAGTTGCTCATATCGCACCTGTGCGAATTAGGCACCTACAAAGTGGTGCGAATTGAGAAACTACGTCAAAAGTTATTATTTCCTTCATTCTAGCCTATAATCACCACATGTTCGAAAATCGTACGAAGTTAAATGTTCTTTAATATTTCTTTAAACCAGTAACATCTTAAGTTTATGGATTGCTTTGCATACAAATACGTTATTTACTTACAAAACGTTAGCTAAATATACATCCACCTGAGCGATTATATTAGATACACTATCACCACGCTGCAGACACAAAGAAGTGGTAGAAATCAAGTGACATGGTGGAAGTTCATGTGGTAGATTGTAAATACCACTAAATGCCACATTACTACAGTAACCTGTTTTAAACTAGCAGTGGTGCCATTTAAGAAGCGGTGCGATTTATGCCATTCTACCCTATGTATGTGTGTATGTTCTCAATACAAATCTACACGCTTTCACCGATATGTCCCGAAGTTTCTACATTTAACCACAGTCTACTATATACAGTCGCGAAGCTTGAGGTGTTTTTTTGCAAATCTCGTGATAAAGCGCTCCAAGCGGTTAGCAACTAGAAACAATAGACTGTCCATGGTCGACTTTGGATTGTGTCGTATTTCTATCGAGTGATAGCTCGTTGCGTATTTCACATTGATGCTTGTGAAATGTTTGTTATTGGTTGTAATGAAAATGTTAATGGCTTAAAAATAAATTGGAATATTAATATGGGACAAGGAGGAGACGTTTGTAGTGCTATAAATTGTAGCAACAGTAAGAGAAAGATGCCAGAGTTATCCTTTTTCCGATTTCCGAAAGATTCAGAAAGGTTCCTGGGTTTCCACAAGAATGCTGTGCAGAAACAAAACTCTTAATTTTGAAGTTCTTTGTGACTATTAGAATACATTATATCCTTAAATTTCACAATGAAATGTTTCAGTCTAACCGAAAGGACATTAGATACCGGTTAAAGTTCTGTCACTTAGGCTGCTAAATTTCCAGAGAAATAAAGGTTAGGTCTACTTTTTTTTCAGAGGATATATTTTTAATAGTAGCTATTAATTTTGTTATTATTTTTATGTGTTATTTTACTAAAGACGTAGAAAAATTAAGTTTGTTTTAATGAAATTTATTGATCACGTTTTATTTTCAATTCTGGTGGGATTATTATTGCTTAGGCCTACTTTTTTTTTTCAAAGGATATGTTTTTAATAAAATTATAGCTGTTAATTTTGTTGTTATTTTTATTTGTTGCTTTACTAGAGACGTAGAAAAAGTCTGTTACAATAAAATTTATTGATCACGTTTTATTTCCAATTCTGGTGTGATTATTATTGCTTAACCTCATCCCACTTTGTTAACTACGTAAGCCTACACTACAAGTACCGGTACACGTAAGTTACTCCATTAATTCACATTTCCATTATTATTATTGTTGTAAAGGGAAATGCAAATTAATATTTATTGGTTTCATAGTTAATTATCGCTATAATCTTGAATGAGTGAAGTCATTATAGTAAATTTCAGTTCGTTTTGCACAAACAAAAATTATATTAATTTATTTCTTGCAGGTATCTTCGAGTTTATGGTGGAATTTAATATACTTCATTAAAATAATAAATTAACTTTATGCATTTAATATTTCAATAATGGAAGGAAGGTGTTAATTTTACCAAAAGAACACAACGAAAGTGTAACATATTTTGTCGCCTACTAGGAGAGAGATCTGTGATGATGAGGCGATAGTAGCGATCCTAGTGGTGGGCAACTACCCATGTTTGCATTTTTACTACATATTGAGCTTCGCGACTGTATATAGTAGACTGTGATTTAACCTTCATTTAAGCTACATTAAAATGGTCCTTTTTCTTGAAGAAGAGGAATTCCCTGGGTGTCTAGAGTCTGGAAATTTGTATGAATGGGAGTGTGATTGTGAGTGTGCCGGCTTAATATCAATTAACCAACCATCACAAATATAAAAATACATCAGGACTGACGCTGGGCAATAACCTGAACACACGTTTCAGCGTCACATTGTTGACAAGTAACTCCATCTGTTAGCACAACCATAAAACATCTAATAGATGCTATAGAGTTACAACAACGAAAAAAAAAATTGTCCAAATGGACGTTAAATTAATTAAAAATATATAAATAGATAGGATCAAATATTCATGTATCATATTAAAATGCAAAATCTTCTACAGTCAATTGTTCTTTATTATTGTCTGTTGTATTCAACATCGACTTTCACGAGGCCTGGAAATTATAACACGAAATTTAATTACATT
This sequence comes from Periplaneta americana, assembly GCA_025594305.2. Taxonomy (NCBI): domain Eukaryota; kingdom Metazoa; phylum Arthropoda; class Insecta; order Blattodea; family Blattidae; genus Periplaneta; species Periplaneta americana. Next base: position 148,079,552 of record JAJSOF020000017.1, read on the forward strand.
GTTGATACATCATGAAGGCTAAAGTCTAGAAGACAATTAATACAATAAGTATACTTACACAGTCCAGGACCGTATTATGAATTTCTCGATGCAGTTGTACATACATAGTGAGCAGGTTGTGTTTATCCAACTGAATTGTTTGAAACCACAAGGATTGCTATCACATAATTGAATACCTAATTTTGAATCACCAATAGTACTATTGCGAAAAATATTGACCCACCAAAATTATGCAATGGATAGAGAATTAGTGAGAAAAAAAACTCATGAAAAACGTACTAGAAGTGATATTAACTGTCAAAACGAAAGAAGATGTTTTTATCCTATGTATTCCTATGATAAACACTAAAATGCCTTTCGATTTTAAGCAACTGCAATTTCAATGCGACTAGCATTTGTAAATGAAGCTCAAGGACATTCGCTCAAAGTTGCAAACATTAACTTAAAAACTGCGTGTTTTTCATATCTCAAAAGGCGCTTCTATGAAACTTTTGTCATGTTGCTAATGTAGTATGTGACTGTACGTAAGCTCACTGAAAATAAGATTGTATTAAATCTAAAATATACGTAGGCTATTGTTATTCTAGTCCGAAAATTTATTACTGCGAAATGCTATCAGTATAATCACGTTGTCAATGTAGTATGTTATGCATTGTGGAAAGAACAACCACTTAATTTCTAAAATACTGACATACCTCTCTAAGAATATTAGTCTTTATGTTAAAAAATGACTTATTGCGAGTTTATATTGTATCTGTATTATGTGTATAAAAATGATATAATTAATGTGTTCTGAATTTGTGACATACAATTTCTCAAGTAATAATTTAAAAAAAATCTGGGTATTATATAAGCGGGCGTACAGCGATCAAGGGGTAAAAAAAATCTGCCAATATAAATTAAATTATATATGTATATATTCATTCTTTGGTACGACCAATACAGAGAGAAATTTTGGCTCACGATGGCACCCACGGGTTCAGACTGGGAACAAGGGAAGTCCTTGTTCATCGACAGCTGTCTCTGAAATTTAAGTGAAAGCATACATAGACGTGAAGTTAGCCTACGTGAAATGTATGTCAGCACAGCATAGATCTATGTACAGATCTTATAATTACTTTATATCTGCTTCTGTGCAACGTCACATTTGCGGTGAGGAGGAAAGGACACGGCAGAAAGGTTGTAACGATTTTTAACAAGCTGACTCCCACGACTAAGATAAGCCATTTGAAATTTGACAGTCACTGACCGGCAGAGATAAAATATTGGGACCGAGGAGTGTGTTTTTGTTTTTCTGAACTTCAAGGCAATGATGGAGGTGTGCTGCGGACAAGAAAGATTGGGCGAGAGCTGTAAGAGAGGCCAGGGTCCTTCATGGACTGTAACACCAGAAGAATGGAGAATGAAAATCAAAGCAATGCTAACTCATTTAACGTTTGTGTGGCTGTAGCCTCTATATATTTTAGTTTGGTTTTATTTTATTTATAGTTTGATTTTTCTATTATTTTATTTGTATTTCTGGTGATGTAGAACAGAAGGTCTGACGGCCTTAACTACGCCAGAAGAAAATAAATAAACACACACATATATACATACAAATTAAAAAAAAACATTTGAACGTATGGCACGTGATACAATGTTTTCTTTCGTTGCCTGACCTACAGTTGTTTTAAATTGAGTTAATCCTTTCCGGCATTTGGCTAAGAAGTTCATTAAATGATACTATGTAAAGATTTCAACTTTATGGACGAGGAAATCTTAGTAAAGACAATTCGTTTTGGTTGTCCATAGTTCAGTTTCTGAGATTTCCGAAAAGTCTAACAACCAGTTTAGTTTAAAAAAAAAGGGGGGGGCAACGGGCAACGCCGGGTGCTTTCAGCTAATATCAAATAAAATAATTTTAAATATTTCACCACACAAAATATTTTCTTCATTGCAGAGATGCAAGTTTTTGCCTTCTGAAGTGCATTTTCTGAAAATGGACATGTCAGGTTTTGAAAATTTGCTTCTCTAATCTGAACACGATAGAAGCATAGTAATAAATGTACAAATCTGGACACGACAGGAGCATAGTAGTAAAGACATCGTACCGAAATAGCGGCATGCTGTTGTTTCTGTGGTCTAGTACAAATCTGGACACATGACGGAACATAATAATAAAAGAAGCATATCGCAATATTGACATGCAGTCGTCTTCTGGGTGGTCTAATAGGCCTACAAATCTGAAGAGATGATAGAGAAATAACAATGTCATCATACTACAATACCGACACGCAGTCGTGTTTTGGGTGATTTAGTGCAAATCTGAACAGATGACAGCAGAATAACAATAAATGCATCATACCACAATATCAGCATGCAATCGTCTTCTCGATGGTTTAGTGCTTACCCTGCTAACCGATGGATCCAATGTTCAAACTCTGCAGAGCCCTATCTGTAGTAGATAAACAATTGCAGGACAAAAATAGTAAAAACTAAAACGTGAATATTTCCAAGATAAAGCTCGCCTTATCACTATATATTGCAAGCACTTCACAACAATGCGGTTCTTTCATCACATTGAGAATAATATTCCGATATAATAGCCTTAATAAGACCCAATAATAGACGTACAAGTATAGGCCGCTCATAGTAGTTTAATTATGTTCTAGAGAGGGGTGAAGCAGAAATCTCGTTTCCCATTTACTTTTGTGGCTGCAAACTTGAACCATGTGTTTATCGCTACCTGTATATCATATGTACCTCACAGACAGGGGCGGATGCAGAATTTTTTTTCGGGGAGGGATTTGGGGAGATAGTAAAAATGGAGTAATGAGAAATAAGTTTATATACTCACAATTTGTTTCCGAGTCACAAACATTTACAAGTTGGCCTTAGTAGCGTAGTCGTAGTCTGTGCTCGAAGTTACGGGTTCTACCCCAACCCAGCTCAATGGCATTTAAGTGTGTTTAAATGCGACAGGCCTCATATCAGTCGATTTACTGGCATGTAAAAGAAGTCCTGAGGGAAAAAATTCCGGCACACCGGCGACGCTGATATAACCTCGGCAATTGCGAGCGTTGTTAAATAAACCATAATTTTTTAATTTTAACATTTACAATGACTGCAATACAAAAACAATGACAGAATGGCATTTACAGAAGAAGGCGACGAGGCTTCTTAGACATTTCATCCAGTACTTCATGAGCTTTTACTTCTACATTTTTCTGTATATACATCAAGGCCAGTCCATTTAATCTGTCTGCTCCCATCGTGCTCCTCAAGTAAGTTTTCAAACACCGCAAAGTTGAGAATGACCGTTCTGGTGTTGCTGTAGTTACAGGCAACGTGCAGAAAATTTTCAGCGCCTTGTGAGTGCAGGGAAAAATAATTTCATTGCACCTGTTCAAAGATGATATAAAATCAGTAGGTTTTAGGTGAAGATTTTTCTGATCAAGGAAATTTCTTCTCCACATGTTAAATTCATTGAAGAAAGACTCTGGTGATGCATCAACATCATTGGGCCACTGATTTACTACAGCCTCAACAGCAGTTTCTAAATCTCATCTGATGCTCGCACTATGTTTGTAGGCAGCAAAGTTTGTATGGACTTTAGGATTCCCTTATGATTTAAAAACCTGTCCTTGAGCTGACTAATGAAATAGTCTAAGAAGAGAAGGAAAATTAAAAGCCTAAAATACTGTTCATGACTCTCTGTCTTGAAGTAAGAACGCTGTGTTTGTCTTCCTGCAGTTCTTGGAATTTAACATTTTAGCAAAGAGAATTTACGTGGAAAACTCCCTAATTCCTATGTACATTCACGAATTAAAATTAATATTATTTTTTTTCTTGTTTCGTATTTTTCTCAAAATTTCGGGAGGGATATATCCCCTTAATCCCCCCCCTTGCATCCGCCCCTGCTCACAGATGCCAATGAATCAAAATGAAATTGTATCTTCTTTGGTATAGAGTGCAGCTTTTCTGAAGAATGACTGCAAGTAACATTTTTCAAAGATTCGAAGTTGAGTCCAAAGTTTCACTGTGATCATACAAAATATGAGATGCTAGTTTAAGACCTGTTAGTTACTCATTCAGTTAAAGTAGTAGAGAATGACTTAAAAGAAGGCACATTTTCCTCCATTAAGACAGATTTCTCCAATGAAGGCATTATTAAATGTTTCACAGTGTGTATTAAGTATTTTTTCTGAGATGAGTGGGGGTTGAAGAAAAATTATTACTTATCTTTTATGATAATGCTAATGAAACACTTGACAGCATAATTGACAAATTTCAATCTATTTTAGATGAACGCAATTAAAAAATTTGTACGAGGTCTACCGTATAATACGTATCATAACAATTCAGTTGTTTGTCAGGTTGTGGTGAAATGTGTCTGCACCGTAAATAAATGCAAGGTAACAGCATAAGAACGTATTTGTATAAGTCTAACCATGTCAATTGAAGTAGTAAACTAGTAGATAATATGTCATGCAACAATTAGGAAGTAAGATGACCTGTTCTTGCACGTAGCTAAAGCAAACCTTAAAATACAGTTTCTTGCAGGAAATATCCGTTTTGCTTCACGATACATACGTGGTGAGAAGGGGGTGGAATAACCTTTCACACGACCCTAACCATACTTAATTCCGCTGTAGACTGTCGCCCCTTGAGAAAGCATTTTATTACTCGAGGAAGTAATTAAAGGGTCGAAAGGTTATATCTCATCCTGACCCAATATTATAAAAGAGGAGGGACATTGTATCCCGTGTGTGATTTCCAAAGCTCGGATCTTGGGGACTTGTGTGTCGTGTGCTTGAGTAAGGTTACAGGCATAACGTACACAAAGCTCACGCTGCAAGTGCTCAGGGACAGTCGTTTGTACTAAGAAAGTGGTCACATCGAATGGCAAGAAGACGAACGAATAAACTGTGTCACGTCGAAGCCAATGACATTAAGAGAATTACAGGTAAACGGTCTGTTTGAGGAATTAGAAAATACGTGTTATTCGAATGGGTGTTATGGAAGTTTGAAAATGCATTTCTTAAATTTTAGGTACAGAATTTCGTGGAGGAATTCTGAGGAGATACATTATTTTCTTCTAATGCAGAGTTTATATCTTGTAAGTTGTACCACACATAAACTAGAGCTGGAAACGGACATTCATTGAAAGACATTGCAGTCCTTTAAATTGATGGAGAATTTGTCCATAGCCATGGATCAAGTCGTAGAGGGACCTTCCCTAGTAGTGATACACTAATTGAAAACTATTTGCGAGAAAAATTTAGGATATACTTATCTTTCTCAGATACGAGATCTGCTGAAAATCGAACAGGAAACAGTGACAGTGAAATATTCAGTATTTTATTTAGGCCCAAGACTTTATAATAAAATTTCAAACCATTTTCCAAATTTGAAATTTTTTTAAATTGAAACTTTTAAAAAGAATTTTGTAAAATTATCCATGATATATAATAGTAACAAATGTACTTTCTTTACCTTTTATTTCTATCGACTATATTCATGTTTTTATTGAATATCACTGGCTTCTGTCGGATTGTCAATTTATATTAAATGTGTATTTTCTCTCGTTTTCCCTTTCTTCTTTACTCTTGCTCTTGTGTTGTACTTATTGGTTTGAATTAAGTTAATTACTGTATTTAGTAAACTGTCCTTGTAAATTTTATGTTATATTATTCACTAAGACCACACCGTACACGAGCCTGGCTCTTACGGTAGTGGCTAGAAACATTTTTATTTTATAAATGCAATTTGTACTCACTAGGTAGCTAGTTAAAATAAATAAAATAAAAAAATTAAAGTTTGCTCCCGTCACTTCATGTGACGTGGAAATAAGTTTCCTTCGTTTCAAATCATGTTTAACTAACAGACGAAGAATTTATGGGTTCGAAAATCTTCGAATGCATGTAGTCATACACTGTAATGAAATGTACAGAGCAGAACTGTAAATTTGATGTATTTTGCATGTTTATTTATATATATGCTATAAAATTACGTGTTTCAACCTATCATAATATTATCATTATGTTGTTCCAGCCAGGAACCACTTTTATAGCAGACCTGACAGTACCTCCGTGCTGGAAGCGGGAGTTTGTTGACATTGAAGTCCGGTCGCTTAGCCACGTTCAAAGACACAAGTCCCCAACTTCCGAGCTTTGGTGATTTCTCTCTGGATCTTGCTTCAGGCAAGTCCACTTAAAATGTAACATTTATACCAGAATAAAACATCTATCTACTAAGTATTGACTCTTCGTTATTGCTGTTCGTCAACGCTGGGACCTAAGGGTCCAACCCACGTGACTAACAAGTAAAGATACCACACCACACCACAAGGTTTCCCATTAACTTATAGTCCGGTTTCTGGTTTATTTTCTCGAACTATCATTTGCAAATCATACAGAAATTAATTCGTATTATAGGGCTATGCACAAAAATAACACAAAACTTTCATTTTATGCATTGCAAACAATGAACATAATTCCATCACAAAAGTAAAATATCTGGCTTCAATTATGTCTCCGAATGAAGTATATATTAAAATTACCGCTATACTAGAGAATTACCACGGCAGCTTTGAACCGTGCCGTTACGTTTACCACCAAATTTAACTACATACACAATGTTGCCAACATAAGAACATGATTTTGGTCTGTGATATCGTTAGAAGGAGAAATTTGTTTGTATTTCTCTCTACCTCCTTCGTTCTGAAGATTACTAAGAGATAGCACCACTGTTACTCTCATGTATTGCAATGATTTTTCCCTGGATCACCGATTTGCTCGGACGACATTTCTACACATAAGAGTAAGACAGATCTTACAAGCGATCTCCATTTACTAACAGTATGGTATCAAAATTGTGTGTCCATTTTATCTCGAACTAAAATCTCTCTCGCATTTTCTTTTGTTTCATCACGTCCAAATGGATTTATCTCTTCGGTATCGATGTTTCTAGTCGGTCATGGCCTTTATGACAGTTTTTGTTTCGTAATATTGATAGACGGTAATATAATTAAAGCGGTGAATAATTTCATGGCCCCTAAAAGTTTTTTTTTTTTTTTTTTTTTCCCTAAAAGGCTAGGTATTTTGTGTAGGCCAGAAATAAAAACTGCAACGCTGTCATAATTATGTACTTAATGCTTTGGTGAACATTAACCGGAAATTTACTTTCCGTTATTTAAATGGTATTCCGTGAACCAAACCTTTTTCCTCTTTATTTCGTTGTCATAACCTACTTTAAGATCTTACTACATAAGCATTTTCTTTTAGTGCATTCAAAACATCGTCGTTGTACTGCATAAATCTTGCACTTGACTAATAGAGTGATTTATTTACGAACATAGTCGCGAATTTCACTACCACCATTTCGATTGTCTTCTGTTTGACACGGCTCGGTACGGCCCGGTGACTAGTGGCTAGCGAGCAACGTCGACTATCGACATTGCTCTGCCGTGGGTATTATCCAGTTGTTCCCTGATTATTAATTTTAATAAATGAAATTATATCATTCTTCATTATATTGCATTCGTTTCTAATATCACATTAGACAATGCACTCGAAACGCTTGGTTTCTGCTAGGAATAACGTAATAAAAGATGAAAATTAAATTCATTGTTCTGGAAAATACGCAGGTACAGATTATCTGAATGTGATGAAATCGTCGGTGTTATCTCACCCATCACGCATACCACTGCCATAGATTAGGATTAGGTTGATGACTGTGTGAAAGATGCAAGTTAGCCTACAAAACGATATTATCCTAAGTCGAGTTTAACTTACTATTATTATTATTATTATTATTATTATTATTATTATTATTATTGTTATTATTATTACTATCATCATCATTATTAAAACTACTGCTTGAACCTTTTAACGTAAAATCCAAGAATTCAATGTTCTGTTCTCGTTAACATAAAGTGTGCAAGACATAAATTAAACTACGTAATGTACAGGATGTTAAGTATACATAGAACATTCTTACGCACAAAATGAAGAACATGTGAACATGAATGCTCACATGACATACATTGCTGTCTCGATACTGGATTAGTAAAAACATTGCTTAAACTGTATTTTGACATGAAAACTACTGTATTTTCGACGTACAAGGGAGAAACATTGTAATATTTTGACATGACGTCATTCATGGTACCATGGAAACGAAAATGGAAGATGAACTTCGTGCCGTATGGTTTTCTACGCGGTCCCTTTCGCGCTAGTCTCTACTAAATGAGCATCGAGACGCGAAACTCGGAGTGAGATAAGTGGTCAATAGGTTTGGAGCTCACATATTCAGTTTTTCCCAGCATTTTGGCGTTTTGGCGTACCTTTTAATATTTTTCTCCGATTTCCTATTTCATTCATTCATTTCATACAGTTTCAATATTCAATTTTAATAATTGATCATCTTGAAATAATTTTATATTTTTCAATTAATACTGCACGTGTTTAAAGGCTAGGCACGGGAGTTTATGCACGTTGAATACTATTTTAATTTTTTAAGAGTAGGCTACACGTTTACAGTTACAAGATGCTAACTAATTTCTTGCTTGAATATTAGCCTAGTTATTGTGCATGAATTTCCCGCGTCCTGTTTTTAATAATTGAAATATATTAAGTTAAATTAGTTTAATGTTATTTATTATTAAAATGATATTCATCGTGCATGAACCTCCTATGTCCACTCTTTAAACATGTGCAGCAATAATTGAAATACATAACATTAGGTCAAGATTATTGATTGCAAATCAAGATTTCAGGTATAACTCCCTGTAAAGTTGATTTGAATAATTTCGAGGGAAAAATTGTTCCCGAGCCGGGTATCGAACCGGGACCTTTGGTTTAACGTACCAACGGTCTACCACTGAGCTACCGGGAACTCTAACCGACACCGATCCAATTTTTCCCTCTATATCCACAGACCTCAAAGTGGGCTGACAACCGTCAAGCAACCAACTTCGAGTGCACACTAACTCCGTGTGACTTAAATTGTGGCTTTCTGTTAACGAACAGTGACGTGTATTATGCAAATCAAGATTTCACACGGAGGTCCCGGGTTCGATACCCGGCTCCGGAACAATTTTTCCCTCGAAATTATTCAAATCAACTTTACAGGGAGTTATACCTGACATCTTGATTTGCATAATACACGTCACTGTTCGTTAACAGAAAACCACAATTTAAGTCACACGGAGTTAGTGTGCACTCGAAGTTGGTTGCTTGACGGTTGTCAGCCCACTTTGAGGTCTGTGGATATAGAGGGAAAAATTGGATCGGTGTCAGTTAGAGTTCCCGGGTAGCTCAGTGGTAGAGCGTTGGTACGTTAAACCAAAGGTCCCGGGTTCGATACCCGGCTCCGGAACAATTTTTCCCTCGAAATTATTCAAGATTATTGATTATTAAAATATTATTCACCGTGCATTAATCTCCCGAGTCTTGTCTTTAAACATGTGCAATAATAATTAAAATATATAAAATCAGTTCAAAGTTAATAATTATTAACATGATATTCATCGTGGATGAATCTCCGTGTCCAGTTTTTAAACATGTGCAGAAATAACAGAACTATATATGAAATTAGTTTAAGGTTATTGATTATTAAAATGTTATTCATCGTGCATGAATTTCCAATCTTTAAATATGTGCAGTATTAACACATATATAATTAATTAAAGGTTATTAATTAATAAAATATTATTCATCGTGTATGAATCTCGTGTCCAGTCTTTAAACATGTGCAATAATAATAGGAATATACAGGGTGATTCAGACCACCCGTAACAGTCATTTATTTCGGAAACTAGTGCATTAAAATTTTTGATACAAAAATATTTATAACTAAACCACATGTGAACTTTCACTTGAGCTTGATTTCATCAATCAGCTCTAACAGGAAGTAGGGTCAATGGCGTATCACTTTCAAATTTCAAATAGGAGTCGGGGTTAAATAGGATACATTTGATAGAGCTCTTCAAAACAAACAACTTTCATAGGAAACGTTTTTATCAATTCCTACTCTTTCAATGATAAAACGTACAAAAAGACAATGTCATTAATATATTGAGAAATGTTACAAGACGAAAATATAAACAAGACAATTAATGTTGCCAGGTCCACTGAAAGACTGGACAATTCCATTAATGTTTATAAATTTTCGAACTGTGTGCCATTCTGAGCAGCACACACCCTTACTCTTCTTCTAACACTGATAGTGACTCCCTAACACTAAGACAAGACATGATAAGAACACAAAACAATGTACACCCTCAAAACTAAGCAAGATGAACATACAGTGGGTGATCAAATTATTAGGGACACTTGGTAAAAGTAGGAATTTCATCTTCAAATTCACATAAAACACATGTAATTTGGATTTTCTTAACTGGAAAAGCTTCATTACTCGAAATAGTGTTTTATTAACAATATTATTACATATTTAATTGTGTAATAATTAATATGGAATGAAATAAACAAGAAAACTAATATTTTGTCACACCTCCCTTTGCAGCAATTACAGTTTTAACTCTATTTGGCGTACTAGAAATGCACTGGATACAATTATCTTTACTTTCTTGGCCGTGATACCACACATTGAACAGTTTTTCTACTACAGATTGTTTATTTGTAATCATTTCTGAATGAATTTGCCTCTTCATTAGCTCCCAAATACTTTCAATCGGATTAAGGTCCGGAGAGTTACCAGGCCAAACCATAACCTTAATTTTGTTGTCAGACAGGAATTTTGTCACCTTATTTGCCTTGTGACAGGGCGCAGAGTCGTGCATGAACACAAAATCACCATCTGGAAACCATTCACGGACTTGTGGAAGAAGCCGTTCCTTCAAAATCTTTATGTATTGATATTGTCTCATCATTCCTTGAACAAAATACAGACGACCATGACCACTAATCACAGACCACACCATGAGGCTTAGAGGATGTTTAACAGTCTTCATAGTACAGTCATTATTGTACTTTTCACCTTCTAACGAACACAGATTTGCCAGCAAGTATCTGTATGTTAGATTCATCTGAAAAACACACCTGAAAAAAGAAATAAACAGTAGGCCTACATAAAACACATTTGCACTATGTAAAATTCTGACTAACAAAGAAATCATGTGAATGACAAACAACTCACTTTTTCCAATCATCCACAGTCCAAAATTGATGCTGCTTTGCCCAAGAGAATCGCTTCTTCACCATGTATGGCTTCAGGAATGGTTTCTTGGTTTGAGTGCGACATGAAAACCCTAACTCTTTGATCCTCCGACGGGTTGTCATAGAAGATATGTTGATTCCAGCATCTCTCATTAGCGCCTTTCTATGTAGAAGACTGTTAAACATCCTCTAAGCCTCATGGTGTGGTCTGTGATTAGTGGTCATGGAACTGGTCGCCTGTATTTTGTTCAAGGGATGATGAGGCAATATCATTACATAAAGCTTCTGAAGGAACGGCTTCTTCCACAAGTCCGTGAATGTTTTCCAGATGGTTATTTTGTGTTCATGCACGACTCTGCGCCCTGTCACAAGGCAAATAAGGTGACAAAATTCCTGTCTGATAACAAAATTAGGGTTCTGGATTGGCCTGGTAATTCTCCGGACCTTAATCTGATTGAAAATATTTGGGTGCTAATGAAGAGACAAATTCATTCAGAAATTATTACAAATAAACAATCTTTAATAGAAAAACTGATCAATGTGTGACATCACAGCCAAGAAATTAAAAACAATTGTCGTCAATGCATTTTTAGTATGCCAAAGAGAGTTAAAACTGTAATTGCTGCAAAGGGATGTGTGACAAAATATTAGTTTTCTTGTTTATTTCATTCCATATTCAGTATTACACAATTAAATATGTAATAATATTGTTTATAAAACACTATTTAGAGTAATGAAGCTTTTCCAGTTAAGAAAATCCAAATTACTTGTGTTTTATGTGAATTTGAAGACGAAATTCCTACTTTTACCAAGTGTCCCTAATAATTTGATCACCCACTGTGATCTAAAGGTGATTTTCCACCGAACGGACTAGTCAAGTTATGGTTTTGTTTCCGAATGATGGGAACATCAACACACCCCCAAAAATAGAAACAATAAGAAACGTATTTGAACTACACCAGTGGCCCTCAACTCAGAGCACTGTGTCGTCATCAAGCCTTGCCCGCTCGCCCTCTCGGCAAGGGAAAGTCGTAACAGGGCAGGTAAGACGTTCAGCGGCGGGACCACAATATGAATTTACTGCATAGGTTTATGATTGTTTTCTTATGCAAAAGATACGGGCTAAATAGAAATAACTAAATTAACTATCTTAAGCAATTTTAAAAACATTGCAGTCTATTTTAAAGAAAGTTAGAAGTTAATAAATTTGTAATTACTTTCAGAAATGTAATACTCATTTCATATTAATTGTTCGAGCGATGCATGACAATTACTGTAAATGTATAAACTGCTTCCGTTAAGGAAAATGTTGAACAAAACACATAAAAACCCTAGGAATAGTAATGCAGAAATTAACTCCATTCTGTTCACTCAACACTGGCATTAGCACTGATTTTTCTGGATTTGTTTAATTCTCTTTTTCCTCAGAATTTCTCAAAGTTTGAACTATTGTTTGGATAGTGCATAATCTGAGAGCACATTTTAAGTTGTGTTACAATACTTGGCTTCCATGACATGGCTTGTTTATCTTCATCATACGAAAAAATTACTGTTCGCATATCTGTACAATCGGGGAAATCTAACACATAGAAAGTTCAGATAGCTTCTTTTGTTTTGAAATTTGTCCTTCAATTCACTATCGTAAAGTAAATCAATAAGTTCGAATTACAGATAAAATTCGAAAACCAAATTGAAAACTTTTCTAGTCTTTAAATCTCGAATCAAATTCCTGGCGCAGATCGCATGTTGTTCGAATATAGTCTTCGAAATCCAAAGTCTTAAGAAACTAGTAAGCCTATATCGTTGTTAATTTTGAAAAATGTGCTGTAACTTATCCCGCGCCGTGACGTCGTGGTCTAAGGCATCCTGCCTAGAACTAGCGCTACGGAATGCGCGCTGGTTCGAGTCCTCATGGGGAAGAAATTTTCTCATGACATTTCGGCCAGTATATGGGACCGGTGCCCACCCAGCATCGTGATACACTTGGGGAGCTACGATAGGTAGCGAAATCCGGTTGCGAATGCCAGCTATAACGGCTGGGGGGATCATCGTGCTAACCACACGATACCTCCTTTCTGGTTGGATGATCGTCCACCTCTGCTTCGGCATGTGGGCGTGAGGCCAGCAGCCGGCTGGTCGGTCTAGGCCCTTCACGGGCTGTAGCGCCACGGAACGGAACGTTCTATAATTAGAGGTGGTTTCATATTAAACGCCTTCACTCTGTCATATAACTGTGTAATAATCTTGTTCTTACATTGTAGAAAACAATTTAAAGCATTCAGATAATTCCATTAACAAGGCAAATTCACAAATCCGTTTCCCCCCCCACTCTTTGTGCAGGCTTTCCTTTTTTCTCCGTGAACGATGATGTTTCCTCCCTCAGTTCAAACAACTTACACAATAATTTGCCACGATTTAATCACCGCACTTTACTATAATATGAGTTATGACAGATCGCCATACTCACTATTGCATTCGTCAAGAAAGACTTAAATTGACGATGAGTGAGACCTTTCGATCTAATTGTGTTGGTGGTTTTTTCAACTAGGCTGCTTCCATAACAGCATCTTTTATTTGTTTCGCACATGAATTCTGTTGGTGTATAATATGCAGTGAATAGAAATAACTTCATGGGATAAATTAACGCTTTTCGGCCACCGGTGTAGCTCAGTCGGTTAAGGCGCTTGCCTGCCGATCCGAAGTTGAGCTCGGACGAGTGTTCGATTTCCGCTTGGTCTGATTACCTGGTTGGGTTTTTCCGAGGTTTTCCCCAACCGTAAGGCAAATGTCAGGTAATCTATGGCGAATTCTCGACCTCATTTCATCAAATATCATCTGGCTATCACCAATTCCATCGACGCTAAATAATCTCGTAGTTGATACAGCGTCTTTGAATAACCAAGTAAAAAAATTAACGCTTTTCACTTCGTCCTTTAGACTCCTTATTACACCCGTCTTACTTCCAATCATGGAAGGAGTACCATTGGTTGCCAAGGATACAAGTTTATTCCAAGGAAGCCCAAAATAATTTCTACAGTCTCTACACGAAAATATCGGAACCAGTAGTTGTGTCCTTTATGAGAATAATATATAAGAACTTTCCTTAATCTGAAGGTTTTCAATAACGCCTCTTGCAAAAATCACCAGTTGGGGAGTATCGCTCACATAAGTATTTTCATTTACTGCCAAAAAAATAACAAATGAAAGACTGACAAATAATTACTTGTTGCACCTGAACGTCTTCGGCTAGACCTTGGATGGGACGCATCGCGGTGGAAGAAGACAAGCTGATGGATTCAAACTTCTACACTTGTTGTGAGAAAAGTTCTTCTGTTGTAATCAAACATTCTTCAAATGTTCAATCTTTAAAAAGTTTCTAATTCTTACTATTAGAAGTGAAATTTGATAACTGAGTCGCACAGCCGATTCACTAACATTGTGATCTTAAATAACTTATAGCTCATTTTCCTACAATTGTTGTATAATTAATGCCGCATGCTCTTCACCTTCGTATCTGCCATATTCGTTACTGTGTGTTGTACAGGGACATCATTTTATTTTTACTAACTTTTTAATATTTACCTGTCTATACCTTTAGAGAACCGGAAACACCGCTTGCTCCCCCCTCCAAGACTGGAGTTCGATGATACTGGCGTAAAACACAAATCACTCTACTAGGTATAGGATGGAAGAAAAGTAGTTCATCCATTTACGTAAACTAGGAAATATCGCGATTTTGAGTTTGATCATTTTCATTGGGTATTTCTTTAATCAAGGTACAGTACTGTATTGTTATGTTATGTTTTATTTAACGACGCTCGCAACTGCAGAGGTTATATCAGCGTCGCCGGATGTGCCGGAATTTTGTCCCGCAGGAGTTCTTTTACATGCCAGTAAATCTACTGAGATGAGCCTGTCGCATTTAAGCACACTTAAATGCCATCGACCTGGCCCGGGATCGAACCCGCAACCTTGGGCATAGAAGGCCAGCGCTATATCAACTCGCCAACCAGGTCGACACAGTACTGTATTAAGAATAAGTGTTTTTACTCACGAAGTGAGTTATCCATACGAACGTATTCATTATGCAGTGTATATTATACTGTCTACAGCACATTAGCGTACAATATAGAGAAAGAAGTTAAATTGAAAAATAATCATAATATGAATATTTAAACACAATTTTGAAAATGGTGGCCGTTCATTTCGATACAGGCTTCAGTTCTTTTGTGCATATTATCGCACTATAGACTATTGCATCTAATTCCAATTGCCAGTTTCGTTCTTCGTACTAGTAACTCATGTTGAAATAATTCTGTACCTACTCTACGTACTGTGAATTCAATCTTCACTTCTGCCCGATCCGAAAATATAAAATTACTCAGAAATGCTATCTACTGTCCGTCCAAGTGGTTATGCCGCAGGATTGTAGAAAGGGAGGAAATCACGTGACAGTTAATTACTTAACGAGGCCCTTTTATTTAAGTTAAATTAAACAGCTGTATAATATTACGTAAACGTCCAATTCCTAAGAGAACTTAATGTTTTCAGAAAAGAGCTAAGACAGCCCCGCTTTTACAGAGGGGCGAGCAGAAGCAGATGGGGGAAATCGGGATGCGACGTAGGTAAACGGACAGTACCTGTGCGAAAATATGATTCAATATTGAAAGCTCTTTCGTCACTGGAAAACGCGAACATATTTCTGGAACGTACTATACCCAGTAACTCAGTACTGCTTACTATATGCGGTCTTGGTTCTGTGTGGAGTTGGAACTTCCTTAGTAGAAGGGGTGGGAGTGAAGTACATTCAAAAACTCAGGTACAATAAAAATTGAAGTAAAAATAAAATGATGTCCCAGTATAATGTATCTGTAAGTTGTATTTCTTGAGTGTGGCCTACGTTTTGAAGTGTTTTCTGCTCCTCACATCTCTTGTTTGAATGGATGGCAAGAACCGTCTCTGTTCACTACAACGCAACGTCACAAACCGGTCCTCTGCCCGCTACAGTAAGCACGCGTCAGCCAAGCACTGCCCGCGCCCGTTCATACGCGAGTAGATGATCACTGAACTACACGAACAGGTTTCTGTCTAAGAGCTGTCAGTTGTTATCACTAGCGAGCGATGGTGTACAACAAAATGTTCAGCTTTGTGTGTTGATGTTTCCATAATTCGGAAACAAAACAATAACTTGATTAGGCCTAGTCCTTTTGGTGGAAAACCGCCTTTAGAAAGACTAAATGTAAACAAGAAAATGAAACACAAACACGAGAACAAAACAAATAGGCCTACATCACACTAACATACTAAAACAAGAACACTTACAAGATTGCATTATCATTCAATAAACTAAAATACAACATTGGATACAGAACATAGAACACACTACAAAAACATCTTAACACATAGACAAGACACAAATAAATACAACTTATAAACTATCATGCAATAGTTGCAACTATTCTACACTGGACAGACTTGAAGATCATTTCAAACACGTTACAAGGATCATATCACAGCCATAACAAAACCACACAACAATTCAACCTACGCAGAACACATCAAAAACTCCAATCACAACTATAGACCTAACAACAGATAGCTTATCTTGTGAATGAATACTCCAGGCTCTGAGATATTCAACAGCGCATTGATAAAATTATAATAATAATTAACACTTAAAATCCGGGCGTATCTGGGGACAAATTATTACATTCGGAGACATTCCGGATACGGATTTTGTTCGGGGACAAAAAGCACAATTCGGGGACTGTCCCCGGTAAACGGATAAGTCTGGTAACCTTACTTTAATTCCAACACGGAACTTAGTATCAACTCGTAGGCTAAGTAAAAAAACTATCTCGCCTGTTGCAACAGCGCTTGGCTTCTTCTTAAGTGCCGTGTGCCGATACATTTCCCCTTGCTGCAACCTGCACAGATACTACCCCTGTGAACGAGTAGTATGTGCTGCAAGTTCAGAGTTGAATTTTCTTCTCTTCAGAGAACACATTTCATTCTCTATATTCATTCATTCATTCATTCATTCATTCATTTATTTTATTCCATAGATCTTACATGAGCAATGAAGCTTTAAGATGTGGAACATGTCAACATTTTACAATATTATAATTACAATTTTTATAAATTTTTATAGTTTTACAATTTAGTAATTTTCTACAATTTTTTTACATTTTGGCGAGATGTAGTGAGATGAGATGAGGTCCGAGGATTCGCCAAAATATTACCCGGCATTTGCCTTTTGGTGGGGGAAACCTCGGAAAAACCCAACCAGGTAATCAAATCAAAGGGGGTAATCAAATCAAAGGGGTTGATGCCAAGGACTCGCCATAGACCATCCGGCTTCAGTCCCACGGCTGGGGAAAACCTCCGAAGAAACCAAAGTCCAAAGGGCGATCCAACCCAAGCCCAAACGCAGCTCCGGATCAGCAGCCCAGCGAGTCTGCCGACTGAGCTACATCGATGGCTCTACTAAAAGTATACAATACATAGCCAATCAGATTATTAAATTTACAAATGCAAACGATCATTCGTAAGTTGAGCTATATTATAATACAAAACAATTTAATTAAATTTAAGGCATAAACAATTCAACCAGTTGTGATATACAGAAATTGATAATACATATCATGCAAACTACTTCAAATTACAAACACAAACAATTTATCAGTAGAGCTATATAGATTACTATTCAATTTAAAGCATATACAATTCATCGGCCAAAACTATACAAATATATACAATACAAAGTAGCATACTACATATTGTACGCTAATGTGCTGTAGACAGTATAATATGCACCACATAATGAATATGTTCGCATGGATAATTCAGTCCGTGAGTAAAAACACTTATTCTTAATACAGTGCACTGTATTTTCATTAAACAAAAACCTAATGAAAATTATGACACTCAAAATGGCGATATTTCCTAGTTTACGTAAATGGATGAACTACTTTTCTTTCCTCCTATACCTAGTAAACTGATTTCTTTGGGCCGTATTCATAGACATTTTTAGCGCGGGTTTTCGGTGGATTATCAGCGTTTTTCGTATTCATAAACCAGTGTTAGCGATAGGATATGATTTGAATTCTGTACTAGTAACCAGTGGATAGCCGGGGCTAGCTTAGTACGCTCGTAGCGCGTGCTGCGAAATGTCTATGAATACCACCCTTTGTGTTTTACGCCAGTATCATCGAACTCCAGTCGTGGAAGAGGGTAGCAAACTGTGTTTCCGGTTCTGTAAAGATATAGCCAGGTTAATATTAAAAATGTTAGTAAAAATAAAATGATATCCCTGTATAAACTCCAGTTCTGAAGAGATACGCCGCCAAAGCTTAGGCCTACAGTATGTCCAGTTACTAGTCTGCTGTTCTTCTTGAAGAATTAGGAATCACAGTTTTATTTTATTTTTTTTAATTTTGCACCAAGATTTGTTTTTTCTAACTTTATTATTATTATTATTATTATTATTATTATTATTATTATTATTATTATTATTATTATTATTTAATATTGTCTCTTTATAATTTATCTTTATTAATAATAATGTTCAACAATACGATATACCAAAATGGTATCTATGTTGGATTGTGGTTCTTTTCTTTGATGTCAAATAAGTTTTGATTGGTTTAAACTTGGAAAAACCTTACTTCTGACGCGACAGTCACTAGGACTGCCAGAAAGATCCGAAGAGCAGTGAAAAAAATTGTAAACGCAGTACCAGTAGACCTATTGCAAGCATTTTCATACGGATTTTAATCTTTGCTTCGCTCCGTAAGCATATAGTCATTTATATTAGCAACTTTATGGTTTTAACTTATTCTTGTTTCTGTTCTCTCACATCTGTCATTGCTACTTGCAGTTTTGTATAATGTCCATAGACAGGTCCTGAAAATAAAAATCATTGTGCTTAGGTGTGGGCCTCCATAGTCGCGGGGCCCAATTGGGATAAATCGGGCCAATCGACTTAAAGTCGGCCCTGATAGGTAGGTAGGTACGTAGGTAGATAGGTAGTAAATAAGTAAATAAATAGACAGACACATACGTTACGTTAGTGCGACCGTTAATGGAATACGGAACTACGTGTTGGGATCCCTATAGAATATATCAGATAAATTCCTTAGAAAGAATCCAGTATAGGGCAGCTAAATTTGTTAAAGGTAAAAGAGAAGATGGGAACGATACGATAAAAGAACTTAAATGGGAAACTTTGGAAAACAGACGTAGGAAAACTAGAATAACATCATTGTATAGAGCACATCTAGGTCAGAAAGCATGGGTAGACATAACGGCTCGGTTAGAAAAGCCAACGTACTATGGTAGGAACGATCCTGATTTTAAAATCAAATGTAGGAAACAGAAAACGGATGTAGGTAAATTCTCATTTTTAAATAGAACTATAAATGATTGGAATGACCTACCTGCAGCGGTCTTTGAGGGCTGTCCTTCCTTAAGGAGATTCAAGAATAATTTAAAGAGTTGTGTATAAAGTGAAAATTAAAATTAAGGTGACATTCAACATTTAATTTTTTAAGGTGACATGTATTTATCTAGCCTGACGAGTTTACTTCCTTGGTTTGAATTGTAAATTATTTAAAAATAGCGTGTAAGAGGGCCTTAGACTAGAAATGTTTAGTTTAAATGTAGTTCTGTTTATAAGTATGCATAAGAATGCAATTATTTGACTTATTTGAACTGTTGTATCAGTGAAGCGAGGTGAGTCAGTGAAGTTATGGTTTTACAGTGCAGTGAACAGTTCCGATCAGTGATAATTTATAGCGTCAATGAAATGTGTTCTATAGTGTCAGTGAAATGTGTTACAGAGTGTCAGTGAAATGCGTCATAGTGCCACTACAGGGAATGAGGTGAGAGTAAAGTGAAAGACTAATGAAACTTATGTAGGACCTATACATAATTATGTAGGTTGTGTTGTAAAATTAGGTGTTTTATTTTATGTTTTATTATTATTGTGTTAAATTGTATTGTGTATTCTTATTGTATTGTGTATAAAATTGTATATGTGTTGTAAATTGTATTATGTATTGTAAATTTTATTGTGTATTGCTTATCATTTTACTGTGTATTGTTAATATTGTATATACCACTGCCACCGGGTGCTTGCCCACTTGCAGTGTAAATAAATACATACATACATACATACACAGACAAGCGAACAAAAACAAGCAAACAAATCAATAACCACGCACGAATACAATTGAGGAGTGTGACTCCAAAACTCGCTAGTCTATTTGGCAGTTTTTATTTATACATAAATATATGATTATGTTTGAGACTTCTGTCATTATATTTTAAGCTTCCAGAACAACGCCAATCCTTGTCTAAAAGGTTGTGTTATTGCGCATGTCATTTGAAAACTCGCTCAGTTCGTAGACGAGTGGATAAAAGAACCAAGTCCAGTCCTTTCATAAAAATTCACTGAACGCGTTTTGGGACCACACTGTTCAGTTATTTCAGCCTGTGTCCAAGTGAAATAACCAAGAAAAATAAATTGTCACCAGCCGCCATTCCAAATCTAGTCTCATTTTATTTAAGCGTTTGCAACATCTCGCGAAGCGGTTTTCGAAGTCTGGCAGACAAATCATGCTAAAAATAAGCAAAAGAAAGGTATTTGGCGTACGTTTCTAAAGTTTAAGGTGAGAAAGGTACGTGATATTGTTGAGAAAACAATATGTAAATATTCTGAAACATTTTATTCTCAACCTCGACAACACTGGCTAAAAGCAACAGCATGTCAACAAGGATGTCGCGTGGCGGTTCGCTCATCCAGTGTCCTAATGCACATGTATGTGAGAACCTAGTGACTGAGTCACCTTGACGACAAGACTCCAGTGTAGTTTCACTACAGACGCTGATAGGCTTCGATGTATCTTTGCAAAAAGGAAAAAAGACAAAGCATGATCATGTACGTAAGTTCAAAAATTAAACCTTCTCAAGAATACTTAAGTACTCTGTCTAATTGCAATGTGAAATTTTATATTGCCCCATTAAGAAACATATATTACTTTTTGTATACAAAAACGGCATTCAACCAATAAAATTCTTCCAACGAAATATGCCATTAAATTAATTGTGCCGTAACTTATATTGCTGACGCCGTCTAATAACAGCGAACAATAAAGTCCAACATTTTATGTTACCCCGATACAAACGTGAGTAAATTTGTCCATATTTTATTACGCAATTTTATACAGTGTGTCTAGATATAGAGTGAACTTGCTGGCTGATTAATGTAAATCTGGCAGCAGGTGCGGCAACTTTCGCGCAGTCCAAGGCCGCCGCTCACTATAAAGATACATTAAAGTTAGAACATGTTATTACATTCTAGGTCTAAAATCAAGTTTAAAACTTTACAAATAGATGAGATTGCTATTACACATGAAACTTTTTTTTTTAATTTCTCATAGCATGGCTGGTCCCGGGAACGTCTTCAGCAAGATGCCAGCAATTGACAATAAGAATAATATCAGTCATAATTCTCAGACACCAACCTGTAGATCGTGTTTCTATTCCAGTGTATTTTGACGAAACCATTTTCCACTCATGTCCGTATGTAAAGAAATAGTACATTATGCAACGAGCCTATAATGAAGGTAATTAAGAAGTGAGTATAGATATTTATGAAACGAGCGCAAGCGAGTTTCATAATTTTCATACGAGCTTCTTAATTACCATTATAGGCGAGTCTCATACGACTTTTTATGCTCGATCATATTTCTAACTTGATATTATTAATTTTATTTGTATCTGACGTTGAGCAATGTCCCGTATATTGTGACATGTGCGCAGACGCGAAAGTATTGATTTTTTCCGCGGAACAGATGTCCACATTGACCTTGCTAGGCCATAAGAACCTACAGAGATAACATTGAAATTAAATTAGACATTGAAAAACGAGATGACAAATTGAATTTATTTGAATATTATTTACAATTAACGCTAATTATTATAGTAACAGAACATAGGGGAGAGTCGGGTAGTATCGGACATCGGGTAATATCGGACAGTGAGTTTCTTTCATCTACCACACGATGATAGAACCTGATTGACATGGTTACGTTTCTTTGATGTCGCATAGAGAAACGTAACCATGTCATTCAGGTACTACCATATGGTGGTAGATGAAAGAAACGCACTGTCCGATATTACCCGATGTCCGATACTACCCGACTCTCCCTAACCTTCTGCGACAGTATTGGATTTCCAGCCTCCGTGACTTTTCGCTAATTCTCTTTCGATTGCATATCCGAGAATAATCGATACTTGCGGTTTTATAACGGTAGAAAGCTGACCTGTCATTGGCTGAACAGTTGTAACCTGAGTCGTCATTGGCTGAAAGACCTGACCTTTAATGAGTAGGTGTACTTTAATGACATGCATTAAAGGTCCGCTACCAGGTGTATAATTACTACATTTCGGCATGGTCGAGCATAAACTTATTTAAGGTACATGCTGCACTCCATAACTTTCTGTGCTTTTAACATATACATACTTTTTTTTGGTCCAATAGTAGGACTCTTGTCTTTATATTGTCGGACCATCGGATCTGTGCCCCTTCAGCGCTGTCGTCGTTCTTGGAAAAGTTAACGCCTGTACTCACTCCATTCCACCCGCTTTCCTCCCATCACGTTAAACAGCAAGCCACGAACCTTGCCGAATAGGGATGTTGCCAAACTTCAGTCAAACGGTGTCATAAATAACTGGTCCTCCGTACTAGAATATCATTTCTTTCAATCAAAATACATCCTGTATTTTTACATTTTTATACCTAAATCCCATGTCTCGAATCACTTTCCGTAGCGTTTCGCTCCAACCTTGGAAACTATTGCTTCTCTCGCAACCTTCAGTAATTTATTCAGTGTTGGAACTTCTTTCTGCACGGTATAAAATTCTTGTATCTTTCTTCTTAAAATAAATCGGTTCATATCATCTACTAGAATTAAAAGTTCCCTTGGCCTGTTCTTCCCTGGTGATTCTAGCTTTTCATCTCCTGCACAGACTCCCTTGCTCCTGATTTTCTTTATTAGGAGCTCTGATCTGTCTATATAAATTACATAAAATGTTGCATTATTAGTATTAGTTAAGTAAGTAATTTTAATACGTAATCAATTGAAATGAAATAAGCCCCACCTGTGATAGCAGCTGCTCTTTTCGTTGCCTGATTTATAGAAAACAGATATTGACCTGTTTGTTTCTCTTCATCGCAAAATGTTATTACGTAGATACTTCCTTAATAATATTTCTTTCGCCATTTCGTGCTACAGTATTCATGTTGAGTTGACTGCAAGTGCAAATAAACTGTCCCGCAAGAAGGCCAAAATTGTGAGTAATGGGGGAAAGAGATAGAAATGCAGGGAGAGAAATCAATTACCGAGGCTGAGAAGAAATTAGGGTTCAGTTCGCATATCTTACGGGGGCACAGATCCGATGGTCCGACAATACATTGTCTGAAGTGTAGTTACGGCGATAGAAATCAACGAATGGTTTGTACGAGTACTTCACATTTCTTTCTTGGAAGACTGAACATTCTCTCAAAGGTCTTTCTTTAATTTAGTATTCATTTCACTTCATTAATAATTCTCTGCTCTAGGGCAAACCCAGCATTCTCTAATCGTTCCTATTTTCTGCCTCTCTCTTAGTCCGTGGAAAGACTCATCATGCCTTGTTTGCAGTTTTTCTTGGGAAAGATAAATTCGGTAGCTTCCCGTTACTTTCCGCACACCACATTATCTTTCGCATTTTAAAAGATGCTACAGAGCCCCAGTGTGGAGGTGAGGAGAGTGAATTTGTCTAATTAGCACCTCCGGACTTCACCGAAAGTCACCGCAAGTGTGAAATATTACTTCTATCAGGTTTTTGATCCGATCAGAGACCGGAAAATCCCAATTAGTTAATCTCATAATGGTATTTAAATGTTGACTATATGTAAAATAGTAATTCAGGAGGAATGATAAATATTTTAGAAGGTGATAGTATGGATTATCCTCAGTAAAAAAGTTCCTTAAAAGTGTGTTCAATTTTCAATGAGTGTGGAGATGCAGCTGTTAAAATGTTAACGCGTATCACGATTTACAAATAGTATGAAATAGTGACAAATTACTACGTACAAAAGAATATTACGTGTCGCTCAGATTCTGGCATCTGTTTCGGTTTTATCGGCCTTGAAGAGGGCGCAATATGCCACTTATACTACCTGAAAGTAGGGCTTTCTTATAAATAGTATTATACTTCAAAAGTATACGTATTGCGCAATAGTGGAATTAAACACTGCTTCATGTAGCTACAGTACAACAGATAAAAGTATTAAAATTTATGGAAAATTTCGACAGAACCTCCCCATCTTTATGCTGAACAATAAGTGTTATTTAATAATAATAATAATAATAATAATAATAATAATAATAATAATAATAATAATAATAATAATACACGGCAGTTTTACTTGAAGCAAGTAATGAGATGGCTTTGGAAGTAAATTCCGAAAAGACAAAGTATATGATTATGTCTCTTCATCAGAACATAGTACGAAATTGAAATATAAGAATTTGAAATTTACCCTTTGAAGAAGTGAAAAATTCAAATATATTGCAGTAACATTAACAAATATAAATGACATTCAAATAAACGCAGAATTTAAAATGGGAAATGCCTGCTATGATACAGTTGAGAGGTTTTTGTCACCTAATCTGCTTTCAAAAAAACTGAAAGAATTTATAAAACAGTTATGTCGTTCTCTGTGGTTGTGAAACTTCGACTCTCAGTTTTAGACACGAACAGAGGTTAAGGGTATTTGAGAATAAGGTGCTTAGAAAGTTGTGAAATGATGACGTTCCACGATTAAATAAAATTACTTCGTATGTTTCCAGTAAGAAAACAAGAAAATATCTTTAAAATGTTACATTTAAGAACCAAGCATAAAGATCTTCAACAGTAGCCTATAATATCTATAAAAATCTATAAAAATAAACGATTAATTGTTCAAAATGTTGTCATGGTAACGCCAAGGAGTAAGTATTTTAGTGATGTCATAATCGTAAATGTAGCATAATATACACAAGAAATGTGGTACAAGCACAATCTAGTATATACAGTCACGAAGCTTGAGTTGTGAGGGTGCTAGGAACAATAGACTATGCCGGTACTATTTCGCATTGTCTGTAATGAGGCGATACTAGCGATCCTAGTGGTTAGCAACTATCTATGGATGCATATTTACTACGTATTGAGCTTCGTGACTGTATATACTAGACTGTGGTACAAGTTTTAAATTGTCCCTTAGACTTTTTTGAGCAGAGTATTTGGGGTTAAGAGGGATGAAGTTACAGGAGAATGGAGAAAGTTACACAACGCGATTTTTCTAACCAAGATTAAAAGTTCCAAGCATTTTAATCACTAAAGAAATTACTTTCTTTTTGGTTTCGTAATAAAACCATCGAGTAAAAGATAAGGATCTGGCGAGTATATACATTGTCATGAAATGTATTGTATTCGCTGAGTTGTTTACTCGCAACATACTGATACATCCTAGCATAAAAATCTGTTATAGGCCCACCAACTTCTTATTACCGATTGCAGATGAGGTCGTTGCTATCGCTACAAACAGGAAACATGCAACCAGCTCAGTAGTTCGGACTTCTGCCGTCGGTAATCGGAACTTGGCTGGCCTATAAATATTCTAAAGATCTAAACAATAAAAATAAGTAATAACACACTCCGTGGCGCTACAGTCATTTAAGCGCCCAGACCGACCAATCGGCTGCTGGCCTCACGTCCACATGCCGAAGCAGAGGTGGACTCGTATTTGGGAGGTCCCGGATTTAAACCCCGTGGAGTTTCAGGGTTTCCCTCAGCCGCAAAGGCAAATGCCGGATTGGAAATATTCGTACCATGATTCATTACCGCCTCAATCACCAAATAACCAAAATCTAAAATCAGTTACGTGAACACAAATTCAATGGCGTATGGTATGTCAATTACACTAAAACAGGAAACTGACCATGCTTTGGACTGATTTTCTGAACATTATCTGAAAATAAATACACTATAAATATTTGATCTAAATTTCCTATCAGTCATAAAACTTTAAGGTCGATTGTTCCTTAAATCATATGATGTGCAAACCGTCTGCATGACTTATTTAGGTCATAGAAAATGAGATATAGAGCTAAAACCGCTCCGTTCTTTGTTCTAAACGTAACATTTTAGGTGAAGAAGAGCATTAACAAATTTCATATTCACAATCAAATGACGTGTAAGGCAATTTAAGCTCACGAAGTAACCGAACTATTACGTTCTCGACTTAAAATGTGGCAACTGACACTAATGTGGCAATCTATTCTCTTAGAAAATTTCATTACAATGTTTTCTTTCTCTCATACTGTAGCGATCAGGTAGAAAGGTTTGATGTAAACGGATTATGCAATTAAGGAAGAACCGTATCTCTAAAAAATAGCGTCTCTTTATTAATTCTTTCAAATGCGTTTAAAAGCGTTGTTATTACGTAACGAAAATATTTATCCATTGGTAACATCTTCCTATAAGTGAACTTAGTGATAAATTGGCAAATACATCAAGACTTCCGACAGGTCACAGTACATTATGTACAGGGTGATTTAGGACATTTAGGGGGTAGTATTATGGACTATTCATATAAACATGTATCCAATTTCAAATGCGTCTGGAGATGCAGTTGTTTGAATGTTACACATAACAAGCTTTACAAGCGGCAAGAAGGAAAGACAAATGACATCTATTGCATATTGTCATGGTATCAATAGATTTCAACAATTCAATACATTTTTCTGCTCTGTTGACAACAGTCAGTGTTGCTCTTCTGAGGTCACCGTGGCCGATCCATCGTTCGGAAAATGTCAGATTTAGATTAAGTTTCATCTGACGACTAAAATGTACAGGGGCTTCGTCATGTTGGAAGAACATGTCCAAACTTGTTGCCAAGGGATATACAAACAGCTGTTTTTCTACATCTACACACATTATCAACAGTAGCCTACTACTCTCACCCAACCCACTATAACCTTGTCACAGTCCTTGACTTCACGTCATTTAGCTATACCCTCAACCCAATCTACTCTGACCTTGTCATA
The DNA here is from genome assembly GCA_025594305.2 of Periplaneta americana. NCBI lineage: Eukaryota > Metazoa > Arthropoda > Insecta > Blattodea > Blattidae > Periplaneta > Periplaneta americana. Next base: position 148,106,850 of record JAJSOF020000017.1, read on the forward strand.
GTCCTTGGTCTTATGTAAATTAGCTGTCCCTTCATCCAACCCACTTGCGATCCAAATTGCTCAATATTTTAATGGTCTTTTTGTTCAGTCCACAACTTGTTACAGCTCCTCTCATCGCTGTTTAAAAACGATGCTCATGTTTTTATGAATTCCATCGTTAATAAAATAACTCAAGCTTCGTCGTGTTTATTTTTCTTCCGTGTTTTTATAGTGCGCAAATCTTATACCAATGAGTAAAAACGTTTGTTCCAGTGAAATGTTAAAAATGTTATGGTTTATTTAACGACGCTCGCAACTGCAGAGGTTATATCAGCGTCGCCGGATGTGCCGGAATTTTGTCCCGCAGGAGTTCTTTTACATGCCAGTAAATCTACTGACATGAGCCTGTCGCATTTAAGCACACTTAAATGCCATCGACCTGGCCCAGGATCGAACCCGCAACCTTGGGCATAGAAGGCCAACGCTATACCAACTCGCCAACCAGGTCAACGTGTTTCCAGTGAATATCGCCCTACCTGAATGCAGTATTTCTCCCTAAATTAAAATTTCAAGTTTTCACAGTAAACTATTCAATAAAAATGACTTCGTAGGGAATGATTTTAATTTTTTTTTTTTCAGATCGCATGATAGCACTTCACGCATATTATATCAAAACAATAATAGGAGTAAATCACTAGGAATTTGACAGTTAACATGTTTTAACAAATTCATTTTTAAATCTCTAGTCTTTGCAATATATGTATGTTAGCATCTCACAGTACTTTTTGGTTGAGCTCATAGATTAAGTTACTTTGTCAACAATGTGACGTTGAAACGTGTGTTCAGGTTTCTATCCAGAGACAGTCCTGATATATTATAAATATTTAAATGATAATCCGGTGTAGTCGAAAAATCACACTCACATTCATACAAATTTCCAGACTCTAGACACCCAGGGAACTTTTCTTTTTCAAGGAAAATTTCCTGAGAGTAAAGCTCGACTATCGAACCCGGGACCTCCAGTTCTGGAAGCCAGCATACTGACCGGCAGACTACAGAAGCAGTCTGGTTGACATTTGAGAAGAATTCGAGAGATTTTATGGGACAATCCTGTGGAAGTGACACTAAATTAAATATAAAAGGATATTCACATTATCAGAATGGAACTGATTAATAAGTAACTGTAAACCATACGAATTCATTACCGTATGACGATTTAAAAGCAATAATATATGTTCGTACCGTTAACATAATAGATTAAAACCGTGTCCTTTACTTATTAAAATCAGTTACACTGAAATAATGAAGTTTTCCCTTCTCAAAGCCAGGCTTTTCTGTCTCTAAATGTGATGTAAGCGGGGGTGGGGGGAGGGAAATGCATTTTTCGCATAACTTAACACTTTTATACAGTGGACTCTTTTGAATTCGAACTGTAAAGTGAATTTGAAAAAATTCATAATACCAAAAGTTGGAATGAACCACGTTTTTGAAAGGAAATTCATATCAATAAAATAATTCGTGGGTGGATTAAGTCACCAAAATTAGGTTTTGAGATAATTTCAAAAAAACACTTCGACGAAATATGCAGGCTCACTGAAATAATTTATTTGTATACAAATTAAATGAGTATACAGGACTTTCCCAGTGTTTTCAAATGATTAACCACTGTGTTTTCAAACGTTACCGTCTGAGCCAACTCGCTCAGTTATGAACTTATCACTTCGCTGTTTGTTACAAAACTGATCAAATGTGATAAATAATAATTTTCTCCGACTGAACGGTTTAAGACAGGCCCTAGAGGTTGTGTGGTCATCTGCGAGCCCCGTGTAGTAATTGAAATAATTTGGTTGAAATACCAATGTGTTAACCTGTGTATAGAAAAGGATAATTTCTAAACTACACTACGTATTCCAATGAAGTAAAAGATGATCGACAGACGAAGGATCAATGTATCCAGCGTTACCTTAGTTGGAGCGGGTGGCGTCATCTAACAAAAGGTGGGAGGCTGAGGCACTAATTTGCGAGTCGCGCGGGAGCCGAAGCAGTGTAGCTAAAAATGCTTCGTAGAACGTTCCCAGTGGTGTAACCAGGCTACAATCTAAATTGAACAATCAGCAGTCGACAAGTTAAACTGGAAGAAAATTTGCAAGTGAATTCCGTGCTTACTCTCAATGCATACAAGATGGCTACATCCAGGAGTCCCAGCACAGAAAAGATGTAACGGATTCTCAGGGTAACTGGAATGAAGAGATATTGTCACTGCTGACGTTTACCTTAATAGCAGTTCTATTAGCGACGTATTAACGCATGAAACTTGCGACTGTCTTTCCGATACAGCCTAAGTTGCTATAATTCCAAAGTCATGCCCACTTTGATTTTTGAATAAAATTAATTAAAATTAATTATTTTCAAATTTATCAGGTGGCAACTTTACGTTTCAGCAATATTTGTCGCAGTGCTGCGTTCTATCCCTGATCACATATTATAACAGATTTATCAGTCTAATGGACTTTCAAGGCAACCACTTTTATCAATTTCACTATGCTGCTATCTAGCGACTGCAAAATAAGTCACTTAATATTTGAGGAGAAAAATTCGCGCCTGCGCCGGGGATCGAACCCGTGTCCTTGATTCTATGTGCCAAGCGCTCTGACCACTGAGCTACGCCGAATTCAATCCACAGCACCGGACCGAACTTATCTTTAATATTCTCATAGCTAGCAGTGCATATTTCTGTACAGATTATTGTGCACTTAACTGCGGAATCCCGGCCAAACAGCCACTCAGTTGAGTGCGCCCCTTGTATAATGACAGTTGACTTGTGCATAAAAACGTCAACGTATATGCCCAACTTGGAGTCAGGCCACAAAAGGGAAACACTGTAGGAGGAAAGTTCGATCCGGTGCTGTGGATTGAATTCGGCGTAGCTCAGTGGTCAGAGCGCTTGGTACGTAAAACCAAGGACCCGGGTTCGATCCCCGGTGCCGGAGCGAATTTTTCTCCTTAAATATTAATTGTCAATATTACAGATGTTATTCTGTAGGACAAATTAATAAAGTCTTTAAAATAAGTTACGTCATAACCCTTATGGAATTGCATGGAGCAACTATATTTCCATTTAACAGTCGTTACCAAAAAATGCCTTTTCGATGGTGGAGGCTTTGGTGGTTGTTCTCTTTTTATGTTGCCATTTCATAACATAGGAATGATCAATCTGATATAATATACAGGGTGAACCGTAAGTGATGTCTTTAATTTAAGGGAGTTATTCTTTGATATATTTCAAACCGAAAAGTTTATACAGTTTTGCTCATTTTTGCTTCGTTTTCGAGATAAAAATTATTCTACATTAAACACTTCAAGGCGTGTCTTGGGAAAGCCATTGATTTAATTCCCAACATGCTCAGTCAATTTAATAGAGCAGTGTATTATGATAGCAAATGCTTGAAGGAATTTTAGATTCGTCCTTTAAATGTGCAGACATTTAGCAGTGGCGCCAAATTTTGAAAAAATTTGGGTGGGTTCAAAATTTTGAATTACAATAAAATATCAAATTCTCCCTTACATGGATCGTGATGTAGGCCTATGTCTATTCACAACAATATAAAATATAGAATGAGAGATAAATTCGACATCTGACAATCTTTTGTTATAAGTCGATAAAAATAACCGAATACAGATAGTAACTTAATTAAACCGTGATATACAGTTGTGTAGTCCTGTGAATAATAAGATTGTGATTAAGTTGTAAATTTAAATTTACAATTAACTTTCTAGAAACTCGTCACAAACATTTAGAGGAAATCCAACTTTTCAGCGCTATCCTTGTGTATATTTAAAATAGCAATGTGATGAAGTCGCTCCTGGGGCATTGTTGAACGCAGAAATGTTTTTAGCCTTTTCAACGCGGAGAAAGATCTTTCGGCTGTGGCAGTGGAAACCGGCATAGTCAAAGTCAGGCGTATAAATTTAATTAATTCAGGCACATTTTACGGATAACATGTGACTTCAGAAAAATAACTACATAGCCTATCCAAAATTTCTTAATTCAACACACAACATTGCAGCACTATCACACGCCATATTTCTCTGCAACCCTAAGATCTCATAGTCATTTATGTTGTCATCAAAAACATACCTGACAATCCTGACATCGTCTTCTTTTCCGATAACAAAGTTTTCCGCTGTATTTAAAATTTCGCTTTCCTGGAAACGCTCTTTAAGGGATGTGTCACACAATCCATAAGTTCAAAGAATTTATTTCTAAAATATTTTTTCGCGTCACTAAATTCATGCTGTGTGTGTTGACGACCGTCTAGACGGCGAGACACTTTCCTTTAATTCGGAGTCCATGGTTCTGACAGATCCAGCTCATTTGCTCTTCTTGTAGTTTTGTCCCATAACATTTCATAGTTATCACGAAAAGTTTGGAATGTTTTTATCAAATTTTGAATGAGACAATTTGCTTCATGGAAATCAAAGTTTACACTTTCTAGTTTTATATTTGTTGCATCCAAGGTGGTAAATACTTGTGTCATCATCTTTAAATAAGCAAAATGACTCAAGTAGTTTTAGGTAACCTGAAGCTTTAGTACCAGCATCACTTTTATCGTTTCAGAAAAATCTGAAAGGAACGAAAGAACGTCTTGATAGTTATCTGTCAAGAGTTTTAAGCTAAGGGCCCTGACAGTGAATCGCGTTGGACAAAACGGTCTTAAATTTTGTTCTGAGCCATGTGCATTTGTATCTCTTAAACAATTAAACCAGTTCAACCTTTTCGGTGCCCCTCTTATCATATTTATTATATCTTGAGATATATTGATCACATTTCTGCAAGTTGCAATGTGGTTCACTCTGTCTTGTATCACTAAATCCAATGAGTGCATGAAGCAATGCAAATATCTAGCTTTATTATTCACTTGTAAAATCTTTGCCTGTAGGCCTATTCCAGTGATGTCAAAGCAAGCGCATTTTTCTGACCTTGACGTCGTGCGCGGGCATCAAGCGCTAAGTATGGGAAGAGGAAGGGTTGTGTGTATGAATAAGCAGCCTGTTGGATTAAGAAAACAGTGGTGCACAAACTTCAAACGGAACGTGAAATTTTATGTCGTTATTTTTATATGGCTTCTTTCTGTTTGATATTTTATTTATTGTCTGTAAAACAAAAGAACTAATACCAATTTCTTAATATTGCAGTTATGTTTTAAATGTTAATAGCATAATAAAGAGTTAAGAAGGAATATTCACATAAATTCCATAGTAGTACAACTATATTGTACTAAATGGATGAAACACATTATCCCAAAAAAGAGATTGAGTATGACATGATAAGTTGGAATTGATATTGATGGTACCTTTAGCCTTATAAAAGTAATCAATGAACTAATCAGTGCAAAGCAAAGTTACCTAGGTGCTGTATATGTTTCAAGTGTAACTAATATTCCATAACAAAACTCTTATCGCATTATGCTTTTAAGGTGATATTGGTGAGAAACTTCCTATCATCAGAATATTAAATTATTTTCTCGAAATGTGCTGAAGCTATAGAGCTGACATTTTTACAACACATGGGCACGTATCTTTTGCTGATGAAGTAACAGTAGTTGCTTTGTTAATTCATTTCCTTACAGACAATTTCCATGCGAATATTTTCAAAATTTTCAATACACTATCTTCAGTAATACCTACGTATTTACGGTATATTAGATTTACGAAAACATTCTTTAAGGCTAATAAATAAATATTCTATATCTGAAAATTTCACTTTTCTATAAAAAAAAGTTGAGAAAATATTTCTTTTGAATAAAAAAATCAAACTTGTGAAAAATGAACATTAAAATTAAAACTTACATTCTTTTAATGCACTTATACTTCTCAGACAAATCTAAAAATTAACATGGATACAGTTTTAATAAGTTTTCTTCCCTTTAGCTATTGATTCAGTTCTGGCTATCCCTGAATATAGTTTGACCAAGCGGCATATATTACCTCTTTCGTATGTCTCTTTCCATTCCGCTGTAAAGCGCTCAGGCTCTCCTGAGCTCTAAAGCGCGCGCTTGCTCCTATGGGCATCAATTGACATGACTGGCCTACTCCCTTGTATTTCCCACTTAAAATCGCAGCACCATCATAATATTGTCCGCGACAATAATTATGAATATTTAGTCCTAGTCTTAATAAAGCGTCACTGATAATATTATAGAAACTAGTCGCAGGTGTTGCTGACGTATCGTAGAAACCGATGAAGTGTTCTTGAATTTCATTTTTTTTTTAGAAATAATACGCAAACATATCGACACTTGCTCTGTTTTCGCCATGTCACTCGTTTCATCCATAACCAGACCGAAACACCCCGCTTCGTGAATTTCATTAGCCAAGGAACGAAGTACTTTCAATGCCATGATTTCGAGTTCTTCGTTTTCCGCGTCATGTGACACCTACCTAAAGGTATCTCTGTCAATAAATCGCCTGAGTTCTGGGGAGTCTTCACATCGCAATTTCAAAAGCTGATGGAAATTACTTGCTTTGTCCTTATGCCCGCAGATTGTTAGTCCCTGCTTTGATAAATATAACACGAGGAAAATATTTATGTAAAGCGAAACGAGAATTTTGAAGGTCTTGCAACTTTGCAAGATTCAAACTGGATGCAACATTTACTCCACTCTGCACCGTCAGTACTTTGGAACATGATTCTTTGTGGCACTGGGATATTTCATGGGAACTAAATTTTCTTAAGGCATGTTTCCAGTTGGAAAAGCCGGAGGAAATGAAACAAGGGTCCGCTTTGATGGAGAAATTTAATAGCTTTTTATCACTAGCTTCCTTGCATACGTTACAAAATACCACTCTTTTGTGTTCATTGTAGAAAATCCACGGATGTTTGACCTGCCACGAATTTTGGAAAATTCTACCCTTACCAGCACCCTTTATTTCGCTTTCACGACAAAACAGAATCACGAAGTTTTGAAATATGTGAAGACGAACTTTGTACATCAGCTGATTTTTGAACGGAATTCAAATCCATTGTATAGGAACAGGATGGTTGTCGATGATCGTTGGGTTCCCACTCACGTTGGGTACGATCTATGCAATCAATCAATCAAAGGACATTATGGAGCATGTTAACTCCATGTCCATTTCACAAAACGCTTCCACTCTGTTCTGTCTTTTGCTAGTTCCTCCCAGTTGGTAATTCTCATTTCCATGCATTTCATCTGAATTTAATCTTTTATCTTTCCGCGGATCTATCTGCGGTCTTTTGATTAAAAATTTATCCATGGTCTTGATTAACAGTACAAGAAAATCACTTCACAATCACACTAAGTAAAGTCCCGTCGCTCTAATTTCCGGCAGCCAATCGCGTTGCAGGTCGGCTACATTTAAACATGTGCGTCTTGTAATTAGCTGAGGAAGACGTTATTCATTTCTTAAGGCTCAATAAATACTTAATATAATCACCCGCCATTTTGGCTCTTTCGTTGGGGTTCGCAGAAAGCACACGAAGACGTTATTTGCCGCTCAATTATTTGCTGAATTACAGTGCGTTTGATTTATTATCATAGGAGCTACGACATGATAATAATAAAAATGGCGAACGATACTACCTACCTAGACTTTATAGAGCCTTCACTTCCTAAGACGTAAGCAAAGAGGAGGAGTCACGCCGGGAATAACAGCGTCGCGACTATAGTAAACCGCACAGCGACGTTCGCGCAAACTAAAATTCAAGTCAACTGATACTTTCGTTCTTTTATTCACTAAGCACCGCTACTCAACGAAGAAAAATTAAACTGTTCATTGTTTCTTTTCTCTTAAGATGTATTCTGTTTCTTCATGAGAACTTTAGTAGTAATATTGTCCCCTGGGTATGTTACTGGCATCCCGCAGGGTAAGATAATACTTCATGAGACCGAAACGAGCCAAACAAGGCTTAAACCATGTGGCTGATGATGATGATGATGATGATGATGATGATGATGATGATGTATTCTGTTTGTTTTAAAATTTTAAAACATGAGTTGATTGTTGTTATTATTAACTAGCTAACTCTTTGTATACAAGGCCCCAACAATACTTCCTTACTTCAATTTACGTAGGCTATTTAAAAATCTGTCTTCACTGATTTTAATAAATCATTCACCCAAAGTGAGACGACAATGTGATAATGATGACAATGTTAGTAATAATAGGCCTAATAATAATAATAATAATAATAATAATAATAAATTATAATAAAAATAATAAGTTAAGTTAGTAATAACACGACAAAATATTGGGTGGGCTCGAGCCCCACGAGCCCATATAAGTTGTCGTCACTGCTTCTGTAAATCGGTATGACTAGTTTATTCACAGCCTAGACAAACAAGCTAACTGCTGTTATGATTCCACAACAACAGTAGGGTTTGCAATGCCTTTTGTATATCGGTATGTCTGGTTTATTCAAAGCCCACACAAGCAAGCTGGCTGATGTTATACTGCCTTCTCCATATCGGTATGTATTTTGTTTCCCAACCGAAGTTCTCGTAAGGCGATAATAATAATTTTATTCAAGTCGATATCGACTTCGACCGGGAATACTAATCAATAGGGAGCGGATTTTTATGTGCTAAAAAAATTAAATATATTTATTTTTATTTGTTAAAAAGTACGAAAATATTTGCTAAAAATAAAAAAATATATTTATTAATATAACAAAAATACCTTACTTAACTTGAAAACAAAATGTTACTAGGTACTCACCAACCACACTTGAGTGCTAGTAGTTGGCCGAGAATTGCAGTGAACAACAAAGATCATCTCCAAATTCTCCATCACAAATGCACGCCGATTATCTCCAGACAACGACTTATACTGTGAAAACGATCTTTCCACATCACGGGACGTCAGACGTGCATATTTAAAGAGAGGAATCTCACAAACACATACACCGTCAATTTCACCTACAGGCACATCCTCCAATACGGTACTTGAACAACTTTACACATTTTTTTATATCCACTGTTTTTCCCAAACACATTCTGGAATTTGTCCCTTAGTACTTGTACTTATGAACCTGGTAGCGAGTCTAGTTTAATTTCCACGGCACGCACCTCCCTGTTTCAGATAACAGGTTTTTTAATGTTTCGAGTTTTTTATGGTGTCTCACAAAAAGCTTAGATTTGATAATAGGAAAGCCAAATCGTTTTTAAATAACCATCTTTCAGTATATCTTGAAGGATATCGATTGATGAAGCCCGATAACAAGGAATCACAACAAGATATATTGCCTTACTTGATAGACATGAGCGAGAGGTGAGAGATTTGTTTAAATTAAATAATGTTCATACGCGAGCTCTTATCTGTTGTGTTTCACAAACGAAGCGTGGAATGAAATCATCTTCAGCAACAATAAACATTCCTAATTACGTATTGCAAGATCTCTCCTCTTTGTCCACGTTAATTTATTCTCTAATAATAACACTGATATGCTGCCTAGCAGTTCTTAGAACTTGAGGCGATACTATTACAAAAATGGATCACGGATACACCAAACAGCTCTTAGAAACACGAAGCAACCACGAATCCTTAAAAAAGATAACGTACTTCTGAGTGATATAGCTGATATAGTTTTAAAATATTTAAAAGTTCTTGTAAAAAATTATTTAAGTAAAACAACAACAAGATTTATGTGTTTATAATAGATTTCCTGAAAATATGTATTTACATAATTTTTTCGTGAAAATATGTGTTTTTATGTAAAATAAAATTCGGGTTTTAAACTTGAAACTTCATGTTCGGAATTTTTAACTTTGTTAATTGTGTTTTATCACACACAAAAAGAATATTTAATTACATAGGAATCCGCTCCTTACTAATCAACGCTTCTGCACAAGAACTGAACGTGGTTGACTGCAAAAGGCGATTAAGCTACAGTGAAGTATTACAAAATTTCATTCGACTTGGAAGCGTTAATTTGTTTGATGCTTTTTACACGGATGAGGCGTGGTTTGATCCTCCCGTTTAGAAGAGTGTTCGTAGTAATGAACCGTAATTTATGTCCTGGCAAATGTGTGCCACTCTTGAGAATGCTGTTTCGATATTTGGGCAATAATGTATTGCTAGGAATATACCTGTTACAATTTGTTTTACTAGATATCAATTCACAGAACACAGAATTATGGTCATCAGATAATCCTCACAGTTTACATACCACTACATGAGCAAAAACTTGAGTTTCGTAGGCATTTCCTGGTTATATTTTCTTCAATGAAACAATCAATAGTAAACATAACTGCTCTGACACTCTGTATAATTTAATTGGCCAAAGCATGGTTGCAACAATAAACCGCCACTGCACACACTGCTGACAAATCTCTACAATTTTTGACTGAAATTTTTGAAGAACTCATCATTTCTAAAAATTGTATGGCCTCCACGGTCCCCAGACCTGACACCTCCGCATTTTTATCTGTGTGAAGCAGCAAAATTTACTGCCTATCAATATTTTCCACGCAGATTTATTCAACTGCAATCTATAATGACTGTGTATGTAGGAAGCATTTTACGACAAGAAAAAATGTGAAACTACTTGAAAATAAAGAGAAACGGGTTCAGGCTTATATTTATGCTCGCGGACGGCACTTTCAACACCTATTTTATAAGTACACAGTGGAAGAGAGCACTGACCCGAAGGCTTGCACTGCAGCCTGAGACTTAGGCCCGATTATATAAACCATTTAATCTTAGATCAGAGGTTAAATTGATCCTTGTTTCAGCTGTACTTGGAATTTTGTGTTGTATAAAGTCTAATCTGAGATTAATTTGTCTCAAACTAAAGTCAACTTTGACTGAAGAAATTTCTCCGATTAAGTTAGATGATCCAAGTTCAGTTATTTCTTTTCTGTTTGAAATATACGAGTGACAGATTGTACAAATAAAATATCCATTATTATTAATATTAATAGATATGTTAGGTACATTTATATATATTTCTTTCAATTTCTTGCCTTAATACACAAACAATCTTATATTTTATAAGGCTCTATCGTGTTCAGCAATATCAAATAACATAACCTATAATTATATTATGTTTATAACAACCATTAATTATTAATGGATATGATAGGTACATTCATAAATGTTCAGTTAACTGTATTACTAAACGAAAATTGTCGTTTTATAAAGCTTTATTATGTTTAGCAGTATCGAACACCATAACATGATAACAACTTGGAGAACAGCCAACCTTCTTCTTATTATCCGCCATTATTTACATTGCAAAAAAAAAACAGTGTCTCCAACAGAGTTTAATACGGAAAGTTGCGAAAAAGTAGTTGTAAAGTCGCTAGATTTCTCATTATCAACAAAGAAAGATTAAATTTTGTCACTATGGGCGCTAAAAAGGTCACTAAATCCCTATTTAAGCAATATAAAAGTTAAAAGAAATTGTTGTTGAAAAAGAGTTAAAATCGCTAGATTGGCAACACTGAACAAACCTGTGTAACATGGTCACATGTTTATGCGATGTTGCCAAATCCTTTTCACGTGAACTTAGATTGCATTTGAACCAAAGTAATTTGATCGCAGAAAAGTTTTATACAATAGAAGAAGTGTCTGAACTCGGTTTACTTTTCGATCTTCGATCAAAGTTGATCTTTAGTCAGGGAGTTTTATACAATTGGGCCTCATTGTGCTTACCACTTCTATTCTGTGAATGATTGGGTAGCCGAACGGCCGCGCTCTTTTACAAGTACAGCACGCTGCATCGTGAACTGAACACGGCTATTGTATGGATGATGATAACTAGGCCCCGAAAAAAGTATTGCTATCAGCTTATGGTCTTACTAATAAAAACTCTATATATAGACTGTCTTATACAACGAGTAGCTCATTTATACGTCGTGTGTAAATTCCTTACTAATAATCACTACATACGTCGTGTATAACAGTATAACTGTTACACAGCTACGTCATAGTTTCGTCATTACTTCGTTACGAAAGGTAATAGAATATCTGAGGTTCTCTACTGGATCCGTTAGAGCGCTCTAGTGTGGCATGTTAAATATCTATAGTACAACTGGCTCTAATCGATTACCACACTACATTTTGGTCAAAGAGTACAAGCTACAGCAATATTATTCTAATAATTCTATGATCTTTGGTTTGTTCTTCTGTGGTTACAAGGTAAACATGATCATAAAATCACAGTCGATACGAACAGCTGTTAAAGGGCGGCCATTTTTTTCCTATATACAACGCTTAAACAAGGGGTTTCGTGTATATAACTACTGCAAAGCAATTCCCATTGTATAGTTACAGCCTGTTTATACGTCCATAGCTTATTCACGGTTTATTAGTAACGTTTTCTGTCTCAACTCTGCATAAGTCTCGTATAAAAACTATACACGGTTTATTAGTAAGACTGTTAGTATGTAACATTGCATACCTGCTTTGAGAGGGATGGGGTAAATAGCGATAGCCAGCGTGACGTTGGCAGTAGTGCAGTTTAGTTCATGAGAAATGAAGTAATACATGAAAGTCTCATTATTTGTGCGTCCTTTTGACTAGTTTCCAGTGATTAGCTATGAAGCTTACAAAGAGCAATTCTAATTTATTCTCATTAAGAGACCTAAATATTTCATTGTGCTTGACATACTGGTAATAATATTATTTACGTATTGATGCGTTGCAATGAACTATGATATGTATGTGCAAGACATGTAACGTGTATCATATTCGGATAACTTGTTTCAAGAAACTTAGCAGATTTCTTCATATAGCTTGCAGCATCTGTAACATATAGTAACACATTTTGAATTGCACACATGAAGGCCATAGCAACCCCATAGCACTATCAAAAAGTTCACATATTATGGTGGAATAATTAACCCTCTCTAACACTTCACTCATTAAGAGATAGGGTGTACAGCAACATTCCGCACTAAGGGCAGCCACTACCACATTTGCAACGTGACGTCCAACGGAGTCCATGCTTTCATCAATAGAAAGAAACCACATCTTCTCATTTTGTAATTTACACTTCACTTCACGCAGACATTTCTCATATCCATGTTGCACATACTTCTTCCGCAGTGTTGCTTCTTTAGCAATTTGTCTTCCAGTGTACTTTTCTGAAAAGCCACGGAGTTTCGCGTTTTCTGATTTGTTTAACGGAATATTTGAAGCAATAAATGCGTCACACATATCTTCGTAAAATGTTCGTTCAAGTAGTTATGAAGGAGATTCCTGCTGTACCTTGCTTAAATTCTGTTGTCTGTTACATGCGCGTTTAAGCTTATTGCTATTTATATGCTTCTTAACGTTGCATGCCATGTCGGCTGCCAATTTCACGTGACACAGTTCACAAAACAGTTCATTACCATGGATGGAAAACACACTTTATTGACGTACATATTTCCTTAGTGCTTCTATCTTCCGTACGTTTGGTCTCGGCATTCTGAAGACACGTGTCGACTGCTTTTGACTGCGTTGTACTAAGCTACGCCGGCACTACTCCTACCTGCACAGTGATGCTTGCAAGAGTCCTCGGTTCATAAACATTAGCTATACTACATCGCGCGTTTCCCTGTAAGCAATACTTTCTCCGGGGTTTGATGATAATGATCAAAGCTCGGAAGTTGGGGACTTGTGTCTTTGAACGTGGCTAAGGCTGGTATTCATAGTCGACACTTTCGATTAAAGTGTCCTTTGGAAGACGCAAAGTATCACTTTTCCGTTGCACAGTCGACACTTTGGTGCAAAGGAACACTTTGGATGAAAGTGTAGTTCCGACCACACTTTGAGCCGAAAGTGGCACTTTGTATAAAAATGGCGGACGTCTTGGAAGTTGTCGATTATTAGAACGTGCGGAAGAGATGGCACAATTAGTGGACAATGTACAAATTAGAGATAGGCCTAAAGACAATCCCGTGGAATTTTATAATGATATAGAATTAAAAAAAACGGTTCCGATTTAATAAAGAAACTTATTGAGATTGCTTATATTTTCGATGACTGGTTGACAAAAACGAATAATAGACGTTTGCCAGTGCCTCCAATAATACAGTTATTGACTGCATTAAAATTCTATGCTACAGATATGTACCATACATTAATATATATAATATTATAGTTCAGGTATTTCTGTAGTAACATTCGTATATTTATAACCTCAATTCGATGAAGTGATATGTAGGTAGATATGCCTATATAACCTATTTTTTATTACTGAAACGAATTTTTTAACTTAAATAATATTAAACTAACTTCAATCTAAATTAGCATTGAGAGACCTCACGTGCCTGCCTTCTAAGCAGATTCCATAATTATATTGGGTTTAAAATGATTTTGATTTTTGTTGACTACCTGTATTTTGAGATAAGATTTATCATGATGTTGATATAATCATTACTGTTTTGATACCGGTAATATATATTTTCACGCCAGTAAGCAATACATCTATGTCTCTAGTTCATGTGCAGTCATAACCTCACCATGAAAAGAGATCTCATACTATTAGGCCTATTTTGTTTTGCATTGTAGAAACATTTGGCATTCAAAATATTCCTGAACAGTAGGCAATAATGGAAACGAGAGAGAGAAAGTAGTAGTAGTAGTAGTAGTAATGTGTTTATCTCATTCTTTTTTTACTTCTATTCACTATTCACGAAAAAGACAAAAATGAAAATAACGATATATCAATGAAGCAGATACGTATAAAACCTAACCTAACGATATAAATTTAATGATTATATATACACAAAACTTAACCTACTCAGTCCAACTTAACCTAACTATATAAATTAATAGAAGATATGTAGGCATGTAGGCTACAAAAATCTAACCAAACTGTATAAATCAGTGGAACGGATGCATACAAAATCTAACTTAGCGACATAAATCAATGAAAAAGATATGTACAGAACCTAATCTAACAATATAAATTAATGGATCAGTTATGTACTGTACAAAACCTAACCTAATTTCACCAGCAGATCACTATTTAATAAAATGTTATATATCTGAACTGACTGAAATAAACTAAACTATCGGCAACAAAAACTAGAAACTGAAATAAAACAACTTTAAATATATATTTTCTTCCTCGCGCAATCAATAGGCTCCCAATTCAAATCACAAGCATTGTAATTTGTAGGTTATACGTCATTAATTTGTTATTGTTTGTTCACTTGTTTTGAAAGGCATTGTGGGACTTCTATTACCAACCAAATTGTAACTCTACACTTTGCTGGCGTAAAGTGACACTTTGTGAAGTGCACTTCTTCAATCGTCTATGAATACCACTAATATGAAAGAGCCACTTTCGTCAAAAGTGTCACTTTGCAAAGTGGTGATATAAAGTGTCGACTATGAATACCAGCCTAAGCGACCGGACTTCAATGTCAACAAACTCCCGCTTCCAGCACGGAGGTACTGTCAGGTCTGCTATAAAAGTGGTTCCTGGCTGGAACAACATAATGATAATATTATGATAGGTTGAAACACGTAATTTTATAGCATATATATAAATAAACATGCAAAATACATCAAATTTACAGTTCTGCTCTGTACATTTCATTACAGTGTATGACTACATGCATTCGAAGATTTTCGAACCCATAAATTCTTCGTCTGTTAGTTAAACATGATTTGAAACGAAGGAAACTTATTTCCACGTCACATGAAGTGACGGGAGCAAACTTTAATTTTTTTATTTTATTTATTTTAACTAGCTACCTAGTGAGTACAAATTGCATTTATAAAATAAAAATGTTTCTAGCCACTACCGTAAGAGCCAGGCTCGTGTACGGTGTGGTCTTAGTGAATAATATAACATAAAATTTACAAGGACAGTTTACTAAATACAGTAATTAACTTAATTCAAACCAATAAGTACAACACAAGAGCAAGAGTAAAGAAGAAAGGGAAAACGAGAGAAAAATACACATTTAATATAAATTGACAATCCGACAGAAGCCAGTGATATTCAATAAAAACATGAATATAGTCGATAGAAATAAAAGGTAAAGAAAGTACATTTGTTACTATTATATATCATGGATAATTTTACAAAATTCTTTTTTAAAAGTTTCAATTTTAAAAATTTCAAATTTGGAAAATGGTTTGAAATTTTATTATAAAGTCTTGGGCCTAAATAAAATACTGAATATTTCACTGTCACTGTTTCCTGTTCGATTTTCAGCAGATCTCGTATCTGAGAAAGATAAGTATATCCTAATTTTTCTCGCAAATAGTTTTCAATTAGTGTATCACTACTAGGGAAGGTCCCTCTACGACTTGATCCATGGCTATGGACAAATTCTCCATCAATTTAAAGGACTGCAATGTCTTTCAATGAATGCCCGTTTCTAGCTCTAGTTTATGTGTGGTACAACTTACAAGATATAAACTCTGCATTAGAAGAAAATAATGTATCTCCTCAGAATTCCTCCACGAAATTCTGTACCTAAAATTTAAGAAATGCATTTTCAAACTTCCGTAACACCCATTCGAATAACACGTATTTTCTAATTCCTCAAACAGACCGTTTACCTGTAATTCTCTTAATGTCATTGGCTTCGACGTGACACAGTTTATTCGTTCGTCTTCTTGCCATTCGATGTGACCACTTTCTTAGTACAAACGACTGTCCCTGAGCACTTGCAGCGTGAGCTTTGTGTACGTTATGCCTGTAACCTTACTCAAGCACACGACACACAAGTCCCCAAGATCCGAGCTTTGATAATGATATGTGAATTAATGATGGCGAAATGAGTCCGAGGTCCAACGCAGAAAGTTGCTCAGCAGTTCTGCTTCAATTGGTTGAGGGACCGCTCTTTTCATGGTCAGACGTGCTAACCATACTCCACAGTAGTGGACTTAAAAAAATAATTAAAATTTGTTTAATTTTGATAACAGTTATTTCAGAGACAAGCAGCATAGGCGGAGTTATGGGGGCATAACTTGTTTCCACTCTTTTTTTTTCTATTAACGTTAGAAAATATTGAATTCAAAATATATATATATTTTTTCGTTTGTTTATGATTAAGTTTCTATGTTTAAATTGATTACAACATTCATTTTAAATTTCTGAATGTACCGGGTCATCATTTTGTTTGTACTAACATTTCTAATATTAACCTGCCTATACCTTTGGATTAACGGTTGAGAACCGCAAACACTATGTTATCTCCTTCCACGACCGGAGTTTGATGATACTAGAGTAAAATACAAACAAATCACTTTACTAGGTATAGGAGGAAAGAAAAGCAGTGCATCCATTTACGTAAACTACGTAGGAACTATTATGATTTTCAATTTGATAATTTCCGTTAGGTTTGTATTTACTCAAAATACAGTACAGTGTTAACAATAAGCGTTTTTACTCACTAACTGAACTATCCGGGCGGATGTATCCATTATGCAGTGTTTAGTACACTGTACAACATATTAGCATACAATATGGAGAATGCATTTAAACTGAAAAATAATCAAAATCTGGATATTTAAACAAATTGTTGAAAATGATGGCCGTTCATTTCTATACGGGCTTCAGTTATTTTGTGTATCTACATATTATGGAAAACGTTTTTAAGCATATCTTCTGAAATTGAATGTATTGTTTCTGGAATGTAATTCTTTAATTCTTCTATTATTGTAGGATGTTTAACAAACACAACTTTTTATAGTAATCCCAAAAGAAATAATGCAAAGCATCAGTCGACATGGGGGGCCATATTCCTGTGCCTCTTGAAATAATTCTATAACTACACGATAACAGAGTACTTTACGTATTGTAAATTCAATCTTCACTTCTGCCCGAATCGTACAGATAAATTTACTTAGATTGCTATCTACTGTAAGTCCAAGTAGTTATGTCGCAGGGGCGTAGAAAAGGGGGAAAGCACGTGACATTTACTTAACGAGGCCCTTTTATTTAAATTATTTTAAGCAGTTGTACAGGGACAAATTTTATTTTTACTTCAATTTTTATTGTATCTGAGTTTTTGAATGTACTTCACTCCCACCCCTTCTACTAAGGAAGTTCCAACTCCACACAGAACCAAGACCGCAGATAGTAAGCAGTACTGAGTTACTGAGTATAGTACGTTCCAGAAATATGTTCGCGTTTTCCAGTGACGAAAGAGCTTTCAATATTGAATCATATTTTCGCACAGATACTGTCCGTTTGCCTACGTCGCATCCCGATTTCCCCCACCTGCTTCTGCTCGCCCCTCTGTAATAGCTGGGCTGTCTTAGCTCTTTTCTGAAAACATTAATTTCTCTTAGGAATTGGAAGTTTACGTAATATTATACAGCTGTTTAATTTAACTTAAATAAAAGGGCCTCGTTAAGTAATTAACTGTCACGTGATTTCCTCCCTTTCTGCAATCCTGGGGCATAACCACTTGGACGGACAGTAGATAGCATGTCTGAGTAATTTTATATTTTCGGGTCGGGCAGAAGTGAAGATTGAATTTACAGTACGTGGAGTAGGTACAGAATTATGTCAACATGAGTTACTACTACGAAGGACGAAACTGGCAATTGGAATTAGATGCAATAGTCTATAGTGCGATAATATGCACGAAAGAACTGAAGCCTGTATCGAAATGAACGGCCACCATTTTCAAAATTGTGTTTAAATATTCATATTATGATTATTTTTCAATTTAGCTTCTTTCTCTATATTGTACGCTAATGTGCTGTAGACAATATACACTGCATAATGAATACGTTCGCATGGATAACTCACTTCGTGAGTAAAAACACTTATTCTTAATACAGTACTGTACTTTGATTAAAGAAAAACCTAATGAAAATTATCAAACTCAAATTCGCGATATTTCCTAGTTTACGTAAATGGATGAACTACTTTTCTTCCTTCCTATACCTAGTAAAGTGATTTGTGTTTTACGCCAGTATCATCGAACTCCAGTCTTGGAGGGGGGAGCAAGCGGTGTTTCCGGTTCTCTAAAGGTATAGACAGGTTAATATTAAAAATGTTAGTAAAAATAAAATGATGTCCCTGAATAATATTACGTAGACGTCCAATTCCTGACAGCAAATGTTTTCGGAAAAGATCTGACAGCCCAGCCACTAGCCTTTAGAGAGGGGCCAGCAGATACGTGTAGGGGAAACCGGGAAGCGGCGTAACAAAACGGACACAGTATCTATGCGAATATATGATTCAATAATGAATGCACTTTGTTCACTGGAAAATACGACCATATTTATGGAACGTACTATACTCACTCAGTACTGTATACTATGACCGTAAGACGACTTTGATTTCATATGCGGCCTTGGTTCTGTGTGGAGTACGGGTGGAAGTTTACTAGTAGAAGGGGTGGGAGGGAAGTACATTTAAAAACACAGGTACAATAAAAATTGAAGTAAAAATAAAGTAATGCCCCTGTATAAGAATTGCTATACCTCATTTGAGGAATGGAAGCACTGTAATGTTTCTTTTTAACAGTCTGTACTCAAGTGTTAGAAGCCTGCAGGTGTTCAGGCCGCCACTTGGAGAAATATGAGTAACACTGCACAACAATGCAATGTGTAAATTTAAAGACGAGATTAAATAAAATGAGTTTACATTTCATATGATATCGTCAGGAACAGTGTTGCCAAGTCGGCGGTTTTGTAGCTAAATCTGGTGATTTCAGTACTATGGTCAGCTACAGAATTTTATCATCAGCGGCTAGCTATTTATTTGGCGTTTTTAATGATTCCGGCAGAGGGAGACGATATTTTTAATTTTTTTCTGTAAAGATGTTATAATATTGTTTTCATTACTTGTCGACAACAATATTAGTTAATCATAGACCAGAGATTAATATGGTATTAACCCAATTTTTCATTGCGCGAGTATCAAATATCAATGTTTTATGTTAACTCGATTTGGTACAACCACGTCCATTTCCTGCCTCATCCATTGTTGTGCAAATAACTTATGCCATATTCATTAAACTGTATGCATTGTTTTTGTAAATGAATTTGATCTAATCATAAAGAGTAATGAATTTGATCTGTTTACTCATAAGGAGTAGATAATGAACTGAATTATTATTTATAACTTATATTATGATTCATTCATTCCCAGTGTTCTGCCCATGGACAGATCTTTCACTGCAAACCCAGCATTCTCCAGTCTTTCCTACTTTCTGCCTTCCTCTTTGTCTCCTCATAATTATGATCCATATATCTTAATGTCGTCTTATATTATATATTTTTAAATTTATCATTCCGCATTATAGTTTATGTAACACAGACATACTTAAAACTTAAAACCAGACTCATTGTTAGCAGACACGTCTCCAGCTCAGTGTGAAATCAGATTTCGAATCGACTGGTGTGATTGTGAATGTGATTATTTCAGAAGTGTCCAGTATACTGTTCTTGATCTACTTAATTCAATTTTGAAGAAATATGCCGCATAAAACTCCATACGTACAAAAGTTTAGAAATGTGTGAAAAAAACAAAATGTGTTGAAAGATTGGGTGGAAGAAGTTGTCGGTGATAGTTGGAAAGCTCGATGTAAATGGTGTAAGGTGATATTGAATACAAAATATTCAGATTTAATTGTCCATGCGATTTTGCATAGAACATAGAGCCTACGAAGTGATACACACTTTCCATAATTTAGTCTATGTTTTTATAAAATTCTCCAGTTCCTAAAACTGTATAGTTTGTATTTAAAATTTAGAAGTGATGTATTAAGAAAAATCTGGAGGTTTTCAACTACAGTTTAGCGGGTTTTTAAGCTTGTGCACCGGTGAATGGAATTTTGAGTTGGCAACACTGGTTAGAAGTCTGCAGGTGTTCAGGCCGCCACTTGGAGAAATACGAATAACACTGCACAACAATGCAACGTGTAAATTTAAAGAAGGGATTAAATAAAATAGAGTTTACATTTCATATGATATCGTCAGGAAAGTAAACTCCATATTAAAAAGTCTCTGTTAGCACTGTTACGCAGTTCTGTTGATGTATGCATGTGTTTCTGTTCGAGAGAGAAAACAAGGGAGATTGTTTTAAGTTATACCCTATTATAATTTGTAGTAGACCTACAGTTCAAGCCCTATACAATTCGGATGGAAACATCGCGGATATGGATGTAACACTGTAAGAAACATGCCCCCGAAAATACCTTGATTAAATGATCATATTCCGATATATCATACTGCACCACAGTCAAGCTATAACGGGGAGAGAAGGTGTAAAATATGATGTTCACCATAACCCCGTTATATGGGATTTTATGGTTTTTCTTTGCCTCACCCCAAGGAAATAGTTCTCTCTTCGCCTATGACAGCCAGTACTTACCTAAAATATTTATTCAACAATGGGATGGAACCTTCACTCCAGTCTGAACATGATTACTGGCGTCTTGAGAACTTGCAGACTTTCTTATTCACGTTGAATTAGTACAGGAACATAATTTTATTTTTACTTCAATTTTTATTGTACCTGAGTTTTTGAATGTACTTCACTCCCACCCCTTCTACTAATGAAGTTCCAACTGTCCTCCACACAGAACCAAGGCCGCTTATAGTAAGCAGTACTAAGTTAGTGAGTAGAGTACATTCCAGAAATATGTTCGCGTTTTCCAGTGACGAAAAAGCTTCCAATATTGAATCATGTTTTCGCACAGGTACTGTCCGTTTGCCTACGTCACATCTCGATTTCCCCCACGTGCTTCTGCTCGCCCCTCTGTAAAAGCTGGGCTGTCTTAGCTCATTTCTGAAAACATTAATTTCTGTTAGGAATTGGACGTTTACGTAATATTATACAACTGTTTAAAATAACTTAAATAAAAGGGCCTCGTTAAGTAATAACTGTCACGTGATTTCGCCCCTCTCTGTGGCATAACCACTCGGACGGACAGTAGATAGCATGTCTGAGTAATTTTATCTGTGCGGGTCGGGCAGAAGTGAAGATTGAATTTACAGTACGTAAGGTACTCTTTTATAGCGTAGGTACAGAATTATTTCAACATGAGTTACTAGTACGAAGGACGAAACTGGCAATTGGAATTAGATGCAATAGTCTATAGTGCGATAATACGCACAAAATAACTGAAGTCTTTATCGAAATGAACGGCCACCATTTTCAAAAATGTGTTTAAATATTCATATTATGATTATTTTTCAGTTTAACTTCTTTCTCTATATCGTACGCTAATGTGCTGTAGACAGTATAATAATTACACTGCATAACGAATACGTTCGCATGGATAACTCAGTTCGTGAGTAAAATCACTCATTGTTAATACTGTACTGTATTTTGATTCAACAAAAACCTAATGAAAATTATCGAACTCAAAATCGCGATATTTCCTAGTTTTTGTAAATGGATGAACTACTTTTCTTCCCTCCTATACTTACTCCAGTCATGGAAGGGGTAGCAAACGGTGTTTCCTGTTTCAATCGTTAATAGAAAGGTATAGCCAGATTAATATTAAAAATGTTAGTAAAAATAAAATGATGTCCCTGTAGAAACATTTTACAAAATATTATTGATATAGCAGTAGATTAATAACAATATTAGGACAGAGATATCGTGACAGAAAATATAATAAAACGAATAATCATGCTGCACAACTGTTACAGACGCAAAGATTGATACACTAATTATTAGAGATTATTATTATTATTATTATTATTATTATTATTATTATTATTATTACTAGAAAACTTGATACATTTCTTGCATTATCATGATTGTGTTCTCCGTTTATAATAATTACATTTACATCCAATAACATCTATCAGATATGGCAAAAACGAAATCACTCCTGTGTGGGGAAAAGAAAAAATAAAACATTTACCTACAACATTTATATTACATTTTAAAGCAAGTTTTGTAGTTGTTCTATGGAGAGGTTAGTTAAACACTGCAATGTTTTGAAATGATAAACATCTATGATGTTACTACACAGTTCATCACTATAACAAGAACGAATGTCTAACGCTCGGCTTGTACCATTCGCGGATTTATCGCTCGCGACAATTTTACCCATCATGCATGTCCGCTACCTATCGGATTATGCTATGAACTACTTGGCGCTCGAGCGAAAACGTCCGATGCAGACCTCTGGTGGTCATATTCCGATATACTGTACCAAGGTCAAGCTATAACGGGGAGAGAAGATGTAAAATATGTTCACCATAACTCCGTTATATGGGGAGTCTATGGTTTTGCTTTGCCCCCCCAAGGAAACAGTTCTCTCTTCGCCTATGACAGCCAGTACCTAAAATACAGTATTTATTCAACAATGGGATGGATGTTAACGGAACCTTCACTCTAGTCTGAACACGAATACGTGCGTCTTGAGAACTTGCAAACTTTCTTATTCACGTTGAATTAGTATATGATTGTAAAGAAGCGTCGCTTTCCAACTATTTCATATTGCCTTATGCGTATCACCGTGTAAATCTGTCGTACGTCTAGGCGTTGGTCACAGCGGTTGTGATATCAATGATAATACCGTCTGATAAGCTGAATTGGCGCGATATTGACTTCTAATCTCGTGTGTGGGCCGCCCATTGTCACAAGTAGGGCATCATTTGCCGTGCGATGTTTTCATTGTCTTAATTCTCGTTTCTCTTCCAGGGAAGATGAAGTTCTTATCATTCGGGATATTCAGCTCGAAAGGAAAATTTAAACCCTGCACCCCCGTCCGTGAAGCTCCGGGTAGGGAGTCATACCAGGTGAGTAGACAGCATTCTTCCAGTGACTTGATTATATAATACTCTGTTCACACCATTACGAGGAAGTAATTACCCTTAACTTAAGTCTGCGCTCTAGATTGCCTTCTCTACTCTGTTTCTTAAAAGTACGTCTTTATTGAATTATTTATTGACACCAATTATGTGAGTTATAAGATACACTACAGGCCTATTTTCAAAGAATATACATGTTACCATAAATGTCAGCATGTTTCAGCTCCGTATTTAACAATATGAAATTTTTTTATTCAATCAAACATGGCAGACGTCCAAAGTTTGCCGATTTCACCAACAGTAACTACAGGAAGACATATTGACTTATGACAAATGTTTAATACTTTTTAAACAGCTCATTTTCATTTTCGTCGAATTTCGTTATCTCTGGAATTGATGAAACATGGTCAAATTTCAGTAAGGGATTTTCTTCCTTTAAGTGAATCGTCTCTCCAAATCTGAAATGAATCATTACGCAGTTGGCCATCTTGAAATTACTGGATGTAATAAAATTATTCTAATCCACTACATAAATTCTGTAAGCATTTTTAGTAAACCGATAGCTAATTTTGAGGCTGAAGTGTTATGTCTGCAGTGCCTGGAAAATACCTATACAATATATCGCAAAGGAATGTTGACATTTATATTCTAAATTTATTTTTAAAAAAGTTCCAAAACAGTTTTTAAAAATGTCGTAGCCATGAAAATATCATCTATTTACATTACATTACATTATTTTACATTATTTGTAACATATTCTCAACCAAATTTACAATTCCCCGTTGGGTTTCAATATAAAATTCCTATGTTTTTATTCCTTCTTAACAGGAGTTTTTATGCAAAAAAAAAATAAAATAAATTTATAGTTCAAAATATCTGCCAATGTACAACAGTCAGATCATAAAATATAGTTTCAACAGGGCACTGCCAGTACATAGTATGATTATTGCGATTCCTTGCTAACTAATGTAAGTTCACTCTTAGCTGAGAGACTACAACGTGTTCATAATGTGTGCATACGATTCATCTGCAATACTCGTAAATTTGACGATGTAACACCTTCCCTCCAGTTACTTTCATGGGTGCGTCTGAAGGAACGAAGAACAATACATTCACTGTCTCTTCTGTTTAGAATCATGCATATTTCTACTCCGAATTATCTGTTGTCGCGCTTTCAATTTCTTACAACTCTTCGTAACCGACATCAAGCACTTCTTTCTATCCCTCATCATAGAACGTCTTTATACTCATCTTCCTATACTGTAGAAATACCTCGCCTCTGGAATTCGTTACCTAATGACGTCAGGGACTGCCAGACTTTATCACAATTCAAAATTAAATTGGAAAATTTTGTCTTAGTTAATGGTTTTTAGGTATTGCTATAAGTATTGATTTGTGTTTTTTTTTCTTTTTCTTTTTTAATTTAGATTAAAATTGCAAGTTTCTTGTTTATATTAGTTAATTAGTTAGGATACAATTAATTATGATACTTAATCACTCATTTAAAGTTTGTGTGACTGCAACCTGTGTATATTTTTGTATGGCTTTACTTTGTTTATAGTGTTTTTTCTCTCTCTCTTTATTTCTTGTGTAGCTTTACTTCGTATATAGTGTATTTTTTTCTGTTTATTTCTATTATTGTATTTGTATTCCTGGTGTTGTGGAAGAGAAGGCCTGATGGCCTTAACTACACCAGAATAAATAAATACATAAATAAACAAATAAATAAATAAATAATATAGAACGGAACGAAGTAGGCCTACATGAGGCTTTGGAAAATAAAATTGTAATAATATTCCGATGATTATTTTTATGAACAAGTCCTTTAATTCCAGTATTTTTGTAGCATAATAAATATACTTTTTCAGCTATTACTATACAACACAGCACACAGTGAGTAGCACTTTAGCCTTTATCAATGGAAAATCGTGTTACAGTGACGTAGAGCCTAGAACTTATAGGCCTATTATGAGCTTACTGAAGTATGAATCTCATTCTGATAGAACTGTTATTTGTCAAAAATCTGTTGTCTTTATTTTAAAAAGTTTCAATTACCTTGTAAATAATAAACGCAGTTTAAATATTCATTTTAGTAAGTCTACGTATTTTTTTACATTCCACCCCTATGCCAATGTGATAGCATACGCGCTTTTCAACCCAGCGGTACGTAGTTCGATTCACGGCATGGACGAATACTAATCTCTGTTCTTTAGGACTAAGACTTTGTCCCTTGACTTGTAATTGTTCTGTGATGTTTACGCGGCGGTTCTGCGTCGTGCCGACTCCACAGCCAGGGATGTCCGCAATTTGAATATACAGGTCTCATACAATAGACCTTTCTGGTTTCGAACACATGTAATTTACATTCTACGAATCTGATGTGCATGAAAATAGTACCAATGGAAAGAGAAACTGAAAAAATTTAGTTCCTTACCTTAAAAATGTTCAATGTGTCTCTCCTTGGTAACATGGCACACATCAAGCCTATAGTCAAGTTCCACGTACTGTCATCCTCTGAGGAGTTTAGTGCTGAGAGGAATGCGGCTCCGACTAGTCTAGCGCGGTACTGGAATAGGAGGGGACAGTGACAGCGGCAGTCTGGAAGGAAGTACAATCTTACTGAAAACATTCGCCCAATTTACGAGAGCAGTATGCCTATTAGTTTTCTAACGTATTTTGGCGAGATAGAGATACAAATATTGTAGAAAATTTATTTATTTACATATTTATTTATTTATTTACTTATTTATTTATTTATTTATTTATTTATTTATTTATTTATTTATTTATTTATTTATTTATTTATTTATTTATTTATTTATTTATTTATTTATTTATTTATTTATTTATTTATGTATTTATTTATTTATTTATTTATTTATTTATTTATTCTGGTGAAGTTAAGACCATCACACCATCAGAAATACAAATACAATAAAATAAATACAAATAAAAATCATAATAAAACTACAATAATATAAATGAAAATCATTCTATAAAATTTAGTAATTAGTAGAATTGAATTAAATTTGTAAAGTAATCAATTTAAATATACTGTACTGCTGAACTCACTTGAGAAGTAAAACTACTTGATTTGTATTTTAAGATATTACCAACAAATGATTTTCGCATGATATTATAGGAATCTGTTTTTCACGATACCAATCACACATATTCTAAAATTCCAATAGAATAAAACCACAAACTTTTCCACAGCATGTTTCCTTAAAAATGACTTGTAACCGTGAAATATTTAACATGAGTAATTCCACACCTGTGGAGTAACGGTCAGCGCGTCTGGCTGCGAAACCAGGTGGCCCGAGTTCGATTCCCGGTCGGGGCAAGTTGCTTGATTGAGGTTTTTTCCGGGGTTTTCCCTCAACCCAATACGAGCAAATGCTGGGTAACTTTCGGTGCTGGACCCCGGACTCATTTCACCGGCATTATCACCTTCATTTCATTCAGACGCTAAATAACCTAGATGTTGATACAGCGTCGTAAAATAACCCAATAAAATAAAATAAATCTCTCTTAACCGAGTCATATGCCTTTTTGAAATCTATGAATAAGTGATGCACTGTACCCTTATACTCCCATTTTTTCTCCATTATCTGTCGAATACAAAATATCTGGTCAACAGTAAAGTTGTTCTATTACGCCTAAACCCACACTGATGATCCCCAATAATTTCATCTACATATGGAGTTAAATCATAATGTTATTAGTATCAATATTACAACCTTTACCCTAACGCTCGTCTGTGATTTACATGTCACATCTAGTCTTTCATCTTCCTGAACTGACACGAATTCCGCCAAGTCTAATTCCTTGACTACAAACGTTGCACATTCAATTAATTCATTTTGGATCTTACTTGAAGTCCCTTTAAAGCCCGATATGGATTCCAACTTTTCTCTAACAAACTGCTCTTCTTGTCCAATATTTCTAGGTAATTGCCTTTATTTTCTGACTGATCGCTCTCATCGTGTCCACGAAATGCGAGCTCTTGCTTTCCTAAGAAGCAGATGACTTGAATCAGTCTTGCAAGATATCGTCTATTGCGACTCAACATTTATTTGTGCTTGAGACTCGAGAGTCGAGCGCTTCTGATAGAGAATTCTCTATGCATTGTCCCAGAAGATGATATCGTTCCCTATGAAGAATATGTTTCTTAGAAATTTGTTTCTTCCGTGCTTTACGATGGTAGTTTTTAATATTACATGCAATGCCAGTTTCACTCCATTCTTTATTATCACATTCACATCAAAGACAGAAGACAAACATAACAACGCATCATGTCGGTCATTACCATAGGTGGGCAACTCGTGCTCTCAAAGTGTCAACACAATCTCAGTGCAGGTAGAACGGACTCTGTACTAGCTGTACTGTCTGTGTGCGGTTCTTTCAAGACACAAGTTCGATCGCGTCTGCAGTAAGTGGCGGCTCGTTTTAAGTGAAGAACAATATAATTCCCAGATCAATTCCCTTTAGTTACGAGTAAAAAGAGAATTTTTTTATTAAGTAGAGAGTTAAAACGTGTATTCTATTACACTTTCTTACGCATGACATTTTATGTTACAAATAAACAGTGAAGGTTTTGGTGAAGAAATACTGTCTGCATCTGCTTTAGAACAGCTAAAGGTAAAAATGAGATATCAACCAGGAGAGACTGATATCAAATATCATTAGCACGTTGTGCGTGCGAGTTACAGAATTGCACGACATATAATCCACTAGCTAAGAACATTTATGGACAAATTTGAAATGTGGTAGTATCATGTAGAACATAGACAACTTCACTTTCTTTGACTATAAACTATCCTGAAGAGTGATAAGAAAATCTTCTTATCAAATATAAGATCCTACTTCAAGACCTACAGCAGAATTCACTGCTAAGTTTGGAGAAACAGTGACAGTTGACAAGGAATCGAATTTTTTTTAAATCTTTTTCGGCTTACGCCGATAGAAAATCCTGAAAATTTATCGCTTGAATTAATAAATCTACAGAACAGCACGCCACTCAGATTCCAGCAAAATCAGGAATGGAACTGTTCGTAATGTTGCCCAAGTCAGAATTTCCAAATATATTCTTTCCTTCCATATATACTGTACGTGCTTGAGGCAGAGTTTAATACAAGAAAGAAGTGTAAAAGCTCTCAAAGTAAAGAAAGAGCTCAGAAGTAAGCTTATTTTATCTGCCGTGACATATAAAAATACTTCCTTGAATTTGTTATTGTTTGCGAATACAGACTGTACTCTTTCTGAGAACAGAGGAATACTCTTTAACCCAGATAAACCTACTGACCTATATGTAGGACGGCATATATGTTCTCAATTTAAATCTATCTCTTTGACTTCCTACAAGTTGGCAGTCCTGTTGCTAATGTTACAGATATCTATTTAGTTGTTGATGAGACAGCCGATGTTGCAAGTGTTCATATCCTAGTATACTTGTCTTTGAAAGTTGTCTGTGTCTTACCATGACAAACACTTTGTAAGTGTAATTTATTTTATTTACTTTTAAGTGGAACTACAACTTTGTAATTTTATTTGTACATGAATACAGCGTATTATTAAGTAAGATTGCAATTTACTGCGATTACTTCGCGTTTATAATAGGCTAAACTGAAACGACCTATATGTAGGACGGTAGGATGATCCGCGTACATTTCTGTTAAAATAATTTTGTCTTTTTAATATTTAAAATTCTGTAATCCAGCAATATGTATGTTACACAGTGAATAAAAGAGCAGATTTTCAAGAGCACCATGGCTGCAAACAATTTATCAAGAATAAACCCATCACCCTGATACAGCTTATCACTTTTTCTTCGACAACTTTTTCACCAGTATTCCTCTATTTGTGGAGCTAGAAAAGCGAAAAATCAGAGCCACTGCTACAATTCGAGACAACAGGAAGTCAAACTGCCCCTTGGTGACTACTCGTGAGTTGAAGAAAAGATAGGGAGGATCTTATGACTTCCAAACAGCTGAAGGAAAAGTTGTCCTTTACAAGTGGAACGATAACAGTGTCATTACTGTAGCATAAAATGCCATGCCTGTGAACCCACTGCAAAGTGTCTCTAGATATTCAAGACTTGAGAAAAAGAAAATTCAAAATTTTTAGCCCAGAAATATATCTATCTACAACAAACACATGGGTGGAGTTGATCGTGCAAATCAGAATATATCATTGTATAGAACTGTCATTTGTGGTAAAAAATGGTACTTCCCCATAATCATGCAGTGTATTGACATGGCTGAGCGAAATGCATGGCTTCTCCACGAAAATAATGACGGAAAGCTGGATCATCTGGCATTCAGACGACGAGTAAGCGCTCAACAAAAAGAGGCCCAAGCAAGGCATCGCGAGTGGAAGATGCAGATTCGAGATACGACAGGCTCGAACATTTAGTGATCTAACAGAACTGTCAAACCAGGTGTAGAGTGTGTCATCAGAAGACTTCCTGTAGGAAGGAAGTGTGGCATTGGCTTACATCTCAAGTGTTTTCTTGTAAAGGTTGCGTCAGAAAGAACGGAAGGAAGTGTGGCATTGGCTTACATGTCAAGTGTTTTCTTGTAAAGGGTGCGTCAGAAAGAACGGATGGATTTCAAACTATCGATACGCAACGAGGAGAGAGATATAGTGAGGGGGACCACGACTGTTGGGTCAGCCATAGAATGCAGTTTCAGTTGAGAACATGGTGTTGGTCTGGTGTACAACGTGCTTTCATCGCAGAGACATTTTTGAAAATGAAGAGTCTGTTATCGCCACTCAGGACTCATTTCGACATCGGATGTCACGCTAGGATTCCAATTCGGAATACAATTTTGCGGTGGGTGGCTTCATTTCGTATCACAGGTTCAACATTAAAGAAGAAATCACCTGGACGAAATTCTATTGCACTGAGATTGTCCGAGGCCACGGTAAGATCTCGCGCCCTGCGACTTCTTTCTTTGGGACCATTTGAAGGCGTAAGTTTGTAAACATCGATCACATACACTGGACGAACTGAAGACAGCGATTCGTGAAGAAATCGTGGCAATTGCACCAGCTATGACTGTGAAAGTGATGGCGAACATCAGAAAACGCCTCGATGCCTGTATTGAAAGCCAAGGACATCATATGGATAATGTTGTTTTACATAAATAAACTGCATGTATTGGTGAATATGTTGATAACAATAAATTTTTGATTTGATTAATCTTTACAATTTTCTTGCCATGTGAAATCCATCCGTTCTTTCTGACGCACCCTGTATATCACACTAATATGTAGTAAATATTCAGAACTTTGCATATATGTGACAGTTTATTTATGTCATCACTGTGATTAGTTAATTTTCATTTTCAAGTTACAATATTGCACAATTTACCGCTGAATTATATATGTGGATTTACTTTGTTGCAATTCACAGTAATGAACACTGAATGTTCATATTATTCTTTGCTCACTTCAAGAATATATAAGAGAAAACAATTTGTGTTTACAGTTTATAATATATTATCACAAGAATGAGTTAAAGTATTCAGTCTAAAATTACATTGTTGCACTATATTATTCTAGTTTTGATTTACATTGAGATCACAACTCGTTTTATCTGCATTCACTCCTACGTTTCGGACAACTAATGCATATTGCCCATATGTTCTCCCTATATCCTACCGACCTATATGTAGGACGCCACTTATTTAAAAAACCGATGCCACGATTGCACAGTGGTTGTTAAAAAACTATATAAACCAATATTTTAAGTACATTTTATCAGGATATGATGAAATTCACAGTAAAAAAAAGTTTCAGGCTTATCTGGGTTAATGTATAAAGACTTGTAATTCTACGTTTCAAATAAGATATATAATAAGAAATATTAACAAATAGTGTAATAATAATAATAATAATAAATAAGTGTAGAAGCTATATTTGTTATATCTTGAAAAGGCTGTATTCAGTTTGTGTTTCCAGTACTAAACTAATTTACAAAGCTAGAAAATAATATACATTTGTTTTGTGTTCAGGTATAGTCTGTCTAAAATTACTATAACTATTGTACCTTGCGTCATTCTGAAATTCAAATCATGGAATAGATATCACGACCACCTGCATGAGCCGCCAGAGCGCACCGTGGCTTTTGCAGCGAAAGTACAAACAACTTGTAACTGCTGCGGCTGGCTCCGTCTGTCTTTCTCTCTTTCAAAGGTTTGTTAGAACTTTGTGAGCACGAGTTGCCCATCCATGGTCATTACACTTGCTGTTAACCATTCATATTGCTCATACCACTGAGACTGGAATTTATGTGACTGTACAATATTTAGATTAGGTTTTGGTCTTCTTTCACTGCACACCTCTCTTCATAGGACAACGAAGAAAATGGTCTTCATTTTAAATATACTATTAGATCACTACACTGATTCATGTTTCTAAACTCACAAACAAACACGCACTGAAATACCGGCCACACTTCACTTCACCGCTGCTGTTAACCAATACGGTCATGCTCCGTGTCATCGGAAAAGTTCGTTTTCACGTAGTATCCTTTAGCGACCGTTAAATATAGGCTATTTTCAATTTTCACATTCGTTTTATAGCCCGACCACTAACATTAAAACCTGCGCCACAAACCAGTGTTCGTTCGTGCGCAGGTTGTCATAGTGGGGGATCTGTTGTGTTGTAGAGAGAGGTTTTATATGATATTCTTATTGAATTTGGTATTCTCAAGAAACTAGTTCGATTAATTAAAATGTGTCTCAGTGAAACGTACAGCAAAGTTCGTATAGGTCAGTTTCTGTCAGATGCGTTTCCAATCCACTGTGGGCTAAAGCAAGGAGATGCATTATCACCTTTACTTTTTAACTTTGCTCTAAAGTATGCCATTAGGAAAGTCCAGGATAACAGAGAGGGTTTGGAATTGAACGGGTTACATCAGCTGCTTGTCTATGCGGATGACGTGAATTGTTAGGAGAAAATCCACAAACGATTAAGGAAAACACGGAAATTCTACTTGAAGCAAGTAAAGCGATAGGTTTAGAAGTAAATCCCGAAAAGACTAAGTATATGATTATATCTCGTGACCAGAATATTGTACGAAATGGAGATATAAAAATTGGAAATTTATTTTTTGAAGAGGTGGAGAAGTTCAAATATCTTGGAGCAACAGTAACAAATATAAATGATACTCGGGAGTAAATTAAACACAGAATAAATATGGGGAATGCCTGTTATTATTCGGTTGAGAAGCTTTTATCATCCAGTCTGCTGTCAAAAAATCTGAAAGTTAGAATTTATAAATCAGTTAAATTACCGGTTGTTCTTTATGGTTGTGAAACTTGGACTCTCACTTTGAGAGAGGAACATAGGTTAAGGGTGTATGAGAATAAGGTGCTTAGGAAAATATTTGGTGCTAAGAGGGATGAAGTTACAGGAGAATAGAAAACGTTACACAACACAGAACTGCACGCATTATATTCTTCACCTGACACAATTAGGAACATTAAATCCAGACGTTGGAGATGGGCAGAGCATGTAACACGTATGGGCGAATCCAGAAATGCATATAGAGTGTTAGTTGGGAGGCCGTAGGGAAAAAGACCTTTGGGGAGGCCGAGATGTAGATGGGAAGATAATATTAAAATGGATTTGAGGGAGGTGGGATATGATGATAGAGAATGGATTAATCTTGCTCAGGATAGGGACCAATGGCGGGCTTATGTGAGGGCGGCAATGAACCTGCGGGTTCCTTAAAAGCCAGTAAGTAAGTGAGTAAGTAAGTAAGCAAGTAATAATATTATGATAGTTCTTTTTGAGATTTTTTTTACAATTTTACTGAGCGAGAGGAAGATCGGTTTTTTTGCGTCAACATATTAAGGATATGTTCGTGGACAAGTTTCTGCACAAAACCGGTCGTTCTCTCGCTCAGTAAAATTGTAAAAAAATTCTCAAAAGTACTATCAAAGTATTATTAGTAGGCCTATCACAATATTACCAATGGCAGCTGTTGATAGAAATGTGGTACTTACATTCATAATGGTATGTTCATTAACTCCTCGAATGAAAATGGCTAGGTGAGCTTTGTCATTTCTATCTGTGCTTTCGTCCAATGCAAGTGAGTAAGCTACAAACTGGTTAATTGTGGCTTTTACTTCAGATTCAATTACATTTACAATCTTGAAATTCCTTCTCTGAACTGTAATTGGAAACAATTTAATGTTCTTAAACTTTGATTTTGTTCTGGACACAGTATTTTAATAACGTCCTGTATGCACGATTTTACAAATCATTCTTCTGTAAAGGGCTTCATTGATTTTCCAATATTCCAAGCTAAAACATAGCTAGCAAAAAGCTTTTTTTTGTTTAAGACTGAAGACACGTGTATTATTTGTGTTTGTATTTTCTTGTTTTATATTTATCAAAATGTTTGTAGGTCTACGCATTTCACCTAAAATTAAACGAAAAACTATATGTTTGTCATGCGGAACTGAGTGTAAACGTATTGTAATATACTGATTATTATGTATAACCAACAGATACACAGATAGCCCCAAAATAAATTATTTTCACATGTCCAACATCCCTGTAATTGTATGGCATTCTTTGTGAAGAGTCGAGTAGTGTCGTCGCATGTTGAATTTTAACACACTCTTAAGAATTTTCGAACAAATTAAGCATTTCACATTCTCCCCACTAACTCAAAAAAAAAAATGTCTCTTCCTATTTATCCTTGAATGTACTACGTCCATGATTAGAAGACAATGTGAAACGATGGAACACTCCGACCAACACAATGATAATGGCAGTCCGCCACTGCTCTTTGTTTGCGCATAAACATTGAGCACAGTACAAGTGGGGATGGGTGAGGCGGAGCGCGCTCATTACGTACTGGCTTCGGTTCCGTTCAGGGGCTTAGTCGCGAGTAGGCTTTTGGAGACGTCTGACATAGTCTAATATAGGCTAATTTGAATCAGACACTGTTGAATACATATATGCCTTTGGGTCAACAAACAATAAATCGTGTTCATCCAAAATTATTAGAAGTTATTGAACCTTTGTACGAAAAATTTATAAGCATTTAATTAAAATAATATAAAATAGCTTTCATCGTATTTACAGGGGTGTATTTCAGCCCTGACGGCGCCAAGGTACTTTTCTATTTTAATATGAATCTTCTAGATTCAAAACCCCCTAAAGACCGCTTTGTTCAGATCTGAGTTATACCCAAATAATGCTTGCTAACAATGTTTCTAATGATTTACATAGTTTTAATTCAAAAAGCCACTAAATTTGAAGCAAAAGATTTGTTAAAAGTCACTGTTAGGTTCAAAATTCCCTTCATTTGCCACCAGTTACTATCATAATCCTTTAATTTGTTAAAGTGGACATAAAGGATTCTGAATCTATAGGATTCATTATTGTCAAAATAATTTTGCATTTATAAAAAGTCATATTTTATTTTATTGATATTTAAACTATTTCATAACGTGGTCTATTCCGCAGACCTAACAACCTCTTTATCTAGATTCGAACCCATATGTTTTCGTCTGACAGTCCTCAAGAATTTCTGCTGAAAAGTTGATGACGATGATAGCAAGGACGACAACTACTATACTAAAAGCCAGGTTATGAACCGACTAAACCGGAAGCAACGTTCTGTTGCTCTCTTTCTAAGCTCTGTTGCCACATGGTGGCGCGAGATTCAAAGCGTGTTCAGCGTTTGTCACCGATATGTTTAAAATAACTACTGTATATAGTTTTCGGTAACACTATCAACAAAATTAGTAATTAAAGTTACTGTTTTAAGAAAGCACGAGCTAATGACGCTGGTACGAAATGCGACTCGTAATGCACGTGGTACTGCAAATGAACTGGGAAGTTTGGCTACATTGTCTCCGTGATCCCGTTGCCAGATTTTCGTTAGTAGTAGTGATGGAGGAAATAAATTAAATACCGATATATTGATATTGCAATATATTGCAAACCTAATTTCGATAAACGATATATATCGCAGAAAATATATCACTATATCGAACGATTATCGATATATCGCTATTCCGTAAGCAAATTCAGGCGTACATTTACTGTATTACAATGAAATTACTTAAATTTTAATATTCCGTTTTACCATTGAAATTAACATCATAACAGCCAAAAGCATAAATGTAAAATTGTAACAATAAACAATACATTTTCAATACCATATGATGTAGGTCCTAACCAGTGTCGGCTCGTGGGTATTGAATTAAGGGGGGCTGCATACAAAAATAAACCAAGCAACTTATTTTATTTAAAGATTAGTTCCATGCGCCTTGTCTTGTAGGTTGCAAACTTTTGAATCATCTTCTTATTAAAATCCGGTATGTCGTTTAACATAATGTTTACAATGGAAAACATAGCTAATGCAGTCACTTCTCGCATCGTATTTCTAAGATAGGATTTTACTCTCTTCAAACACGAAAAACAACGTTCTGGTTCTGAAGTTGTCATTGGTATGGTGATAGCTATGCGTAGTAGTTTCACAACTTCTGAAAATGAGGCCTGCAAGTTCTCAGATAGAAGAAACTGCAAGAGCTTGACTGCGTCACTGATATTTCTGAATTCTTGTCTCTGATACAACACAGTGAGTTCCGTTTTTAGGTTGTCTTTATCGAACATTGGAAAAAGCTTCACACATATATTTAGGTCATTTTCAGGAAATGAGCTTTTGTAGTATTCAAATTTTTCTTGACACAGAAGAGATGATAATATCAGATGATCTATGAACAGGAATCGGGTGTTAGCTTGTGTGATATTGAGGTCACACATTTCCTTGGCTGCCGCAACCCTTGTCTGAATCCCTTCGACTTTACGACACTTTTTAGGGTTTTCATTTTCACAGATCTCGCTGCTCAACTGTGCACTGTTCCGTGCTTGCCTCATTTATTGTGATGTTGCTAGAGGTTTCAGATTACATCATGGTTTGAAAATATTCTAGCAATGGCTCCTTCTTCTCATGAACAACATTTACTGTTATTATTTTAAAACTCCATCTTGTTGCCCCAGCTGATGGAATTGTCTTTGAAACACATCAATCTAATACACACTGTGAGGAGATCGAGAGAAGAAAGCAGGGATACTGAATAACTTAGCAAAAAATATCCGAGCCTTTGTATTTTGTTTAGCGGCTTTTCCATAATGAGATTCAACTGATGGGCACTTAATTTCACATTTCTCCTGAATTGTTAAGGTACTGAACTGAATACACTGTAAATATTGTACAGAATTAAACATTGTTACACTTGTTATACTCACAACATTAAAGAAAATGTATTTAAACTGCGCGCTACTGACAAACTGCTGCTAAATCAAAATTATGGTGGAGGTAAGGGAGCTTAAATTATATAGTGGGAAAGAGTTAAGTGAACTCTACATGGTTGAGTACTTGATATTGGAACACGATTCAATTATTTTAATATTATATAGGATTCAATCCAGGACACACATATAATGCTCTTTTCTACCTAACAACGTAATCATTTTTAAATGTAAGTAAACAGAACTTGTATTTATTTCTAAATATAAGTAAACCGTACTTAGAATGTTACAAGTTTTAACAAATATAACAGTTGATTTGATACAATCCTTCTATAGCAGTTGTTACACTCCAACATTCCAAACAACAATGGTGATGATCAGGGAAAGGATTTATATGTAAATACATATTTACTTATAAAGCTAATATAATTTATATTTTGCATTATCTTTATGTTTCACAATGTGTAGGGTTGAAAAATCCTACTTTTATTTTCCATATTTTTCCATATTTTAGAGTTTAGTACATATTTTCGTTAATTTCCATATATTTTCCATATTTCATATAAAACAGTCCATATTATATTAGGTTTAACAATAAAACAAAACAAAATTCCATTAACTTTTAAAAATACATTTCAACAATAGAGATTTAAACACATGTTCAGTAATCCCTTTAACATCAGAGTTATTTGAAAATTAGCAGTCCTATCAACAATGGGAAAGTAAGTTACAAAACTGTATTAATTTAATTTAAAATTTTTAACAGACTTCAGTTGTGCAGCTCAACAGTTAAATGCCAGTCAGAGTACACATAGGTTCAGTTTTGTAAATCATACTATAAAGACGGTAAATATGCCAAAAGTACGTCATTCAGTCAATTTAAAATCAAAACTAACAAGTTACATTTCAGAATTTAAAGAAGATGGTTTATCAACTGACAATAAAATATTATTTTGTAATTTGTGTCAGTGTGCAGTATCATCTACACAAAAGTTCCTGGTGCAACAACAGATTACAACTAGTAAACATCAGGCCAACAAACAACTAAATTCCAAGCAGAGACAATTGTTTTTAACACAACCAACAACATCGAATGTAAGATCTGAGTTTAACATCGACCTGTGCCGTTCTCTCATCTCTGCTGATATTCCTCTCTACAAACTAAAGAATAAGGTCTTCAGGGAATTCCTTGAAAAATATACTCAACATACAATCCCGGATGAGTCAACACTTAGGAAGACGTATGCTCCATCCATCTACGATGAGACAATACAGAAGATAAGAGATGAAATTAAAGATAGTTCAATTTGGGTTTCCATTGATGAGACTCCCGACAAAGAAGGTAGACTTGTTGGTAATGTAGTTATCGGTTTGTTAAGTGAACAATATTCTGAACGAATTCTTTTACATTGTGATGTTCTAGAAAAGTGCAATAACAAAACTATAGTTAAACTGTTCAACGAAGCTATGGGTATCCTGTGGCCAAAGGGTATTATGTACGATAATGTGTTATTCTTTATTAGCGATGCTGCCCCTTATATGGTCAAAGCTGGACAAGCATTATCTGTTGTATATCCTAAATTGACTCATTTTACTTGTGTGGCGCATGCATTTCATCGTGTGGCAGAAGTGGTCAGAGACAATTTCCCTAAAGTAGATTTGTTGATTTCATCAGTGAAAAAGTATTTCTCAAAGCTCCCAGTAGAGTTAACGTGTTGAAAGAAATGTACCCTGAAATTCCATTGCCACCAAAGCCAATTTTAACTAGATGGGGTAC
This sequence comes from Periplaneta americana, assembly GCA_025594305.2. NCBI lineage: Eukaryota > Metazoa > Arthropoda > Insecta > Blattodea > Blattidae > Periplaneta > Periplaneta americana. Next base: position 148,145,596 of record JAJSOF020000017.1, read on the forward strand.
ATGGCTAGAAGCAGTTGAATATTATGCCGAACATATAGACTCTATTAACAATGTTCTCCTTGCATTGGACTCTGAAGATGCAGTCTCAATTGATACTGCGAAAACAGTTACCTGTGACGTAAGTGTGAAGAATGACTTAGCTCACATTCAGCATACATTTTCATGCATCATAAAAACGCTCAAAAGTCTCCAAAATAGGCACCTTTCACTATCTGAAAGTTTTGAAATTATAAATAGTACTGTGGAACAACTGAATCGTGGTAGAGGTAAAGTTGCAGATGCAGTAAGAGCTAAGGTGGACACTGTACTTTCAAAAACCCTGGATATGAAGAACTACAAAAGGTTGTTGCTGTGATGAGTGGTGAATCAACAGTGAAGATTAACTTGGACTTATCCCCAGCAGACATTGTGAAATTGAATTATGTACCAGTTACTTCTTGTGACGTCGAACGCTCTTTTAGTCAGTATAAATCTATCCTCAGAGACAATAGAAGAAGATTCACTTTTCAGCACTTGAAAGAAATGTTTGTAACCTATTGTTATGGTAACAGACAATAAAAATTGTGTTTTGTTGAAACTACATTGGAAGATAAGGTACGTCCATTATATTTTTTGTTTAGTTTGATTAAAATGTACCAATATTTAACGTACATAGTCATTTTTATAATTTTAAGTCCATATTTAATTCCATATTTTGGTAAAAATCCATATTTAATTCCATATTTTGGTAAAAATAACTACATATATATTTACATATTTCATATATTTTTAGTCCATATAAATCCGTTCCCTGGACATAAGTGTGAAGAATGACTTAGCTCACATTCAGCATACATTTTCATGCATCATAAAAACGCTCAAAAGTCTCCAAAATAGGCACCTTTCACTATCTGAAAATTTTGAAATTATAAATAGTACTGTGGAACAACTGAATCGTGGTAGAGGTAAAGTTGCAGATGCAGTAAGAGCTAAGGTGGACACTGTACTTTCAAAAAACCCTGGATATGAAGAACTACAAAAGGTTGTTGCTGTGATGAGTGGTGAATCAACAGTGAAGATTAACTTGGACTTATCCCCAGCAGACATTGTGAAATTGAATTATGTACCAGTTACTTCTTGTGACGTCGAACGCTCTTTTAGTCAGTATAAATCTATCCTCAGAGACAATAGAAGAAGATTCACTTTTCAGCACTTGAAAGAAATGTTTGTAACCTATTGTTATGGTAACAGACAATAAAAATTGTGTTTTGTTGAAACTACATTGGAAGATAAGGTACGTCCATTATATTTTTGTTTAGTTTGATTAAAATGTACCAATATTTAACGTACATAGTCATTTTTTTATAATTTTAAGTCCATATTTAATTCCATATTTTGGTAAAAATCCATATTTAATTCCATATTTTGGTAAAAATAACTACATATATATTTACATATTTCATATATTTTTAGTCCATATAAATCCGTTCCCTGGTGATGATTATAGGGATATAATTTTTATGCACTAAAAGATATAAGAAAACAGTGTCAGCACTAGGTTGTGCATAGAAATCATAGACGTAAACAAATGTCACATCGGTATTAAATCCTTGTTTCTCTTTCCATTTCAGAATATAGAAATAATAGTTTTGTTACTCGTTTTAAGGTCAGACAGTTGCCTTTCAGGGTGGGGGTTGCTCCTGCCTTGGATAACATTAATAACAATATTAAAACACTAGTATATAAACCTCCTGTCTGACTCACGTTCGCACACGCTGCATTTTGAATTTTTTTGCTGCATATTAAACAGTTTGAATTAGAATTCCAGTCAAGCCAATTAGAACAAGATATTGAGTGAGATTGCACAATTATGTAACTGTCCACCTTCAGTAGCGCCATCTCTCGGGAATTATCGGAATTGTCTAATGTGAATTTTGTTGTTGTTGATAATTATAATAATTACAAAAAAAAAAAAATTGATAAATTTATGAGAAAACCGATATATATCACGATATATTGAATCAAAATTTCGATATCGATATATCGCTATATCGAAACAAAAATATCGGTATTTCGTAAAAACCGATATATCGTTCCCATCTCTAGTTAGTAGACGACATTTTCACGTGAGGTCCAATGCAAAGCTCCGTTCTCTTTTTCCCCCTCCAACCCCCCACACTCAACGTGTCATCGCTACACAGGCTACCCCTCTAATTCGCACTTTCCTCTCGCCCTGCCAACTGCTTCCTGTTTAGTTGGTTCATAACCTGGCTTTTAGTATGCAGTGAAACTTCCCTTAACGGACACTTCCCAACAGCGGACATTTTAAAATTCCCCTGCAAAATAACATTGGCCCTTATGATAAAATTCTTCCAAATAGCGGACATTCACAATAACGGACGCGGACACTGAAATGTATCTCCCAACAACAATTAAAACTTACAAATAACGGACAGCGTGAAAGAAAAAAAAAAGAAGGCGGTTGTAAATTAAACGGAATTCTTTGCAACAATCATTATCGTGCATTTGAACGTTCTTGTACTTTATTGAAGGTAAGTAGCACAGTTGTTAGTTGTGATACTGTACGTGAGCAGTCCGTACTTTCTTAGTTTGAGTGTTCGGAAGTAAAGTCACATTAAAATGTCACAAAAACGTTAACGTTTGTCACTAAAAGAGAAAGTGGGTATTGTAAAGCATAGTGAGAAGGAGAAATTACAGTAAGTGTTCGTGAGCTGGCCACAAAGTTTAATGTGGGAAAATCTCAGGTTAGTGAAATTTTGAAAAACAAGGATGTTATTTTAAAATCATACACTGAGAATGCAATTCTAGATTTCTTTGTGTAAGGTGAAGTGGTACAGTGACTGATGTTTATTTCATTTACAAAACATTTACTGGTACGATTTCTCCCTGGATGAATATTGTAAACAATCTCACTGTCTACTGTGTTTTACTGTAAAATATAGTGTTGAATATGTGTGAGAAATTTTAATGTATCGTATACATACTAACGATTTTATAAATAGCGGACATTTAATTTTTGCCCAGCGGTGTCCGCTTTTGAGAAATTCCACTGTAACAGTACTGTCGAAATTACAGAGCCAGGCACTTTTTTGTTTACAAATACACTTCTGCCTATTTATATGTTATTAAATGTAAACTAAATTAAATAATCTGTTTGGGCTGGATGGTAACCATATAGGGGCTATAAAGGTATGTTCAATTCACATTTTATCAGTCTTATTAAGCGGTGGTTTCCATGTCCCGTCAGGTAATGCGGGAACGGAATTTCGCTTCCACACAAAAGGTTTGTTTCAGCACGATTCAGAATCGATTCTGAACTGCCTGCTCATGCGCAGTAGCTCAATGTGCGTTCCAACAAGACTAGAACTGATTCCGGACTGATTATAAACTCCAACATGCTTTAGAACTCGTTCGGAACGAGTGAAATTGGTTCTCGATTAAGAGCAGGAACTGGGAATTCCGAACTGTTAACGCATCAGGAGATGCTTTAATCTGAAGTTAGGGTTAAAATTCTTCGAGACTAGGCAGGTTAAAATAAGAATTAGTCAATCATGAGTGATTTGGAAGGTGAAAGTGATATAGACTATTTTATGATAAATTAAGTTCGGAAGATGAATATAATTTTAATATGAGAAGAAACTCCGAAGGCCGTGAAAGAATAGTTCAAGAAACGTTCCAACAACGTAAAATCCCAAACTAGTTCTGAGACCGTGCACAACTGGCGCATGCGTCGAAAGAAGTTCGGTATTAGTTCGGAAGCGTTCTGAATTGTTGCTGGAAGAAACCTGAAGACTTCTCTTATGGACATCACGTTATGATGGTTTCTAATATGCCACGGCGCCACTGCGCATGCTCAGTCTGCCACGGTCTGCGCAAGATTGCTTGAATGGCCGACAACTGTTCCGGCATCTGACGACGGGATTGTTACGAAATTGGCACCTGAGTTCAGCAACGATATATGGGTGAAAAATTGATAAATTTAATACGGAATCATCCCTTGTTGTAAATTTATCGAATAATAATTATAAAAACGTGACAGCAAAAGAGAATGTGTGTCAGATGATTGGGAAAATTTAGTAAGTTTAATGTAACTTAATAATTCGTGTCTTGTTACATATTTTGATAGGTTATACTGGCTCTTTAATTTAGTGCATAACTATATATATATCTTTCCTCATGTAGTAAGAAATAGTGATGATTAATTTAAAATAAAATAAATAGTATTAACGTCAATTTTGGTTTATGTCACATTGCTTCTTTAATGATTTTTGGGTTAGGTCAGACATACCGATACTTTTTATGCGATTAAATGATTAACTAGTGGACTTACTAGTGTTAATTATGTAAGATTTGTCCGGCTTACATAATTAACACTAGTAAGTCCACTAGTTAATCATTTAATTATATTCAAGTGTTCAAAGTAGTGTACGCAAGATTCAAAATGGTTTTTATGCGAGATTATTTAATGATAACTTAACTCTTTGAATTTCTAAAAGTTTATTTTAACATAATTAACATAAACATATTTCTTATAGGCCTACTCAATAAAATGTAGCTCTACTTATTATTGCTACTGTTCCTACAGTAAATAGCTGCATTAAAAATAATAATACTACGTATAATAGCTAACATGGATAAAACAAAGGGTAATAAAGGTAACAAAATGTTACTACTTAAAACATGAGTGTTGAAAATGGGAAATGCAATTAGGCTATATAGTTACATTATTATTAGAATTTTCTCTAAATCTGCCTCATGTTCTAACAAAGAAATAACTGTTAGATCTATGTTGTCAGACATCTTGACTAAAAACGATACAATGACGCTCTCTTATGAAAACCAGTCGACGGTATATACCGCAAGCGCAACAGAATGTCACGCACGTGCATGGACTATAATATAATACAGTCCTCTTGCATCGGATCCGTGGCTCTTGAAAACCATCGCTTTCACGATATGCCATATCGGCTCATTTCCCAGGTTCCATATGCGTACTGGGCTCATACCGGCCCACTTTAAGGTATATGTACACCCACAAAACGCAAAAAAATGATGAAAAATTAGAATTTTCAAAATATAACTATTTTAATAGAGAATTTTCTCCCCTTTAATTTGATATAAGAATTTTCGATTTATTCCTTATGATTTTTCAGATAAGTCCTATTTTCCAAAATTGTGCGTCATCAGCCACGGTCACTTCTACGAAGATCACTCCAAAAGTAGTGCATAACACTTTTTAAAATTTATTTTTTATTCTAAACCTTTGCAGTTTATGGAGGTCATAGATACATCCTTCCCCCTTGTATTCAAATTTAATTTAAGTCGTCCCCGTGAGTGGCGCCAGAGAGTAGCTCAGACTACAGTGTCTGTATAAAGTGACGTATTGTTACTGAAGGATGTATTTAAATTCTATGAAAATAGCAAAGCTGTAGGATAAAAATGTGATTTTTAAATAAATATTGTGGATTATTTTTTGAATGATTCTCGTAGCAGCATTGCTTGTAAAATAAACCTCTTTCTAGTCCCAAAATAAATGCATAGATATCAGGGCATGATCATTAGATTGAAAACACGTTTTTACATAATGAAGTAATTTATAATCTTTTACTGCTAGTCATAAAACTGTAAATTTGTGTGCCAGTGATGTTGTACGTCATTTTAATAAGAGTCCAAAAGTAGAAATTACAATTCTGAGGAGGACAAACACCATCGCAGAATTTGTTGCACCAATGGAAAATAAGGACAAAAATGCCAAAAAAAACATTCAACACCTGAAGTTAAAACAAGAAGGGAGTATTTGAGAGGCAGAAAGAAGTTGAAACAGGACCGACATGAAGCTGCTTAAGGGGTGACATATGACGATGCAGTCTTCTAGGCTCTGAAAGTAGAATATTTAATTGTTTAAAACATAATATCTCAGCCAAATATGGTGATACCAAGAAGATATTGGTGCCATTTTGAAGCTTGAAATGTCCCCTAGTGCCTGACAATGAGTAAAATAACATAAATATAGTTAATAATTATCTATGGATTTTTATATGATATATGCAACATAAAATATTAGTATACGTTACATATATGGTAATATTTAATTAATGTAAATTAAAATAAAAATTAGCTATATGTCAGGCACTAAAGAATAGTTTTAGCTATAAAACTGTGAAAAAATGTGGCTCTATCTTAAAAACTGCATGAGCTATCATGTTTCAAATTGTATGTCAAAATTATGAACAATTTAGGGAACAGATGCATTATAGGACCCACCCTAAATATAAAAATATGCTAAGCCACAAAAAAGGTCAACGGAAGTTGCGTTTCGATCAATTAAATGATCGATATATATTGTTTTCATTATGTTGCCAACCAATCAATATTGTTGTAAATTAGCTTGATCATAATCATGGCGGCAATTTCGAATGCTGTAGTTAAATATAAAAAAGAAGTGGATCAAATTCTCCCTCTTGATTTCAAATGTAGGCCTCGAAATGGAAATTATGGAATTATAAATAAGTTTTAAACTATTTAGTTGCTTGATCCATGAATAAAGACATGTAGGCTATGTTTATGGTTTTTTTATGTGAATGTGGTTTACTTAGGAGTGAAATGTTTTGCGAAACATGTAATTCTGGGATGACGCTGAAGAAACTTAAAAGTAAACGAGATGAACTTCTGTGGAGATGTCATTGGAAATTACAAGGTATTAAATGATAGACACAGGAACGCACTTTGTGAAATCACTTGGATAACGGATAAGATGAAACGGGACGTCTCCAGTGAGATCCATGGTAAAAATGCTAATTTTACACCAATTTTCTTTTTAATTCTTTGGTCCAGGGAAAATAATAGTAAAAACGTGTTTTTGTGAAAGACTAGTATTTTTCCTGGACCAAAAATGCAGTATAAATGGAGTGGAATTAGTATTTTATAATATATTATAAAGATGACTAATATGAATTTAATTTTGTTGTTGTATTAATACCAGTGTTGTATTTTTGAAAGTTTAATGTTACTGTGTTTTAAGTTTAACTTTGGTTTGTTTCTTTAACTTTATTTTGAATAAAATTTAATATATCGCATGACAAAGGTGACTAATATGAGCTTAATTTCATTGTTGTTGGTTTTATTAAATTATACATGTTTATAGTACTATGTATTTAGTTTTGTTAAGATGGCATACTTGATATAATAATCGAAAATATACAATATATAATCGATACTATGGAATACTCGGGGTGGGTCCTATAATGCATCTGTTCCCAATTTAGACATAATTTCAAGGGATTTGGTCACTTCATTCTCTTTCTGGTACCATTCTCCATTGTATAAAAATTTTACAGAGCAAAATTATGCAAAACAAAATCTTTTGCATGTAAAGGTGTACATATACCTTAAGCACTGCTTTGTAGACACAATGTTAGAAGCAACGACTTAGAAAGAGAAAGATATAGAGTGGTCATTGCGCCGCCATGTTTGAAGAAAATTAAATGACCGTCGGTAATGAACTTATGCGCCCAAAACAAAGTGGGCGTGGTGATAACTGACATTAGAATCGTCAGCTGTCTTAATTTCGTTTGCATAATTCAGTTAAACTGAATTGGAAAAACCTAGTATTTCGTAAAATACGTGCTAGGAACTTAATCTAAACTTATGTACGCTAAATTTAAAACACTTGAGCTATTCCTAGAAGGAATGCTTAAAAGAATAACCTAAGCAAAATTGTCATGTAGTATGAGAAGAAGTCCTAGCAAATATACTGAAGAAAATGTTAATATTCCTAGGTTCTTTTAAATGCGACCTGCAAGATTGCCTATAAAATGAACGAGTATGATTCGGATGATTTTATTAAATTGTTTTCCCAGTCTCTACACGTTGCAAAACTATTTACTATACCATAAGATATAGAATGAAAGTAGGCCCTATCTGTAGTAAACAACCTTTACCTCCAAGCTTGTAACGTGGGTGAAACATGACAAAACACGCTTTCAGTTTTTTTGTTACAGTAAAGTATCGAAATGTGAACGTGAGGCCAACAGCCGGCTGGTCTGTCTGAGCCTTTCAAGGGCCGTGGCACCACAGATAATTATTAGTGTATAATTGAGCACCCACGTACAATAATGGGGTAAGTAGTTACAAAATATATTCATACTTACCCCATTATTGCACGCGGGTGCTCAATTATGTTTTTTCATGTCCTTCCAGTCAAAATACTAACAACAACACGACCTACCCCAGAGTTTTGCCTTATTTTGGATGCGAGTGTCGAAATACAATTTTAATATTTGATTGCTATTACTAGGTTTGAAACGGAATTGTAGCGGTTTTATCCGTATTTAGTTTAACTTTATTACTAGTGAACCATTTATTTGATTAATCGTTTCTCTTCGAAATAGGCCTACTTCTTATAAGCTACAGCTCATCGTCTTCTTGTATAAGCAGTAAGGACAGAAGGAGCAGAAATAAAGGATGCCGGTGTCGAAATACAGTTTTAATATTGTATTGCTATTTGTTTTTCACTGGGTCTGAAACGGAATTGTATTGGTTTTATCCGTATTTAGTTTAAGTACATTACCAGTGAACCATTTATTTTGTTTATGCCGGGCGTTGTTACACATTTTTATGCATGAAAAAATGCTGCTAATTAACAAAACTATGGACTTAACTTCATAAAATTTACATGAAATATGATATATCAGTTGTCTTTTTCCTTTTGACATTGCAGTTATATGCAGCACACATAACAGGCATGTTTTTTCTTCGTTTTTTGTACTTCTTACCTCCGTTAAACAACATTGTAAGCAGACGAATTTTTACAAAAGTGGGCTCTTAGCTCAGATCTGCCGTGTTTCGCGGTGGCACCGCAAAGAGCGCTGTACAGGACAACATGGCCACTCTATAGTCTTCTCTTTCTAACTCGTTGGTTAGAAGCAGTGACCACAGGGTGATGTATGTTTCAGCAGAGCACCGAGCATGTGAGGAGTTTCGGGAGGAGCACCTCGGAGGTGTCGCTGGCGGTGAGCCGGCAGAGCGTGGTGGCCCCCGCGCCGCGCCGCAGCGAGATCGACAGCATCGTCCCCCAACCGCCGCGGGACTCCCACGAGGCTCTGCTGAACAGCCAGCCCAATAAGAGGAAGGAGGAGGTGTCGGCAGAAGTACCCAAGCTTGGCATCTCTGCCGAGAGTCACACCGCCAGTGACATCCGAACGCCTGTCTTCGATAAGAACCAGGAGTAAGTCACTTCCACAGTTCCCAGGTTGGGGGATTTTCCCTTAAACTTGTACTGGTATCAGCGAATAGGGATATTATAAAGAATGGACACTGAGCGAATTTTCCTGTGTTTTGTTTCTCTGTGCGCCAGCGGCTAGTTCCACTTTCAAGCGCTAGAGGTAGTGTAATCGAGCATACGCTAAGATAATAATTGAGAATAGAGTTAAGGCACAGGATCCAAAAATCGCCTACCTTATTGCATAATCCAGCAACGCTTTGCTTCAAATAAATTCAAGTTAACAGCTTTTCCTTATTTCTCAGTGACAAACTAGTTGTAATAATAATATTTTATATTTCAGATATAATACATTATATTATAAAATAATATAATACATTATAAAATTAAGTATCGAATTCGTTTAATATTTGTATAATAATATAATATAGGAATATGGTTTTACTTCTCGTAAGAGTTTTGTTTTTCCATTTTCAGCGCTATCAAATCATTACATATTTTAATTGTTGTTGGGCTCAACGTCTCAACTCTCATTATAAAGGAACTCTAGAGTCTAGACATTGCAGTTAATGAAGGATTTATTATTTTATGGATCCAATTTATTTTATTTAATTTTGTTCAACAATATCGACTTCAGTGGAAAAAACATGTCGAAAGGATGGATCGCACTAGATGGCCTAAACAGATTCTTACTTATGTACCAAGAGGAAAGAGGAAATTGGGAAGACCACGAAAGCGCTGGCATGAGACCGTAACAGATCCTGTAGGGTCTAATACGTGAGGGATATGATGATGATGATTTATTTTATTTGAGTACATAATGTACCTAGATGTATTAATTGTATGTGTTATATTTCCGCTGTGTCGACTGCTAGCTGGTGTGATGTCAGCGCCAACTCTAGGGAGAAAGCAGAATCTGACGCTTTAGCTGGCTTGAAGGTCATTGAAATCAGTCCGGCTACATCAAAGGTACCGACGCGAAGTGTCCATTCTTTATAATCCCTATTCGCTGCTGGTATCCTATATTGAAGGAACAGAACTATAATGAAAGTTTTGAGAAACTCTAGGGAAAAGAATAAAACTGTCTTTTATAATACAACGAATGCTGATAGTTTTCTGGTAATTTAATTATTGAGCTTAACGAATGTTTGTTATCATGATAATTATTTCGAGACCGGAAGTCCATGTCCGGTGTGTGGATAGAGCGTCAGCACGTAGAGCTGAAAACCCGGGTTCAAATCCCAGTGCCAAAGAGAATTTTTCTCCTTTCCACTCATCTTTCATCATATGATGACGCAGAATATCTGCACGGAAATATTATATGTACTTCGGTACATCATAATAATATATGATATGCGAAAAAATAATCACTTGTGATTTAAGACGGCGGTTATTCCGTCGGATCCCGACCAGTTAGTCACTCATAACGAGTGCACCTCTGCACATGTATGGTCATTGTGCCACTGTCATACATCTATGACGCAGTGCATGAGGTAGTAGTAGTAGTAGTAGTAGTAGTAGTAGTAGTAGTAGTAGTAGTAGTAGTAGTAGTAGTAGTAGTAGTAGTAGGTTTATTTTGCCTGGCAGAGTTAAGGCCATGAGGCCTTCTCTTCCACTCAACCAGGTTTCAATAATATACATGAAATACACTGGAGGGAACCCAAGAGGTGGAACTTAAACTGAGAGGATTCGATCCCACATCAGGATGGGAATCCGGTGTGGCTTAGTGGATAGAGCACCAGCATGTAGAGCTGAAAACCCAGGTTCAAATTCCGGTGCCGGAGAGAATTTTCCTCCGTTCCACTCATCTTTCATCATATGATGACGCAGAATATCTGCACGGAAATATCATATGTACTTCGGTACTCATAATAATATAATAATATATGTTGGAAATAAGATAAAAATATCTAGTAATAAAGACATGACTCCTTTTAAGATATCTACAGTGTTTTTTTTTATAAATGAATATTACTGAAGTTTGAAAAAAGTGGCTTCCCTAATTGGATAGATCCATTAATTCTGGCTGAAAACCAACGTAGGCCTATGACCTAAATAAATTACAATATAACCAAATGTGTTTAATATTCACGCCTATGAATCATATGTGTTTCAGTTTTGTAGGCCTATATAATGTAATGGAATATTTTTATAAATAATATAAAACTATAGCATGTGGGAAATGACGAGAAAAATAATGAAGGCACGACATACCCCTTAGCAATCCTTATATTAAATTAGGCCTACAGCAATTTTTAAGAGATGTCATTATTCAAGATTTTAAAAATATAAAAGAGGATTACTTTGTTGCAAATGTAGCTATATATCTATCTATAATCCGTAATCTATTAAACTGGCTCCTTGTACGACATATGATTAACTTTTTAACGGTTTTCTTCTGATATTAACATTAAAACTCTTTAGTGAAGTATGACAGTAGTATCGCTGACAACAGCAGACGACACAGTGTTGCCAAGTTGAGCCTTCCGACCTTTTTGGCTGTGCTTAACTCATGGTAATATCACAGTCTAATAGATACAGTCACGCAACTCATACGTATAAAATTTGCCAACATTTGACAGCTGGCGCGACAGTAGCCCTCTAGCGGCAGGCAAGTTAAAAGTATGCACACGACATATGATAACACATCAGAAAACGGGTTTTGCGTAATTTATTTTATATGTTTATGCTATACAATAAGTGTATATGGTTCTAATTAATTCTACTTTAGAATCCTGGAAGAATTTCACACGCAGTTAATCTACAAGTTTCAGAAACTGGGAATAAACGTAATTCTTTCTGCTCCTTACAACTGAATCATGGCCCTGATCGCATATCATGGTTTGAAATAATATAATTGTTCGTGCGTGGTCGGTTAATTCAATTCATTCCTAAATATATTTATGAATCATTGGAACTTTGTATTTCCTGTGAGAAGAGTAAAAATTAGTATCTTCAAAATTGTAGGGCATATCTCGTAGGGTACATCGCGTGGTGAACGCCTCTCCCTATTCCCTGAGAAATTATCGATTTTGCATACCGCAAATTGGGGTAAACTCGGCCGCTGAGGTAAACTTGAAAATAAAGAAAAGGGGAGGATTTAAATATTAATATCAAGTTCATTATTTTTCCATTTCTTAAGAACCGGTATTTTCTTTATTATTTTGAGCCACAAATAGTGCTGATGTTATGGTTTAAATTTTTATGGCAATTTTACCGCTTTTTACATTACATTTCCAGTTTTCACACATAATGCCTAATTTTAACTTATCCTACCTATATAATACGTAATTTACATGCACTTACTGTTAATATAACGTAGGTGAGAACAAATAAATGAACACACAATTTTGTTGAAAAAATTGTAACTTCAATTAACTCAGAAAATGTAGGTCTAATTTTATTTTCAGAGCAGAAGTGGTGTAAGTCAAAAATGGGTAATGAGGGGTTAAAGTAAACATTCTGTAAAATAGAGCGCAAAGTGGCAGTTAATATTGAATGTATTTAAACTATTAATTGTCAGTGAATACACCACTTCTGCACTGAACGGCTCAAATAATCACTGGGAATGTAAAATCAACACCAATAACAGTCATGCAAATTATTACAGAAAAGATTGCTTTTTATATTAAATTTAAAAAGGGTTTTTATTTCTTGAGAACTTAATAAGTCTGGCACATGAATCTACACCAACACATCAGAAATTTATCGACACAGTCTGGATTTATTCAAGAAGTGAATATTTTCCAAAAGGATTACTATACTCCATGAATTCTTGCAAAATTATCACCATGATACCTACTTGAATGCTATATAACATTCTTGAAAAATATAAAGAAAAAAACACGAATACAAAAACTATGAAATTACTTGCATTTAAAACTGTAGATATATTATCCAAAATCGGAATGGTTACACATTTACACACATGATCTCTGCAAAAAAAAAAAAATAATATACTGTAACAGGTATTTACTTTGTTTTTATTTAAACTGTCCTTCCTGACATACAAATAGGTAACTGATAAGTAATAAACGTTTTATAGAACACAATACGTAGGCTACCTGCAACGTGGATTATTGGTTATGACTGAGTTATGATTTTCTCTTGGTCTTTAGGGAATCTGAAGAACGACAAATTCGGAGATTTAAACTTGTTGTTACTGCAATTTTCGTCATTGCACACATTGCCTTTATTCCGACGCATGATTAAAACGTTATTATAACATCTCGCATCCCTTTAAAGCACGTGCTGGCTGTATCAACCCTATGACCAGTGCCTTGCCTGCCGCTTGGGCGCTAGTGTCGCGAATGTTGGCAAAAAAAGTGTTGAAGTTGCGCGACTGTAAGTATTAGACTGTGGTAATATCACAGTCTAGTATATACAGTCGCGAAGCTTGGGGTGATTTTTTGCATTTCTCGCGATAGTTGCTAGCCGCTTGGAGCGCTGGTGTGTACTAGGAACAATAGACTGTCACTGGCATCGTGATCTAATACAGGACGTAAGGCAGACCATGTGATTCGCTTAACCCGATCACGAAGGGCGGCGTTTCAACCATATAAATTAATTGGAACGCATAAAAAGTAACATATATTTCTCTCAAATGTAGTGTAATTGCATTAATAAAATTTAAAACAATGATTAGGAGACACTTCAGACATAATTCCTTGCGAGTTAAGGTGTAATATTATTTTTGTTGTGGAACGTTGTTCGTATGTGTAATAGACCTACCTGCCTTTATTTCGATTAAATATTGCGAAATTATTATACACGATTCAATAATGTTCAGTTGCACCGCACGAATATTTAGGTATGTTGAAATTATAGGTTATGTTTACTGTCCCAGTTGCCCCTTTCTGTCTAATTTTAGTGGTCTCCAATGCCCTGCCATTCATATGGAAATATTATAGGTTATGTTTACTATATCTTATATTCCTAAATTCGCAATTATACATTATAATTAAGCATAATGCCATGTATGATACGCAATAAAGTTATAATATAATAATTCACTGAGCTCCATACACTGAAATAGAAAACCCGAACATATATTACGGCCTGGTCTAGATCGAAAAGGCATTGACTATGCCGTATTTCGCATTGTTGTGAAAAGTTGTGTAAACTGTGAAATGTTCGTTATCGGTTGTAATAACTGTAAATGGCTAAAATGCAATAATTTGAGTAATAATATGGGACAAGGAAACGTTTGTTACGCTATAAATTCTAAGAAAAAGAGGTCAGAGTTATCCTTCCGAAAGATCCAGGAAGGTGAGTTTATAAAATATAATATATACTTTATGAAAATAATATATAAACCTTATGTATTTCGTATTTCAATAGTGGAAGGAAGGTGTTAATTTTTCAAAAGAACACGATATCAAAAGTACAATACAGTTTATCGTCTGCTAGGGAAAGAGTCTGTGATGAGGCGATAGTAGCGATCCTGGTGGCTAGCAACTATCTATGGATGCATATTTCAACTGTCTATGTTTGCATATTTAGTAAGTATTGAGCTTCGCAACTGTATATACTAAACTGTGGTAATATCACAGTCTAATAGATACAGTCACGCAACTCATACGTATAAAATATGCCAACATTTGACAGCTGGCGCGACAGTAGCCCTCTAGCGGCAGGCAAGTTAACAGTGTGCACACGACATATGACAACACATCAGAAAACGGGTTTTGCGTAATTTATTTTATATTTTTATGCTATACAGTAAGTGTATATGTTCTTATTAATTTTACTTTAGAATCCTAGAAGAATTTCACACGCAGTTAATCTACAAGTTTCAGAAGCTGGGAATAAACGTAATTCTTTCTGCTCCTTACAACTGAATCTTGGCCCTGATCACTTATCATGCTTTGAAATAATATAATTGTTCGTACGTGGACGGTTAATTCAATTCATTCCTAAATATATTTATGAATCATTGGAACTCTATATTTACTCTGAGAAGAGTCAAAATTAGTAGCTTCAAAATTGTAGGCCCTATCTCGTAGGGTACATCGCGTGGTGAACTTCTCTCCCTATTTCCTGAGAAATTAACTATTTTCCATACCACAAATTGGGGTAAACTCGGCCGCTGAGGTAAACTTGAAAATAAAAAAGGGGAGGATTTAAACCTTAATATGACATTGATTTATGAAGTTCATTATTTTTCCATTTCTTAAGAACCGGTATTTCCTTTATTATTTTGAGTCACAAATAATGCTGATATTATGGTGTAAATTTTTATGGCAAGTTTACCGCATTTTACATTACATTTCCAGTTTTCACACATAAGCTTAATTTTAACTTATCCTACCTATATAATACGTAATTTACATGCACTTACTGTTAATATGACGTAGGTGAGAACAAATGAATACACAATTTTGTTGAAAAAATTGTAACTTCAATATTAACTCCGAAAATGTAGGCCTAATTTTATTTTCAGAGCAGAAGTGGTGTAAGTCAAAAATGGGTAATGAGGGTTAAAGTAAACATTCTGTAAAATACAGCGCAAAGTAGCAGTTAATATTGAATTTATTTAAACTATTAGTAGTCAGTGAATAGCACGAAGGATATATTAATTGCTACTTTGCGCTGTATTTTACAGAATTTTTACTTTAAACCTCATTACCTAATTTTGACTTACACCACTTCTGCTCTGAACGGCTCAAATAATCACTGGTAATGTAAAATCAACACCAATAACAGTTAACAGTCATGCAAATTATTACAGACAAGATTGCTTTTTATATTAAATTTAAAAAGGCTCTTTTATTTCTAGAGAACTTAATACGTCTGCCACATGAATCTACACCAACACATCAGAAATTTTATCGACACATTCCGGATTTATTCAAGAAGTGTATATTTCGCAAAAGGATTACAATACTCCATGAATTCTTAAAAAATTAACACCATGATCCCTACTTGAATGCAATATAACGTTCAACTTCTGAAAAATATAAAGAAATAAACACGAATACAAAAATTATGGAATTATTTGCATTAAAAACTCTAGATACATTATCCAAAATCGGAATGGTTACACATTTACACATATGAGCTCTGCAAAAAAAATAATATACTGTAACAGGTATCTACTTTGACATACAAAGAGGTAACTGATAACTAATAAATGTTTTATAGAACACATTACGTAGGCTACCTACAACGTGGATTATTGGTTATGACTGATTTATGATTTTCTCTTGGTCTTTAGGGAATTTGAAGAACGACAAATTCGGAGATTTAAACTTGTTGTTACTGCAATTTTCGTCATTGCTCACATTGCCTTTGTTCCGACGCATGATTAAAACGTTTATAACATCTCGCATCCCTTTAAAGCACGTGCTGGCTGAACGAGATTGTATCAACTCTATTACCAGTGCCTTGCCTGCCGCTTGGGCGCTAGTGTCGCGAATGTTGGCAAAAAAGTGTTGAAGTTGCGCGACTGTAAGTATTAGACTGTGGTAACATTGTCAGATTGGTATAAAATAGTTTTTTAATGCTGGAACAATGCCGGCTGTTTTCAGCACTACAACTGCACATACAGAACTAACAAAACAGAAGATATATATTATTTTAAGTCAGGGTGTAAGCTTCGTAAAGCATAGTTCTTTTGGTGTATATTATCCTATAAGCTTGTAGGCCTACAATGCACGGATGGACATGTCAGTGTATTTAATTACAATGAAATTCTTGGTGCGAGTAAATATTATGAAACCAAATAGTCCTTTAACATCACCTTAAATTTCTAATTACAAATTTGAAATTATGTCAAGTGGTAATTTGGTTATAATGTTGCTAACGGAAACAACGGGAAACTTTGAATACCGGTACTTTTAATTAGTTATGAAATTGTATATTTATTATATATAGAGTGACCAGTCGTCCTCTTTTCTCCGGACTTGCCCTCCTTTTTAGGCCTTTGTCCGGGGTCTGGGCGCATTTTCTAAAATCAAGAAATGTCCTCCTTTTCGTAACTTGTATGCCTGATATTTTGAAATTATCCGGTTTGACACCTTTTACAAGTAATTTGCCTGTAGGTGGCAGCAGCAACGACGGAATATACTCTTTGTCAACGATCATAACTGTCTTTGCTCCTACTTGTTATATACGTTGCTTTCATATGTAAAATAATTTTATATCATTACGTTTTATCATAAGTACGCTGTAATAAAATAGATATTGACTTAATTTAAGTATAATATAGGCCTAAGCCTAAATCTAAATAAATATTTTCTGTCCTCTTTAATATTATAGTTCCCTTGACTTTCATATTATAATTAACTGTAAAATTATTATTATTATTATTATTATTATTATTACTATTATTGTGATTATTATTATTATTACTATTATTGTGATTATTATTATTATTATTATTATTATTATTATTATTATTATTATTAAGTTAGGGGAGAGTCGGGTAGTATCGGACATCGGGTAGTATCGGACAGTGCGTTTCTTTCATATACCACCATATGGTAGTACCTGAATGACATGGTTACGTTTCTCTATGCAACATCACAGGAACGTAAGCATGTCAATGAGGTACTATCACAGTCTACTATATACAGTCGCGAAGCTCAATATGTAGTAAAAATGCAAACATGGGTAGTTGCCCACCACTAGGATCACTACTATCGCCTCATCATCGCAGATCTCTCTCCTAGCAGCCGACAAAATATGTTACACTTTCGTTGTCGTGTTCTTTTGGAAAAATTAACACCTTCCTTCCATTATTGAAATATTAAATGCATAAAGTTAATTTATTATTTTAATGAAGTATATTAAATTCCACCATAAACTCGAAGATACCTGCAAGAAATAAGTTAATATAATTTTTGTTTGTGCAAAACGAACTGAAATTTACTATAATAGCTTCACTCATTCAAGATTATAGCGATAATTAACTATGAAACCAATAAATATTAATTTGCATTTCTCTTTACAACAATAATAATGGAAATGTGAATTAATGGAGTAACTTACGTGTACCGGTACTTGTAGTGTAGGCTTACGTAGTTAACAAAGTGGGATGAGGTTAAGCAATAATAATCACACCAGAATTGGAAATAAAACGTGATCAATAAATTTTATTGTAACAGACTTTTTCTACGTCTCTAGTAAAGCAACAAATAAAAATAACAACAAAATTAACAGCTATAATTAAAAACATATCCTTTGAAGAAAAAAGTAGGCCTAAGCAATAATAATCCCACCAGAATTGAAAATAAAACGTGATCAATAAATTTCATTAAAACAAATTTAATTTTTCTACGTCTTTAGTGAAATAACACATAAAAATAATAACAAAATTAATAGCTACAATTAAAAATATATCCTCTGAAAAAAAAGTAGACCTAACCTTTATTTCTCTGGAAATTTAGCAGCCTAAGTGACAGACCTTTAACCGGTATCTAATGTCCTTTCGGTTAGACTGAAACATTTCATTGTGAAATTTAAGGATATAATGTATTCTAACAGTCACAAAGAACTTCAAATTAACAGTTTTGTTTCTGCACAGCATTCTTGTGGAAACCCAGGAACCTTTCTGAATCTTTCGGAAATCGGAAAAAGGATAACTCTGGCCTCTTTCTCTTACTGTTCCTACAGTTTATAGCACTACAAACGTCTCCTCCTTGTCCCATATTATTATTCCAATTATTATATTTTAGCCATTAACATTTTCATTATAACCAATAACGAACATTTCACAAGCATCAATGTGAAATACACAACGAGCTAGCACTCGACAGAAATACGACACAGTCCAAAGTCGACCATGGACAGTCTATTGTTTCTAGTTGCTAACCGCTTGGAGCGCTTTATCACGAGATTTGCAAAAAAACACCTCAAGCTTCGCGACTGTATATAGTAGACTGTGGTACTATCATCGTGTGGTAGATGAAAGCAACTCACTGTCCGATATTACCCGATGTCCGATACTACCCGACTCTACCCTATATTTTGTAATAAAATAGATATTAACATACTTTTAAGTATGATATAAGCCTAAATCTGTACTGTAAATATTTTTATTATAGGTACATCTTGGTTACACAACTTTTAACACTATAACCAGGTACTGTAATATTTAACACGTGAAATATATATAATACATATTCCGATGTAAATATTTTGTAATAAAATAGATATTGACGTAATTTAAAGTATAATATAGGCCTAAGCCTAAATTTAAGTAATTTTCTGTCCTCTTTTTCCGAACAATGTCCTCCTTTTTGAAGCTTTGAGTCCTCGTTTTTATCGACGTAAATCTGGTCACCCTCATTATGTATAACTACTTTTCCTATATAGATGAATTTTAAATTATTAAGCTATGTACTTTTGTGAACTACCTAATATCAATAGGCCTAAATAATATCAATATCAAATGCATAGTTAAAAATACAAAATTTCTAGGCATCTGGATTGACTCTGCTTTAACCTGGAACTATCATGTTGAGAAAACTATAGAAAAATTGAACCGCTATATGCTTTCAGAATTTTAAGCAAAACAACCTCTAATGAAGTTCTCAGATCTATGTATTTTGGCTATATACATTCCCAGATTCAGTCTGGCATACCATTATGGGGCGCAACAAGCAAAATTACGGAAATTTTTAAACTACAGAAGAAAATTATAAAAATTATGAAACAAGCACCTATAAGGTCGCAAAGTAAAGAGATTTTTAGGGAACTCAAAATTCTGCCAGTACCATGTATATACATTCTAGAAACAGTGTCTTTCATTCATAAAAACAAAGCAAAATTCAAATTGAATTCAGACTACCACATGTATCAAACAAGAACATCAAGTCATGTCCATCTGTCCACTCATAGAATTACCACAAGTCTTAAAAGTATTTTACATAGAGGCATAAACATATATAATAATATTCCAAGCTTCACAATAAGTAGTAGACAAAAGAAGTTCAAAAGCATGGTCAACAGGTTGCTGCTGCATCATATGCCATATACTGTAGAGGAATTTATGTCTTCAGACCTTGCATGAAAGTGCCTACTGATGTGTAATTGTGAAGGCATACAGGTCGTTATTGTTGTTAACATTATTATTATTATTATTATTATTATTATTATTATTATTATTGTTATTATTATTATTATTATTATTATTATTATTATTATTATTATTATTATTATTATTATTATTATTATTATTATTATTATTATATTATCTTAGATCAGTGACGGCTCGTGATAAAAATTATGTGTTCACAATTTTGTGGTTCCAAAATCGAAGAGAATTTGAAATTGTATGTTTAGTCTAATATGAAATATCATGATTCCAATGTTTCACTATCGAAAAAACCGTATATACATTCAGAACGACATATAATAATAATAATAATAATAATAATAATAATAATAATAATAATAATAATAATAATAATAATAATAATAGTAGTAGTAGTAATAATAATAATAATAATAGTAATAATAATGAAACTCAGTCTTTCTATTTCCAATTTTTCCTGGTAAGCCAGTTTACCCAGTTCTTTACTGTTCCAAATTTCATTGAACAGAGTTCATTGTTTACGTTTGTTAATAAATAAATTTCTAAATTATAGACATCAGCTCAAAGAATTTTGAGTGACCACAAGGGTCCTGAATACAATAAACGTGTATAATAATGTGATGTGATACATTAAAGAAAAAAGAAAGTTAATTGAAGGCAAATATAAGTTGATTAATTGAAATAGAGATGATGATGTAATATTTGAAGAGAATCTTGATAATATTTATAAGAATAGACATTACATAATCAAAAGGAATGTGAAGTTCCTTAAGATAATTCCACGTGAATTTTGTGATTGAACCTCTACTGCCAAACAGCAAACCAATGACGGACCATTGTTTAAGAGGGACGTTGTACTTTTGAGAAAGATACGGCAGACAAGGTTCATATATGGACTTCTTCTCAATATCAACCTCGGTGGCCTGATTCAGGTTTCTTTCGAAACGGATAGTAGGGTCAAGAACAAGAGCCCGTTTTAAGCGTCCGTTAATAGCAACAATGTCTGCCCGTCTAAAAGAACCATCTGATGATACACAATGTACTTCCTCATGAATCTCCCAATTTAAAGTTTTTAACGATATCGCCAAAGCATGTCGTACACGATGATGTCTAGCATTGATCAGCAGCTCGCCTTTGGGGCATTGTCCAAGCACGTGTCCAAGTGTTTCAAGCTCGCTACAGTCTGGATGACGGCAGCGGGTTGTGCTTAGAGTTCTGCCCGGTATTGCGCGAACCGCCGAAATATTGCTGGACATTTTTAAAGCATTGGTCCATTCTGAGGAAGATAGGCCCTTTCGATTGCTTACCCATGAGTTAGCCTTGGGGAGATCACTATAAACAGTAACCCCTTTACCACGCAAGGTATGGTTTGTCCAAGTTTGGAATGCGTCATTTCTTAAGTGTTTACGAATTTTACGACCTGACCAGTTGATAGCATCAATAGCTGTGATATTCAATTTTGACAGAGCAGAAACATACCACAGTCCCGTTATTTACAAACGCGTGTGTTCAGTAATATATTTTGATTCACAACACACTGATACACTATAGCCTATACCAGTACTGTAATCCCATTCGCATAGATTGATTGCTATAAATACATGCCAGTAAATATTATTCTTAAATATTATACACTATCATACAGATACTTAAATTCATACCACCACCACAGTCAGACAGCACGTGTTTGAAAGCTAAACTATGCTATTATGCCGACAGTCGACACTGAAGTATAGTAATTCACAAACTACTCTCTCGTAGCAGCACTGTACACACCTCTACGTAAAGTAAACGTTCCTACAGTCAGATGCTGACATCTACAGGCTTTTAAAATTCCTCCTCGAGATATAGCACGTGAATGATAGGCATCGATGCACCTGACATCTGTAGGATAGATACTCATCATGTTCACTTAACGCTTTGTGCTCTTGACGAGTCATAAGCGGCCAGCTAAAGACAATTTTCTCCCGCGCATGCGTGAAATTCCTGTAACCATTTCGAAAAGAGCACGGCTTGTACGTGAACGGATGTTGCCAAGTTTACATAAGAAGTTTATGCAAGATGCGGGAAGTTTAAAATACTCGCTTCTGATATTATACATCCCCACTGCGTCAATACGGTATTAAATAATAAAACTAGCTGTGCATTAATGGAAACAAGGTGTTCACGTGCTCTTATTGACGCACCGCCACTGTCTTAGATACAGTTCTTCTTAAATCATGTCAGCAGATGTCCTGCAATAATAAAGCTACAAATTCATATATATGCCTATAGTATAATCAGAAACTAGATTGACTTAGAAATAAGATTGCCGAAGCCATGATTTGTAAAAATCTTTATGGTGAATAAATTACTATTACTACTTTTATCTCTCACGTGTTCGGATTGACATCAGGAATGTAACTAACGGACCCGCAGAGCCTGCGATGCCTGCAACGAGTTAGATACTATAGAGAGGACAAAGACCTCAGAAAGTTGAAGACAATTGAACATTGGTCCGCCATGTTTCGGTTAGTCAAAACAAAGGGGCGTGGTTCGGATGTTGTGGGAAATGACTGTGATGAAGTTAGTATTATTGTGAATTGAGTTACATATTAAGACTATGTTAATAAGTAAAAAGTAAAATACACACAAAACTTTACGTTTTATAACAGCTGTAGGCCTATGTTTTATTAGTTTCACTAAATATAGCCCAGATATTAAATGATAAGCTATACTCGATGCAACCAAAGCAAAGCACCTAAAGACGGATGAATTTAATCGGCATAAGAAAAATAAATAATTTTTTGACTTCGTCACAAATTTAATTACCTTACAGCTACTCTAACCTAATATGAAATTATGTAATTCAGTGCTCACCAGGTGATTTCAAGAGAGACGACGTATGTAACTAATAGGAGTAAAATATAGGAAAGGTAGTGGCGAAAATTAAAAAAATATCCAGTAATTAAGTTATTGAAAAAATTAATTTGAAATTGGAATTAACACAGAGAACTTTTGAAAACTGCAATTATTAAAACTACAAATAACCTCTTAGCATGCAACATAATAATTAAAGAATGACACTAATAGAAAGTTACTCATGATCATAACTCACCACATTTTATTGAAACGATAAGATACTTACGATTAACATTGTTATCAGAAACAACAGGAGCCACAGCTAGGTACACTTCTTTTCGCGTGATGGAGACATCATGTAGTCTAATATAATTTGAAACAAATATTGTCACGTGATGGAGACATCGTGTAGTCTAATATAATTTGAAACAAACATTGATCTCACACATGTCTCGCAACTAGGCAGAGGCTTTTGCAGAATAAAACTGTTCTTACATTATTTTGAACAATAATGACAAATTGTGTGTGATGCAAGTGCTAACTTTCCTCTTTGTTAACAAAAAGAGCCCTACGCATTAATAAAAAGAAAATTGGAGTAGGCCCTATAAACACAATAAATACTAAACTCTTGATGGTACAAACTTATTAATACAGATATTTCGCTTATGCTCAGTCCGTCTTATCTTATAATTCTCTGCGGCAATGGTACCTGTATTGAAAGGATTTAATTATCCAGCATCGAATATTATGATTTACGGTAAATTTCATTTAAATCCGAGGGAATGAGACATTTTTGGAAATTTTAAAGTCTTAATTATTACTTTTTCATTTATAAATCAGCTTTTTACAAAACCTATAGCGAAATGTTTAAATTAAATATTGATGTATCTGAAGAATATAATAATGTACCAACTCGTTGCAGTGTACCTTTGATAAGCACTCCTTGCGGAGGCTGGCGGTACTATAGACTGCCATGTTTTTAGGGAACGATCCATAGTACTGTTGGCCTCCGCAGGGAGCGCTTATCAGAGGTCTTCAGCCTCTCTATAGTATCTAACTCGTTGGATGCCTGCCAACAAGATTGAATTATAGATGACATGGAGAAGTGTATAATTATTCGTCAGAAATTTCAAGAATATTATGAAGTTCACAGAGAAATTCCAACGTTATGTAAGCTTCACAAGTTTTGTGCCCAAGATATTGGCTTCAAGAGATATAAAGAAGCTCTTCAAAGCTGGTGCGCACTACTGGCTTTTCCTTCAAAGGTGTAAGAGCACCAGACACCTGTTAGTAGAACGTCTGGACATTGTGACGGAAGGAAATTGCTTTTTCGAACACTGAAAAACAATTAAAAAGGCGACAAGAAACTAGTGGTGTACAGTACATAGATGAAATCTGGATTCATACACACTACATCATATCCAGCAGTGGTGGCTGGTGCTTCAAAATTTTGTTCGTTTACTTTCTTGCTACAAAATATTAGGCCAATCATGCTGCAGTCGTAAAAATGTGCAGAAACTCACCTATTTATTTCCACAATGTTTTCCCAGAAGAGTCTCTTCGTAGTGTCATTAGAGCGTATCCGTTCATAAATGAAAGGAATATTCGCACTGAACTTTCAGTTATTTATGGCAATGACGAGTTCAAAAACATTTCAGGCTCTGTCTCTAATGGAATTTTTCAGAGACAATTTATGTTTAACTTTCGGCGAATGTACAAAATTACTAGAAATTTTACTAACAATCCCTATGATGACTTCAGAGGTGAAAGGTGTTTTCCTACTCTCCTCCGAACAGGACACAAGGAAAACAGGACAAAGACTTTCTTATTTCACAGCCACATAACCATTGAAACTTCTCATACGCGTCAGAATTGAATTTTCTGTTAAACGACCTGGTTTTGGTTTTCACGCACTGCGAAGTTTCAAGGTTCGGAGTCGATCTACCCAGACGCTTAATTTCACACTTCTCTTCTAAGCTGCGCGATGAAAATGGATGTTCTATTAAAGACTGAATTGTATTCATCTTAACTAGGGTCTATTTAATATATGTAAAGTACTGTAACACAAACAACACAATTTATTAAAACAGCTTCTTACGCGTCACCACGTGCTCTCAACCAATTCGATTCCAGTAACTCCAGTGAAACGGAAAGCATACACACCAATAAAATACAAGCTCACCCTCTACCCTAAAAAAAAAAACTTGTTTTCGCGCCTAACTGCAGTCGCAAGGCGGGCATAGTCTGTCTTTGACTCATTCATTGTCACTCATCAGTAGCTGTAGCTCTGTAAGCTACTGCCATTTGTTTCCATTTTCAAAGCTCGTTTACCTCCCTGTTCGTTTATCAACAACTGAAACTCCACGCTGGACAACACCCCTCTCATCCCCTCGCCAAGATCAGGCCAGTCTCCATAAGAAGTACGGTTGTTTACTTTACGTGTTACCTTTTCGTTATGTAGAATAATACTTTCTTGTGTTTGATCACTTAGCTGAGTTTCAATACACACAGTTCCAGCTGAAACGAGCGTTGAGCGGATTCCACCGATTTTGGAATAGACACCGACATACTTGAACTGCCAACATAGAAAACAAAAAATCACACTCAATCGCTTTCACTTTCAACTTGACGGGATAATAAAAGCCTAAACTAACCTAACCTAACCTAATCTAAGTGCGTCGGTGTCTATTCCAAAATCGGCGGAATCCGCTCAACGCTCGTTTAACCGTTAAATTATTGTATTTAGCTTTTGTTGCTGAATTAAATTATTATTATTATTATTATTATTATTATCACTAAACATAATCAAAACTTTTATTGCACTTACATACACGTACACAATGTAACTACAAAGTACTGGTACAAACCAGGGTTGTTGTAATTTAACGCGACCCAAAAAAACCATATGGGTTTTTTTTAAAAAAAAACCCTTCAATAAAACCCGACACAAAACCCAAAAAAAAAAACATATATTTATTTCTCTTAATTTAATCAACATACAAAATATTACAAAAAGGTGCATCATATTTATTTACTATAACAATTTGTCAGCAGAAGTTATTAATTAGGTAATATTTCATTATAAAAAAAATTACTTTCATCAACACGGTGTTTTATTGTAGAATGGTATTAATATTAACTACATCACAATTCAGTCCTCCTTAACATGCAGAAATCTGTAGATCTTCACTAATTTCTCAGCTTTTTCCTCTCCTAACTTATTCCTTAACTTTGACCAAACAAGCCCATACGTGGAGAAGATTCTCTCAATGGATGCAGTGCTGGCAGGGCAAGAAATTAAACTTTTCACAAAGCTAATAAATCCTGTTGGCAAGTTCCCCTTTTTTGTTGTTTTCAATTCCATTATTTTCCACCATTTTTTGGACTGAACTGTTGTACAACTGCGTCAGAAAACATAGTAGCAGGAAAATAATCAGAATCAGCAATCCTAAAAGACATAACACTTGTCACCCACTCTGGATGAATCTCTGTGAGCCAATTTTCTGCACTTTCCTCTTGATCTGCAGTTATTCTTGCCCCTCTGAATCGTGGATCTAACATATTAGCAAGATAGTGGAAGGGCAGGCTGCCAACTTAAGAATATTTAATAATAATTTACCAATCTTTGCTTATTTAATTTACCAGTTTTTGCTCATGAAAGTAGTTCTTAGAATATGTTGGTGTTCTGAATCACTTAGTCACGAAATTGAACTATTTAATACCCATTAGAGAAAAACCCAATAAAACCCAGTAAAACCCACTGGGTTGGGTCTTTTTTTAAATTCCCGGGTTTTTCTCAACCCTGGTACAAACAAACGCGAGATAAACTGTATGTTTTACACTCATTCGACTTCGCGCACACAGCCAGCCCAGGCAGGCTACCGGCTGCTTGGAGTATTTACTAATCTCGTGAGGCGTCCCTCATTGGTTAGAAGTTATGATGACGTGGGTTGTCATGGCAACGTCCATGCTAACCTGCATTCTGCACTGCTGGCACGCACGCTGCCACCTCGGGACCGCAGTATGTGCATTGTACAAGCACCATCGCGCGACTTACAATTAACAAAACGTATTTAGATACGTTTCAGGACTTTATGATTAAATAAACAGAAAGTTTAATAATGGATTTACGTAGATATCGTGATTCTTATAATCAATCAGTGCTGCCCAAGATGTGCTTGGGTTATTATTATTATTATTATTATTATTATTATTATTATTATTATTATTATTATATTATTATATGACGAAATGCTGTTCTCCAAGCCTGTCTAGAGCCTTAAAGGAATTAGTCCTACCACTAGACTTCCACCCTATGTTGGCCAGCACCACACTGGAAGGACTTTTACTTGCTTTCAAGTTTCACAACCGAAATCGCCGAACTGACCGTTGGTCGCCTGGCTAAGAGCTGGACTGATGTGAGACCATAACAGACCACGTGGTCTAATACATTATTTTAGACGATGATGATGATGATTATATTACGGTATATTTATGAATATTATACTATGTTCTAATAGAACATATTCATGAATATCCTTATAAAATCTTTGAAACATAATTTATTCACAACCATCCCATTTTTAAGAAATTTTAACTTCTGTTTAATTTTATATAATAAAAAATGCTTGTGTCATTATTACACTACACAATACAGTAAAATATATATATATATATTAGTCAACAGTTATTTGTATATAATAGGTAAGACACTTTGCTTTACATACCATAACAGGAAAATTCATCGAAACAATCAAATATATTGAAATAAATTTAATTAAACACAATGATGAAACATGGAATTCACCAAGGATGAAGAATGAAACTGGCATGATGAATTTATTGAAGGAGGGGTAGGAGGACTATGCCTTATGTCGACGTAGATTTTGTTACTCTGACAGTGAAAAATTAGAGAAGAGAAAACGATTATAGATTTTAAAAATATTCAAATCTAAATATATAATTTTTTTTAAATTCAAGGGAGGGAGTTAAAACCCGGTAAACACCCTTGCGTATGCCTCTGAAAAGGGGCAGCTATATAAAAATTCAATTTTAAGTTGTGTTACCGGTATTTATTATGATCAGTATTTCCTTTTCAAGCACTGTAAAACATGCAGTTGGAAGTTAGAAAGAAACATTATTATTGCTCGTAAATTGTGTCTGTACTGTATCTTGCATTTGTATCTGTTTCATCTCTTTTTTCATGTTATATGCAATTCTATGTTTTTTTTTTAATGAATATCTGTACTGTCTATTGTAATTGGGGCTTTGCCCCGTTATAGACATAAATAAATAAATAGATGAATAAATAAATCTTTGCACCGGTAAGTGGACGAAAGAGAGAGCTAGAGTGATATTGATGTGGAGGATTATGACAAAAAAAACATGATTAGAAGGACGAAGAGAAATATTCACTTCAACGAGTACTAACAAACTTAAATAAAACTGCAATGAATATATGTCACTATCCAATTAATGTGATTTAGACATTCCATCATATGAATGTTAGTAATCCCAGAAAATTGCCACTTCGTATATTCGTTAACATTGTATTAAAATATTGATGTAATGTGGTATAAAATAAATGTATTTTTTTCTATTTTTTTTGTCATATTTGAATGTTAATACGTTTATTGTTGAAATGCTGTCACTGTACTTCCAAAACAATCAGAGTAATGGATAAGATTATTTATACAAATATACACATTATATTATGCATAAAGGAAAGGAATATATTGTACTGTCAAGCATAATTTGGAGAAACAATGGTTAATGTTACACAAGCGAATCTTAAAGTAAGTTCCGTTTTCAATTATAGCCGTCACATCGCTGCAATCGTTATTTTGAGCATGCTTGTTTTCTTCTTCAGTCCTCAGGTAAGCTGTGCATGCAGTTTCAGAGCTTCAGTCCTTGTGTGTGGTTAGTTGTGATCAGTTGAAATGTTTAAAGTGATCGAGCACCCCGCCGACTGTGAGATGCGGTCTGTTATCCATTTCTTGAATGCGAGAAACATCAAACCAGCTGACATTCATCGTCAACTTTGTGAGGTGTATGGTGATGATGCCATTAATGATGGAATGGTCAGGAGATGGGTAAAGAAGTTCTACAAGGGCCGCATCTCTGTGCATGACGAGCAGCGTACTGGTCGGCCATCTTTGATCAATGACGATTTGGTGCATGCTGTTGATGAAAAAATTCATGAGGACAGGAGGTTCACAATTTCTTCGCTTTCCTTGAATTTTCCACAAATGTCGCAGAGTGTTCTCTACAAAATTATGACAGATCGATTACGATATTGAAAATTGTGCTCACGATGGGTACCCAAGATGCTCACCAAGGAACACAAAACCAAACGAGCTTTCAGTGCATTGAGCTTTCTCACGTTACAGTGAGCAAGGCGATGAGTTTCTTGACCACATCGTGACAGTGACGAGACTTGGGTTCTCACATGACACCTGAATCGAAGCAGCAGTCCATGGAATGGAGGCACACTGCATCGCCAAGGAAAAAGAAATTCAAACAAACCATGTCAACACGCAAGATCATGTGCACTGTTTTTTGGGACAGAAAAGGAGTCCTACTCATCGAATTCTTGCCTCGGGATGAAACCTTAATAGAGAAACCTATTGTCAGACCTTGAAGAAGCTCCGTCGTGCAATTCAGAACAAGAGACGTGGGATGCTGACCGACGGAGTTGTGTTGCTTCATGACAATGTTCGGCCACACACAGCTCGTGACACCCAAAATCTCATCTCGAAATTTGGTTGGGAACAAATTGACCATCCCCCTACAGCCCGGATTTGGCTCCGAGTGACTTTCATCTCTTCCTGGACCTCAAGAAGTTCCTCAGTGGTCAACGTTTTGATGGCGATGATGAAGTGAAAACAGCAGTGCGGGAGTGGTTCGCATCGCAGGCGGGCGAATTCTACAATGAGGGGATAGAAAGACTTGTGCCACGACTCGATAAATGCCTCAAAAATGGTGTAGATTATGTTGAGAAGTAATTGAAGTGTGGGGAATACAATGCAACAAAAATGGTTTGTAAATATCTTCCCATTTACTTTTGGAACTTACTTTAAAAACATGCCTCGTATCTACTGATGAAAGAGGAGCATAAAGATGAGTGCTATGCTATCTTTCGAGAGAAGCTTAGAGTTCATTGCCTAGAGTGTTAACTATGAAGGAATCGTTAAAGACTACAGACACCCTTTATAGACTCCAAGAGCTACTATTTCGGGCTCAGTCAGGCTGGGGCTTATTGCCTCGAGTTCGAACTATGAACGAAGAGACTATTGAGATCGCAGACAGACTTTGTGGACTTAGTGCTTTACAGGTGTCTACAAACTCATGTCTCTAAGGTGAGCAGAATTAATACAGAACAGCCTGCACAAGAGTACTGACATTTTTAAACTAAGAGGATGCAAGTAATTAAATTATTTCATTTGTAATGGGTGCGCACCGCAAACCAATATATAATATATATAATATAAGCACTGGAAAATAGTCATAGAGGAAAAAACATCTAAAAATTCATCTAGTCTGTGCTAGTTTTTGGGCTCTAACAGCAAGTTATATGGTAGAGGACAGTCGCAAAGTTATGCGTTCATTATGGGAATGATCTCCAATAAGGCCCTATCTACATGGAATAATTCGACTATCCAGATTCAGAGGATTTCTGGTGGATTCAATTCAATTCAATTTATTTCGTCATTAGACATACAGTTTTAGACTTCGTCAGGATACATTGAAAAACATATAAATACATTTTAAAAAAACACTAATAAAAGAAACAATAAAATTTAAATAATACAATGAAAACATGAAATAATTTGAAACTTTTAAATTAAAGAAAACTAACTAAATTGCAATTAAACTTATTTATTAAAATACAATTTCATACAAATGTATGTTGAAAAACTCAGCAACAGAATAAAAAGGATTATTTAATAACCAATTGTAAAATCTAGTTTTGAAGCTATTGATTGGTAATTTATAATATTGACTTGGGAGCTTATTATATAATTTCATCCTCATAATTAAAACGTTTGTGTTGCTCTTGTGTAATCTACAATATGGAATATTAATTTGTTCACTATTTCTAATTTCATGATCATGTATATTGGCCACTAATGAGTAATTGTCGATATTTTGTCGAGTGTAAAGTACTAGATCATATATATACAAATTTATGATTGTTGAAAAGTGGCCGACAGTGTTCCAGGTAGTTTGATTTACGTAAAATTCTAATGGCTTTCTTTTGTAAAATCAAGATGCTTCCAATTTTGGTTCCATTTCCCTAGAAAATTAGGGCATATCGGATTATCGACTGAAAGAAAGAAAAGTAGGCACATCTTAAATAATTTTGAGAAACGCAAGTCGTTAATTTCTTTAACAAATATAAAACTCTTGATAGCTTTGTGCATATGTACTCGATGTGCTTATCCCATGTTAAACTGCAGGCTATAAAAAGTCCTAGAAATTTTGTGTAGTTGAGTCTGTTGTCCTTATTTATTAGAAAGTTTAGGCTGAAAGTTATGTTGATAGTTTTTTCTTGATTAAGCAAGAAACCATTAGATTCAAACCATAAAGCCATCTGTGATAGAGTGTCACTGTTGAGAGCATGTAATTGATTTAGAGCAGAGGAAGAACATAGGAAAGTAGTGTCATCTGCATACATAATTGTTATTGCTTTAATGAATTCTGGAAGGTCATTTATTGCTATTGCACTGTGGCACCCAAGTCAGTGGTAAAACATCGAACAATACAACAGCTGTTCTCACTGGCAGAAACTGTCATCACCTTGCAGGTTGTCTATACCGTTTTTTGCAGGAATATTAAAATATTTTGGTGAAAAATATTTAAATTTATTTTCTGCAGCTTCATAACTATATTAGATTTTTATGTTACAGGAAAGTAAAATAAATCATAATTTGCACAAACTATATAACCTTAAGTATACCCGTAGGAAGAAGCTTTCATATCGATCCGTATGAATTTGTTCTGTTGGCACATTATTATGTTGTTCAAGTAGAGGATTATATTAAATGGACCTCTTTGATCCAGTGGACGATATAGACCATGCAAAAAGATTAAAAACCACTTTCAACAGACACAGTATTCAGTATCATTACACTAACTCATATTCGCACATTCAGTAATCACTTAGAAGCTATTTTGAAGTGTAGTTGATAACATTTCCTTACTTATGTAGGCTTATATAAAATTTATAACAACTAACTTATGTATAATTTTTCAGGTCACAAGAGTTGATAAAAAATGCTATCATGGGTAACGATTTCCTGAAGAATCTGGACCAAGGACAAGTGCAAGCTTTGGTGGAGGCTATGTACATGAAGGAATACGCAGCAAATCAACATGTTATCACCGAAGGAGAAACAGGTAATCTTCTAGATTGCCATTTTACTATTTCATCGTAAATAGTTACCAAGTTTTCTTTTGTTTACACCAGAGATTTTGAACAGGTGTGCTGCGAGATAGGCTGCTGGAAGATTTCGAGGACAACCGGCATTAAGAAAAGCACGAAAAAAAAAAACAGACAAAATACATTTTAAAATGAATGCATACTAAAATTACGAACATAGACTAAGTTAATTCTCATGTATAAATGAACTTGTAATTGCAATTATTCATTTAATTTAATTCGCTGTTGAGTTAAATATGAGAATGAATAACAAATCAATATTCACAGCCAAATCCTTTGATTGAAGTTCTGGCTCATATTAACAGGCAGTAGGGGAAGCTGTTGTACCTAGACACAAGTTGTACATGGGGGACACTTGGTTCATTTTCAAGGTTATTATTATTATACTCCAATTTTACAGAGAACCCTGTTTTTCCTGAGATATGTATGTTAGGGTTATAAATACATTATAATAATAATTATATGATATTTATTAATGAAGTCTCATATTGAATTAATCTTACGTTTCTATTATGAATTAATAATCTTTACAACATTTTATAATTTATAAACATGAATGAATGAAATGCAATGAGATGAAATTAAATATTAAAACACAATCTTATATTTCAATTAACAAGTTTCATGAAATGTATACTATATTATAACCTAAGCAAATAACTAATCCTAATATTCACTAGAATGTAGTTTAAATTTCTGTGGGTTGAAATCTCTGAAGACGTTACACAGTTTTCCATTAAACAATGTTGTCACAAGCAGTTTCTAAATTTTATACAACATATTTATCGTGAATCTATTTTAAATTATTATCCTAATTTATTTCTATCAACTGTTAATTTAAATATTTATAGCAAAATATATAAAAACTATAGAAAAATAATAATAATTCAGCGGATATATACAAATTTTATCATGATGATTTTTATCATAATCATTTTCAAGGAATTTTTGTTTTCGCAGTTGCCCACTCTAATTTCATCATTCAACTGTTGTTGTTGTTGTTGTTTTCTAATGCCAGGAGTTTGACAATCAAATCATTTGACCTCTTGCACTCCAATATTTTTCAAAAATATTATCATGACCAGCCACTGAAGTACAGATTCTGAGGTGTTCCGAATCCATTTCTTGGTTTGAGTTGCACAATGGACAGTTAGGGGACTGATATATTCCAATTCTATGCAGGTGTTTGGCCAAACAACCATGGCCTGTTGCCAATCTAAATGCAGCTACAGACGATTTTCGTGGTAAATCGGGAATTAACTGTGGATTTTGATGCAGAGAGTTCCATTTTTTCCTTTGGGATTGTGTTATCAAATTTTGTTTGTTGAAGTCAAGTATGTAGATTTAATAAATCTTTTCACAGAGTAATACGTAGATTTAGTAACAGGTCTGTAAGTAGCAGTGCTGCCCTTCTTTGCTAAAGCATCCGCATTCTCGTTTCCCAGGATTCCAGAATGGGATGGCATCCATTGGAATACAATTCTTTTATTGAGTGATATTAATTGAGAGAGCATTTTAGTTATTTCTGCTGTTTGAGATGAAGGTGTGTGTTTAGAGACTATTGATAGAATAGCTGCTTTGGAGTCTGACAATATAACTGCATTCCTAAATTTATTGATGTGGCATAGAAGATTCCTGAGACTTTCAACTGTTCTGTGAATGATTTACTTTTGTTGAAGCAATCTGGAGAGATTTTATTTAAAAATCCGTTTTTGAACCTAAAACATAAGTAATTTTCAAATTAATGACATATTTTAAAATAATTCTTTACATATATGATTAAAAACTTATATCTATATTTATAATTCTGTGATTACTGGGTTGTTTTCGGTACCTCACTCTTGAAAACTTGCTGAGATTTATTTTACTGATTCCTGATGTATCTAGAGACGGTGTACCTGGGGACAACTGTCTTCAGATGGACCTCGTTATATTTTAAATAATTTTGTCAATAAGTTACTCTTATGAGTAGGTAATCAAAAACAGTAGGCTATTTAGTAATGAATTTTATGGGGTTTTAGCTTCAGTGGCAATGCCACGTAGCAAATTAAAAATCAAAAGACAAACATCGACAAAGCTAAATTATGCTCCTCCCAGGAAAGGAATAACTCATAATCTTTAAAAAGGAGAGGCACTCATTTTAACAGATACGCCAGAGAAAACCAAGATAGAAGAAAGAAGAAGAAAGTTGAGTCAGAAGAGAAATATGATCGATAAAGTTCAGAAACGGAAGAAGTTGAAGCCACAATTTCTGATTCCAGAAGATAATTCAGAAGAAACTGCAGATGAGCCGAGGAATGTGTTAGTGTTAATGATAATGATGTTGAAGATGCCATTTCAACTGTAAATGATACTGAGTTAATTGCTCGAGAAGAAATATGAGAAGAAAATTTGCTCATTCATGTACCAGGAAAGAGAGACTAATTCAGGGGCGGCCCTTCCTTATGTGCTACAGTGCTACAGCACAATGATAATTTTTGCAAATAATGTATTTGCAATACCAAAGTATTTGATCTGCCATTTGACAATTTCCCATGGTTATGTTCATGACACGTTATAGAGTGTTACTCTTCGCTCTTTGGTGCCTCAGGGGATACGTTGTGCTACTCAAAACTCTACATGAGAATGTAGACAATTAATGCGCATGTGCGAAGCTGAAATCACTGCCCTGATTGGCTATTTTTACGCGGGAAAGTGCTGTAGTCAGCTTCAGCACAACCCAGCTTGGAGATTGCAAAAGTAAAGCATAACAAAAGAATGCTTGTTTGTGGAAGAACTCGGAACTATGTACAATGTATTTGGTAATTCAAGTGTCCGACTGCTGCTGCCATCTACCTGTTTTTTGAGGTTCCTCCTGAATCAGCCACCAAGCGACGGAAAATGGAATCCCAGAAAATTGAAGCCAAGGAAGTATGTGACCGTATAATTCAGGAAACTACTCATCGTTTCCAGTCTTTAAGCTACCTAGACGCAACAAAATTGTTAAACAGCAAATTTTTTGACAATTTTTCGTATAATTTTCGTGAATGCGAACTTGAAGTTGCTGTCAACAGCTATACTATACTGAACAAAAGAGTGTTAAAGACACAACTTTGAGTTCTATACGGAAGACCAGACTTCCAGAATATAGATGGAGCTGTTCAATTGTTACAATACATAACATAGCCTCCAACAATTCACAGGATCCATTCTGTGAAGTAACGAAGTTGTTAAATATTTTGGTTACAAAACTAATGACCACTGCTGAGCTAGAAAGAAGTTTTTCTTGCTTAAAACGCATAAAAACATTTTTAAGGAACACTATGTCCCAGGATCACCTCACTGCTCTTGCAATACTGTCAATAGAAAATAGTATGATGTCCAAGATGGAGGGGTTTAACACCAGGGTAAATGACAAGTTCTGCAGTAGGAAGGAACGTCGTATGGATTTCATATTTCGTCACTAGGCGAGTCTCAAATTAAGATAAATACATATAAGTGTATACAGTAGGCCAATATAGAGATTGTAGCACACTCATTATTTTGACCACCAGCCCTACTGGACTAATTATAAATTCTTTGTCAGTAAAATTGCATATTTACCGCAAGGGGGCTATATTTAATATAATTAAATATGTACTAAATCTATATGCACATAGAATTATTCCAATTCAGAAACAACTAAGTAAACTAAAAAACTCCAAAAGGAAATAACATTTCAATGGATATCTAGTCATTGTGGTATACCTGGAAACGAGAAAGTCGATAATATTGCAAAACAGGCAACATATTTGCAACCAAGACCTCTTCAAGTGATACCTCTATCCAGTGCTTTTGCTTCAGTAAAGTATCATTTTACAAACCTATGGATCAACAATTGGTTCTCTTCTGACAAAGGAAAAATTTTACAGTCTGTACAAAAGAAACCAAATGACCTGGAAATGTACTAAAACTTGCCCAGACATGTTCAAACATTTTTAACAAGAACTAGAACAGGTCACATTGTCACTCAATTGTACCTACACCGATTTCACATTTCTGATAATCCTACTTGTCTATGGTGCAATAATCATGATGAAGATCTGGAACACATTCTTCTATACTGTCCATCCATAAACCACAACAGAAGTAAATTAAAATCATCAGTACCAGTTGCAGAAGACACAGCCCTGCAGTATATATTGACTACACCCTAACTCTGGCTACTAGCAACAGGCATCTATAATGAACACCAATCAAAATACCCCTCATTTCTCGTGAAAAACAACAAATGGATAGACTGCGGTGGACTTTATGTTATCAGCAAACAGCTGGATACATTAACAAGATTGATTGATTGTTGGTAGAATTTATAAGAAGATTTGTGAAAAAGAATTTGAAGTTCAGTATCTAAAGAAGTTTAATAAATATGACATTTTTTTTTTTTTTACATGATAAGCAATCAGAAATTGTTTACCTTCCTTCAGATGATATTGTGATCAATGGAAACTTCCCCTCTTCTCAAAGAAAAGGTTCAAGCCTAAAGGCACTAAGAAATATGTTTTCAAAATGGCATTTGAAAGATACGCCCTTGGATAATAAGAAATTCACTTAATTGGAGAGCCTAATATTGTTTTCTGTCAAGAAAATTGAGATTTATTTTAAAACTTTAAACTCAGCAACATTATCACTATTGTTATTATATTAAATTTAAAGGCAAAACCTAACATTAATAATACATTTTGAATCTTGCGTACACTACTTTTAACACTTGAATATAAGTAATTGATTAACTAGCGGACTTACTCGTGTTAATTATGTAAGTTTGTGCGGCTTACAGCTGTTTCGGTGTTTCATCACACCATCCTCAGAGCCTACTAGATCCCGGCGTCATCTCGAACTTCTCTGCCTGTTATGTGAGTGCGTTTGATTGTTGAAAGGTGTTGAAAAGTGGAGTCAAATAGTGTGTGTGTGCTGAAATTGATCTGTGTGTTGAGAATTTGTTCAGGGTGTGTTTTAGTGTGTTTGTGCTCTAGGAATACTTTGAACACTACATACAAAATGTTTATACAGCCAGTGCTGACATACTGCGGAGAAATTTTGATTACTTGACCTTTCATAAACGACATAGAATATGTTCAAAACCAAGCTCTCAGATTCATTACTGGTGGAATCAAAACAACTCCAATAGATTCTATGAGATTCCTCACTAACATTAACAGCATCAAAATGACAATAGAAGAAAAAGCACTGATTCAATATGAAAAACTTATCAGATTCATACAGTCCTCTCTGTAGATTGAAAACTCAAAAAAGTTTCATATCCATTGTTCAAGAATTAAAACAGAAAATCAATATCCTGAATTTAAAAGAAAACTTACAAATTAAACCAAACCCTTTAACCCTATTAAATATAGAATATAATCTAAATTTAACAGAAAAAATACTGAAATCAGAAGTAAACACTGAAATACTGAAACAATTGTCTTTAGAGACAATTAATATTAGGTATCCTCCACAAAACTGGCTTCATTTATACACCGACGGATCCTTGATCTCCAGAGAACAAGGTGCCGGTGCAGGTGTTACGAGCTGTCTCTTCTCACTTTATACATCTCTTGGATATGGAACAAGTTTTGATGGTGAAATCATTGCAATAAGGGAAAGTCTCAGGAATCTTCTATGCCACATCAATAAATTTAGGAATGCAGTTATATTGTCAGACTCCAAAGTAGCTATTTTATCAATAGTCTCTAAACACACACCTTCATCTCAAACAGCAGAAATAACTAAAATGCTCTCTCAATTAATATCACTCAATAAAAGAATTGTATTCCAATGGATACCATCCCATTGTGGAATCCTGGGAAACGAGAATGCGGATGCTTTAGCAAAGAAGGGCAGCACTGCTACTTACAGACCTGTTACTAAATCTAGGTATTACTCTGTGAAAAGATTTATTAAATCTACATACTTAGACTTCAACAAACAAAATTTAATAACACAGTCCCAAGGGAAAAAATAGAACTCTCTGCATCAAAATCCACAGTTAATTCCCGATTTATCACGAAAATCGTCTGTAGCTGCATTTAGATTGGCAACAGGCCATGATTGTTTGGCCAAACACCTGCATAGAATTGGAATATATCAGTCCCCTAACTGTCCATTGTGCAACTCAAACCAAGAAATGGATTCGGAACATCTCAAAATCTGTGCTTCAGTGGCTGGTCATGATAATATCTTTGAAAAATATTGGAGTGCAAGAGGTCAAATGGCTTCATTGTCAAATGCCTGGCATTAGAAAACAACAACAATATATTTCGTATTGTTCTAGTGTGTTGAGTTTTTGGTTCTTCGAACAATACGAAATATACAAACACACTAAAACACACCCTGATCAAATTCTCAACACACAGATCAATTTCAGTACACACACAGGCAGAGAAGTTCGAGATGACACCGGGATCTAGTAGGCTCTGAGGATGGTGTGATGAAACACCGAAACAGCTGTAAGCCATATAAACTTACATAATTAACACGAGTAAGACCGCTAGTTAATCAATTACATTAATAATAATTAGAAAACTGTAAATTGTCTGTATTTTGTATAATTATAAACTTAATAAAATATTAATTACCGGTACATTAATATTATGTTGAACCATGTCCCAAGGTATGTCATCCTTTGTCCAAAGATACATCACCACGTGTCCCAAGGTACATCACCCTTATGTACCTAGGGACAGTATGTAGCATTTTAGGAAAAATAAACAAATCTATACAAAAAATTATTTAATTCAAACCTCATTTTTTTCTAAGATACTTTACACTTCAAAGATACTGATGTTAATAATAAAAAGTTATAAAAGTTTATACAAAAATTTAAAAAATTGAAATTTAAAAAACTGTCCCTAGGTACAACAGCTTCCCCTACATCTCACTTGATGATGTGTGTCAGAGGAAGAACAATTGTTTGTATACATCTGAAGTCTGACTAGTGTAATATGTTACTAGTCAGTGATGTATGCAATGGAAGGGGAAACGAACTCGCCACCCTATTCAATTATCTCCTGGCCTAGTTGCCTCATAAATGGTGCCTTCTTGGTATCACTCATGAGGTTCAGACTTGTCTTCGGACAGTTGACTAAACAATCTATCAATCTTCTTAATGTATCCAGCTGTTTGCTGACAACATAAAGTCCACTATAATCAGTGAAAAATATAGTGGGACTGCATTGGTGTTAATGCAGCTTCTGTGGGTACCTCTTTGTTACTTGTTAGCTTAAACAACAAGTTTAAGTCCCCTCACCACGACAAGGTGAGTACCCACGACTAAACAAAATTCACAGCCAAAAGCACATACCGGTAATTGCATCTTCTGTTTTGAAAGTCACTGGTACAGCTTAAATAGGTGTGTACTCAGAATATTATGTCATTGATAAATTTGTTGTGCATTATTTAGCTCCTGCATGGAAAATTTAATGGAGGAGAAGAGTAACATATGTAGTACCTTATATCTGTAGTTGCCTTTCGAGCCAAATTGACGGAAGAGTATCCCAATATAGTGAGAGAAGTAACACAAAAACAACTCCCATTTTCAGCATCATCCATTTTTGTGAACAACCTTTCTCTGCTATTACTACAATAAGATCTAAATCCATAACTATAATTTCAAGTCTTCAAAGTAATATATTTACAACATTGTTAAACATTAGCCCAGAAATTCACATACCAGTACTCAAGACATCAAGTCATATGTTTTACAAGAAGATTTTTCTTACTAATAATCGTGTTATTTTTATTTAAATTTAAAATGATTCAAGGAATATGAAGAATGTTTTTAATTTCCTATTTTCAATAAAATTATCTATTATTATGCTAGCATACTCCGTTTTAAATTAGATTCAAGCTCAAAACCAGAAAAACGTCAATCACAAGTTTCACATATTGTTTCTTTTTCATCATTTTTATTGTTAATTTACACATTCCTAAATAATTCAAATACTGGCATGCCGATTCAATTGATTACCAGTATTTATAAATATTATTACTTCATTATTGTGCAATGTTCTTTTTTAATCACTGCTGCCTTCACTGTGAATAAAATTTGCTCTAATAACCGAAGATATAGGTCCTGTTTCATGAAGCTGACAAGTCCTACAAATATTACAATTTTACAACTGTGGCTGGGAGGAAAAAGGTCTTAAGTAAACATTTTTTTCAGGAGAGCAGTAGAAAGATTGAAATTGGTGTCAATTATAGAGTTTTTTTAATTAAGAATTTTTTCCTGATATTATTTGTTTATATTTCTTCTAAAATAAGTAATGTTGCTCATTTAACAATTTTCTTGATTATTTCCAAAAAATAGCCGCACTTAAGCCATTTTAAGACCAGAAGCCAAACTGAGAAGAATGGACTATTAAACATAAGACCTTTTTCATGTCAAAATAAATAAGAAATGTAAATTATTAGGAATGCAAAATGGGTCTTAAACAATTATAGGACTGTTTACCCTGGTGCTTAAAGTTTTAAAAAGAAAGGGCATCAGTATGTGATAAAATGGCTAAAATACAATTTAGACCTTTTTAATAGGGAAGCATGGAAAGAAAACATGTAATGTTTGTAAGGAATAAAGTATTAAATACCCTTAAGTCCTTTATTCTGTGTGTGCTCGATTCAAAAAGTACTTAGGACATTTTGTAATGCTCTATAATTCCAGTCAGGAGTCTTATTTGACTTCAACCGTTTTACCAGATTGTAGAGAATTGTTTTCGCTTTCAGAATATATAGAAATCTCTTTTTTTTTTTTTTTAATTTATTCATGACCTTTTTCCTCCCGGCCACAGAAAATATGTCAGAAAATTGTAGCATTTGTTTTCTGACAATTCTTACCTGCTTTGACAAATATAATTTATGAATTGTCAACAGTGTTTCATTAACTTGACAATGACAGATGAGTATGGTATGTGTAAATATGTAAGATCGATAGCAAATTATTTCTTATTTATTTCATATTTTTATAAAAATTATCAATATGAGACGAGTTGATCGGATGATCTATAATGCACGTCATTATGGAATTTGTTAAATTTATTTATTCATTTAATCATTCATTTATTTATTTAATACTTTACACTTGAGCTACATTAGACATTGCAGCTCGAAAGGGCAGAAGCTCGTGCTCGGGCGCAGTTCAGATCAGTTACACAAAATATATCACAAAATTAAGAGAGTTCATTGAGCACAATAACATTAATAAATGGTAAAACACATACAGCATGTAATAATAGGGTCTATATACAAATAGAAAATACAAAAGTACATGAATATTAGAGTATCAATTTTTAACTCAATTAGCTTAAACAATTAAATAATTAATTAGTAACCACTGTTAGAAAATCAATTATTATGAACGAGGAGAAAATTTCAAATTGTAAATTTTGTTAAACAAAGCAACGACATTCCTGTCAACAAATGCAACCTCATTTCCAAATGACGTATTATTTTTTTTTATCAAGAATCAATCAGTAATTCCATCAACTCTTGAAATATTGGCTTCTCTCATGAAGAGCTGCGGTATGGCATCCACATATTGGCCAGCGAACCTCTTCCCCTACGAATGAGTTTTATGACGCAGTGGTGGACAGTTGATTTCGATAATCCATATGCATCAGCAGTCAAGTGATACTGAGCTTCATTTCCCATCCAGTGTAAGAACACGTACTGTAATAATTATTTTGGATCAAGTGATGTTTATTCTTGTCTTGTGCAGTAAATATCCTAGTTTGCTCATTATATTTTCAGCTGATTTTTGCAAATAGAAATTTTTCCATCAATATAGACTCACTGAAAATAAAATTTCGATTTATCCTTTCTTTAAAACCTTTGTCCTGCGTGTTCTTTATAATCATCACATTCTCTACTGCTGCTAGTATTGAGCATGATTTGCTTACAATAAAGTATTTCCCCTAAAATCCACACCAATATTCAATAACCTCAATTATAGTATGACCCAACTACTGCAACAATGAACTGTCAACTTCCTATGACATACAAAACATGGTGTCAAAATTTCATGACAATTCTACAAATATTACGTAGAATTGTCAACAAATGGATTGACACTTTTCTGTTTCATAAAATTAAATATGTCAGAAAAGTCTTGACAAATTGTAAAGTTTTGCCTGTCATGGTAAAGGATATCTGATAAATTGTCACGACAATTTGCCGAATTGTTACGATTTTTCCTGATAGGCGGAATGCTTTATGAAACAGAAATTTGACAATTTTAGAGTCGTCATTTGTTACTTGTCAGAATGACATATTTACAATTGTCAAGTTTTATGAAATAGGCTCCTGCTGTATTCCACTTCAGTGTAGAATCAGAATTTAAATTCATATAAATTAGGAAAAGAAAACAATTAATTTTAACTGTGAGATTCTAATAGCCTTGGTACGGATACTGTACCAAGAACACTGTAATGTTTGAGAACCAGTACCCTACATGTTAATGCCAAAGATACAATTTCATTTTTCATAATACAACAATTTTTTTAGGTGTAAAGTAAAATATACCATAGGCCTACTCTCCATTTTTCCGTATCACTACATCAATCAGTTTCTTGGCTGTGAAAAATTAAACAAGCTGTTCTGTTGGTTTTGTGTTCTGTTTTGAAACAAAAATGAAATATGGACAAAAACTGGATTTTCTAACGTTATAGGTATTATCTTGAATGTGGTACATAACTTATACAGTGATACTGAAACTTCATTTATTTTTCCAGTAATTAAATGTTATGGGTTGCATAATCATGCTCCAGCAAAGGAGCAAGATGCGAGTAGAGATTACAGAAATGAAAATGGATAATTTTCCCAAATAGGTGCTCATTTAAATGTTCCACATTAATGCAGAAAGCTAAAATTAAAATTATATCCCTAAATTTCACTAAATATTAACATTACTTATATGAAGGTATAAAACTGTAGCTATAAGTATATGTGACTATTAAATTATAAAGAAATTCATTTATGCGTTTCTATGGTTTTTATCTATGACATAATAAGTAAAAATAAGAGTAACTTAACTTATCTAACCTTTAAACGAAATATTAAAAAAAAATGATACACTACATTATAAACGATAAGGTAAGACTGTTAGCAGAGTATTACTTCAACTTATTCAAACAACTATTATTCTTAATTATT
Organism: Periplaneta americana; assembly: GCA_025594305.2. NCBI lineage: Eukaryota > Metazoa > Arthropoda > Insecta > Blattodea > Blattidae > Periplaneta > Periplaneta americana. The sequence continues at coordinate 148,189,300 of JAJSOF020000017.1, forward strand.
AGTATTACTGATGTAAAATCATAATCTTATCTTTAATGAATTTTGAAAATAACAAAATTATTAGTAAGTTACCGGTAACTTAATCTTGGTTGCTTCGGAAGCCATGCTTCTGCACTGATATGGTCTTATTCATGAGTTCTCTTAATTACAGTAGTGCATTGTTAGAAGTTATTTATTTATTTTGTGGAGATGTGCTGCAAGGTAATCTAAACCAGGTGGCCCAGGTTCAATTCCCAGTCGGGGCAAGTTACCTGGTTGAGGTTTTTTCTGGGGTTTCCCCTCAACCCAATATGAGAAAATGCTGGGTAACTATCAGTGCTGGACCCCGGACTCATTTCACCAGCATTATCACCTTCATCTCATTCAGACAATAAATAACCTAAGATGTTGATAGTTGTAAAATAACCTACTAAAAAAAACTGACCAGTGTTCAGACGAACCATGACTGTAGATTCTTCTTGGTTTGTTCTTATTAGCATCCCATGTTGTCTGTATGTCCTTTCAATTTAATAATTCACTAGACATTTACACTCATAAGACCTGGTTTTCTAAATGTTTGCTCGAACTCTATCGAACCTCTTAATAATACTAAACATGTAATCTTGCGCTCTTAAGAGCCACATATTTCTTTTTATATAGCCATGTTTATTTTAATCGAAAACACGTAAACAGTATCTTTTTCTCAAACTTAATGGAGAATTTTTGGATCACTCACTATTATTGCACTTCTTATATATTCTGTAGCTTTTGGTTTGTTATGTTACAGGTTCACATCTGTATGTATCAGCTGAGGGAGAATTTGAAGTATTTGTGGGTGAAAAAAAAGTGTCCAGTTTTGGGCCTGGAAGGGCATTTGGAGAACTTGCAATTCTTTACAACACTAAGCGAAATGCCACCATTCGAGGTAAGAGTTACTATTTGGTATAGTATAATAATATTCTTACAGCTTTAAGGTGAATATCATTACGGTATGTTCATTTTCTAAATATCGGTAATTAATTTGGACTTGAAGAAAAATAATGTGAAATTAAATAACTTCATGTTTTCTGTCCTATATTTATTATGCCTAAAATTATAATGTATGACAGCAGCAAAAATTTGTTTTAGTTTGTAAATGTCATTAAAAACAATATTTTATGGGCACAAGGAACATGATTTCTTTACTGTTATAAATATGTAATCACCTTTTATCCATTAATGATATACATCTGCATTACTTAAGGAAGCTGAATGAAGAACGAAGTATGTCCCTTCAAAACTCAATAATATCAGAAGACACTTCGCCAACAAATGCCAAAAGAAGTAAATTACGAGATGTTTTAAGAGTCTCATCTTTTCAGTCATGGTGCCAACTATCACATAAAGGAAAGAGTCATTATGTTCTACTGCCAGTGCATGAATATTAACAAAAAACTATAGGTCAATGCATGGAGGTCAACAAAAAAAAACTATCCATCCTTATTCGAATATACCAACGCAATAAAGTTATCTTTCAATTTGTCTCTCTATTCCCTTAAGAGCTTACAACATAACCAGTGACGTAGTGTAGCAATATGGTCTGGGTAGACTATATTAAAAATTTGTCGACACTCCATTTTTGTTTGATTTACGGTACAAACTAGAAGCAATATATACAATATAAGTGAGTACCTACCACATTCTATTAATTTCAAACAAATTATTTTTTTAAAGCATGATATACCCAATCGTATTAATATTCTGTTTTAAAATCTTAGATCACTTGATGATGATGATGATGAAGATGATGATGGTGATAATTAGATCTACAACTAGTCAGTTAAACTTTCAGTATTTACTATATACCAAGTTAATAAGCATCAAGCTAACAAAATTGTAGGCCTATCTGTGCAAGTGGACGAAACAATGGATATCTCATGCAAGCTTCTTTAATTTATCTCTGAATCTGTTCATTTAGAACTGACGTGATAATCTTAATCAGTTCGTTCTGGATATCTGGCGAAATGCCTTTGAAACAAGAAGAAGAAGATAAGTGGCCCTTCATAAATTGTTCTTCTTGTGCAGTATAGTCTAACAATTCTAAAAAAATTATCCTTATTCTTTGACTCCAACCCTTCCCTGTTTCCCCTGAAAGCTAGTTCTTATTTTCCTAAGAAAGCTACAGCTTGAACAAGACGACCTAATATTTTGCGATTAGCAGACACTTCTTCATTGTGTTTAATGGCGAACAAACGTGCAGCTTCAGGTAAAACATGTTCAGTTCATGTGCCCCTAACCAGTAGTTGAAACGATTTCCTATTATGAGATGTCTTTTAGACGCTTCATATTTCCATGCTTTCCATTACTTTCTTTACGCTTGGTATTCCTTCTTCACTCCACTCTTTTTCTTTCCCAAACAATAGACATACAAAACAATACAATTTATTTTGAGTATGACTGCCGGTTAACCAATTACATTTGTCATACCATGATGTTTGAAACGTTCGCTTTTGTCTCTTCTAATGCAAGATAATGTCAAGTTTAGGGGTTGGTCTTTTACTTTTTAATTCGCACTTTCTTTCCTAAAACAGTGTCGAAAACTGCGTTGCGTTTTTAATCAATATCAACCAAATCAATAGTATCGTCCATACTTCCAAAACAATTAAAATCGGAATATTTATTTAACAGTTGAAACTTGGTCAGTGGGTGAGGGATATTGGCATATTCAACCGACCGTTTCCCACCCTCATGTCACTTCAAGAGAGCACGTAGTTAAAGACTAAACCCTCAAAAACAGCATTCAGTCTCATGCCATTTATGGAAAATAAATAAACCCTGTCTTCCTTCAGCGGTCAGGTTAAAATTCAATGGAAAAAGCTATATAACTCACACTTGTATGAGACTCGGAAGGTTTCAGTCTTTACACGACTTACTGCCGCATCAAATAATTTCAAGACTGCCTAATCACATGGCACATAAGTTGGACTCTATCGTAGTTTATTTATTTATATTTTTCGGTCGGTAGACTCTTTTTGGTAGACTCGGCCTCAAAGTCTCTCCTGACGCTACGCCACTGAACATAACACAAGTCCACCTCTGTGGAATAACGATTAGCATGTCTGACCGTGAAACTAGTGGGCCCGGGTTCAAATTCTGGATAGGACAGATTACCTGGTTGAGGTTTTTCCGAGGTTTTCCCTCAATCCATAAGCAAAGATGCTGGGTAACTTTCTTACATTTCACTCAGACGCGAGATAACCATCGCAGTTAATAAAGTATCGTGAAATAAACCAATTGAAAAACACAACCCATTATCGCAATTCAGGCTGCAACGAGACTCAAACATGCGTTCGGGTTCTGCAGAAAAACGGAACTGTTGCGCAATAATAGACACAGTAGAGCTAGGATAGCTATTGCTGAGAAGTCCGTGAGGAAGTTCACTGCATATCTTCTGAAGATTCTGACAAGAATTGACATCATTGCCTTTAATAGGAAAGATATCCTCCAACCTCTTTCAAAGTTACACCATACAAGCACAACATGCAGATTTGGAAAAGAAGGCCATATTATAAGAAACGTGCTGCCCTTTCTAAGCACAAAATATAAGTACATTTCAATAAATGAACTGTACGAGGGATTCTCTTTTGTGCACAGAGCTCACTGCCATTTTATATCCCTTTAATATTTTTAAAGGAGGAGATGGGTGAAATTTCTAACTTCTGTAGTTCTTAAGCTACAGTGAAACCTGTCTAAAGTGGCCATCTGAAGTTACCTTGTAAAATGGCCGTTTTATCAGGTGGCCGTTTGATTAAGGTTGCGGTTTTTATGAATCAGCATGAAAATACTGAATTTCATTCACTTTTTAGTATTGTGCGTACACAACAATTGTGCATATTAATGTCAGCCTCTTCCATTCTTGCAACTAGCCTTTTCAAAACTCGCTTACGGTACCTCAGTTTAAATTAATGGATAATACCTTGATCAAGGGGCTGGACGTGTGATGTCCGCTCTAACCACCCATTACTAGCAAAAAATTGCTTACATTGAGTTCTTTGGTAATTTCAAGAGCTTTCTCTTGAATTATATACTCACTTACTGGCAATTTCTTTGCCCTCGCACACTTGAACCATTCGTAAACAAAATCATTCACATTACTAAACACAGATTGTCTCTTCCTTTTTTGGCCTTCACACATATTTTTGTCTAATTCTTTTAATATTTCATCTTTATTCTTAATTATACCGTCTATTTGTGTCCTTCCACATTTGAATATTTTTGCAATTTTTCTCGCACATGTTCCCTTCTCACTTTCTTCAATCATTTTTCGTCTTGCTCTAAACTTAACATCACTCTAGATTTATTGTTAGATATGATTTCTCTCTCAAACTATCTTCACAGTTCCTCTGAATCAACTGAATGAAAAGAAGAAAAATTCGTAAAAGCTAGCCCAAATAGAGAAAGATAGAAAGTGGAGAAAAAAATAAAAAAATTCGAATGGTTAACTACTGACCAAAACATACTGTGACATTTTCGATAGAAAAAGTCCGTGTTTCAAACCTTTAAAAACGAGTAAGAATTTAAAGCTGTGCAGGATCAGAGTGGAAAGTGACAAAAGAGTCATAAAACAGTAACCAACTAACCCCAAGATATGGAGGGTGTACTGTTGTACACTTAGCTATTGTCCTCGTGACATTGCTTCCTGCCCTCTAACCATTGAAAAAATAGGTCAGACAGTATCCGTGAAAAGATTTTTTGTTGGACAGTGACTTTTACAGTCAGGTTCCAATCCAAATAGACTCCGGCCGCTGGCCGGCACAAGAGGTGGCCGCTAAATAAAGAGAGAATTTGTATTGATCTTATGGAAAATCCAATTAGTTCCAGACAAAATTGGCCTTTTGGTCAGGTGGCCATTTAAATGAAGTGACCGCAAAGGCAGGTTTCACTGTAGTTGGTTTATTTTTGGCACACATATTCCACTTACGATATATTTATGTATTTATTTTAATGCCTGGACACTTGATACAAAGTAATTTGTCTACGTACTTCCCAGTAGAGTTCACCTGTTGACTTACACTGAAAGTCTTTTAATGCACTGCACTTTTGAACGTGATCCCAGTTCATGACGCTATCACTGCATTTGCACAAAACACAGGATGGTGATGGCAAAATGGAGATCTGATGAAGATGAGCAGCTAGAAGATCATGACACGGACTGCTGCAACTGTTTCCCTGCGTGGTTGATGTGGGATGTCCTTGGATATTAGTAGTGAATTCCACTTCTTGCCTTCGCTTGTTTTTTTATGGTGTCTACGTATGATATATATACATGCTAAAAATTTTCATGCATGTCACCCAGATATTTTCTGAGTTATGCCTCTTTAGTCCCCATCGGGCACCTCCCCAGGTGGCGGTTTGGGGAACTTTCTTCAGATATGGAAGGAAACCAGGGAAATAAAATACCCGGAGTGGACCAGAACTAGCTAAGGAAAGGAACCCTGACAGAAAACCAAGGGGAGAGAGATCTCTTAGCCGTAGTGAAGGCAGTCTCTCTAGGGCGAGAGTATGCCTGAAGTTAAGTCCTCTGGTCCTCCATGTTGAGGGTTGAGCGTAGGGCCAGCAACCCTACCTTGGAAAATTTTTTAAGCTATGTTGCCTAATCCAAAGAAGAAAAAAGGACGGTTTTTTGGACATCGACAACGGCTAAGGAAACGGACTATTCTTATGGGGACATGGAATGTACAAAGTATAACTGAAAAATGTCCCACACCGTGGCGTCGCGGTCTAAGGCATTCCGCCTAGGACTCGTGTTACGGAATGCGCGCTGGTTCGATTCCTCATGGGGGAAGAAATTTTCTCATGAAATTTCGGTCAGTGTATGGGACCGGTGCCCACCCAGCATCGTGATGTACTTGGGGAGCTACGATAGGTAGCGAACTCCAGTTGCAAATACCAGCTATAATGGCTGGGGGGATCATCGTGCTAACCACACGATACCTCCATTCTGGTTGGATGATCGTCCACCTCTGCTTCGGCATGTGGGCGTGAGGCCAGCAGCCAGCTGGTCGGTCTAGGCCCTTCATGGGCTGTAGCGTCACGGATTATTATTATTATTATTATTATTATTATTATTATTATTATTATTATTATTATTATAACTGGAAAATTAGAAGTTGTTTATAAAATTAAAAAGAAAGATTTAGATGTGATTGTACTTACTGAGACAAAAAAGAAAGGAAAGGGACAAGAGGAAGTAAATGGATATATTCATCTGTGGAGTGGTATAGATAAAACAGAGAGGGCTAGAGCAGGTATTTCCATTGTAATCAAAAAGAAATGGAAGAAGAATTTATTAAATTGGAAGTTAATAAATGAAAGATTTTTAAAGATAATTTTTATTATTATTATTATTTTTTTTTGGAATTACATTAGAAGTTATTGGGGTATACGCTCCAACAAATGACTCCTCAATGAGCATAAAAGATGAATTCTTTGAAAACTTGAATGTAATCATGGATACGTGTTCTAATATCCATGAATTATTAGTTTTAGGAGACTTTAATCGAAGATTGGGCAAAAGAAAGAATGATGAAATAGCGGGTAATGACAGAGAGGAAGAAGAAAATGATAGTGGAGGAAGATTGATAGAATTGTGTAAAAGACAGAATTGTATGATAATGAATACATTCTTCGCTCACTTCAATTATAAGATCTGTGTATTGAAAACAGAATACCTTACCACACATAATACAGTTGCACTTCATGAGTTGAGTGTTATTACTGTTGCTGGTGTTATTAATGATATACTGAAATATTGCTGTTTCGTTAATAACCACTTCTTGATTCAGCTTTGTTGACCGAAGGGTAATTTTCGATATCTCAACAACTTATTGAAACACTTAGTTTTCACGATTCAAAGGCTTTGCATTCTACTGATACTATAATCTTACATGTCGGTATGTTCACAGTTGTAACCAACGCTCGGGTATGGGTGCTCAACAGGCAAGTGTTCCAACAAATAATGATGCGTACCCGCCTTAAAGATATAGAAGACAAAGTCAAGTTCCTGCGCAGTCATCCCCTTCTTAAGGACCTCAGTACAGAAATTCTAGCAAAGATGTCAGATCTTCTGAAAGTAGTAAGTAGCAACTTAATAGTACATTATGCAACGAGCCTATAATGGTAGTAATTAAGACGCGAGTATGTTTGTTTATGAAACGAGCGCGAGTTTCATAATTTTCATACGAGCGTCTTAATTACCATTATAGGCAAGTTTCATACGTACGACTTTTTATGCTTGACCATATTTCTAACTTGAAATTATTCATAAGTATTCATGTTATGGTTATGTAAGTGAGGAGCGGAACTGACCTGAATTGTGAGATGTGCGCAGACGCGAAAGTATTGATTTTTTCCGAGGCACGAATGTCATTGACCTTGATATAATCTAGAGAATAACATGAACATTAGTCTTGATATAACCTGGAAATTGATTTAGAATTGAAAAACGAGATGACAAATTGAATTTATTTTAATATTATTTACAATTAACGCTAATTATTGTAGTAACAGAACATAACCTTCTGCGACAGTATTGGATTTCCAGCTTCCGTGACTTTTCGCTAATTGTCTTTCAATTGCATATCCGAGAACAATCGATACTTGCTGTTTTATAATGGTACAATGGTGATTTCTCATTGGCTGAACAGCTGAATTATAATGAATAGGTGTACTTTAATGAGGTGCATTAAAGGGCTACTACCAGGTGTATAATTACTACATTTCGGCATGGTCGAGCATAAAACTTCATACGGGTAGCAAGAAAATAAACCAAAGAGATATAAAAATGTTCTACAAACCCCTATCACCAAAAATAAAGCCAACTTAAAATATTTGGTAACTGAGTTCTGGGGCCATCTGTTAAAGATCTATATAAGCTAAAATCTGTTGTACGGTATTTGCGTTTATAAATGTTATCATAATAGCCTACACTAAAAACAAACATTTGAGTTGTGTACCATTTCGATGAACGATCGAAGTTCATTTTCTGGATAAGTTAGTATTGCCGAGGTTTTACATCATTTATGCCTATACATTTCTTTAATTCTGATTTTGAAGAATAGGCTATAGCAATTTTAAACACAAATCATGAAGATACATCGAAATGGAAACAGAGGAAGTAAAAATACTGATAATGAAGAAAAAATTATTACCATTAGGATGACTGAAAAGAAGAAATCAAAGGTAAAAGGTTTATCCAGCATTAAAGAAACATCTGTATACTTACTTCTATGCAGTTTCAGTTCCACTAGAAACAATGACAATAACTTACAAATGAAGAATCACATTTTGTATATAAGTGAATATAATTTTATTGTAAATAGTAACACAATCTTATATACAGCTACAGCATGACAAATCAAATAATTTACAATTTCAAGAGAACAGAGCCTTCCTACCTCTTAGGTTGCATTGGGCAAAGCATAACAACATGAGAATATTCAAAATCTGTAAATGGAATGCTCTCTGTAATGAAGATAAAAATGTCGATTAGAGATCATATTGAATTCTTTCTTAGTCACCTTGGTAGATCAGTTGACGGAGTGCTGGCTTATGACGACTATGACCTGAGTTCAAATCTCGGCAATAGCAGTGTTGTATTTGTGGAGGACAAAGCTAATGTTGTGAAAGTTTTTCTCAGAGTTCTCCCGTTTTCCCTTTATCATTTCACAAACACTCTCCACAATTCCCCTTTCATTATCATTTCTTTTTGGAATACTTGGGCACCACTTGTCTTCGCGTGATGGCAAATTGATCGTGTGCCATGATGGGTAACATTTCATGCTGTTTGTCCGAAGGTTGATAGGATGGCAATGGTGGGGGATTATAGACGACTCCTCGATTTACATCAGGTGTATTGGAGCCCCTAACAGGGATATGACAACTCATGTAGATCTGTCACGTATGGTAAATCACCACCAGGGATATGGTATACAGATCTGATGGCTAGTGAGGAATGAATATTGTGGTGGATGGTGAACCCAGCTTAGCTGGGCAGCACAACCAGCATGCAATTCAGTCCATCACGAATGCATGAAAAACTTCAGGCTGAAGTGCTTAGAAATACTCCATGTCCCACCTGATAAATACTTCTATAGCTCTATATCGAATCCTTTCCACGAAGGACAGAAAAATCTGTCATCTTCTTTATGAACTAATAACGAACTCGAAAGATAAATACGTTAATAATGAGGTTTAATGCAATATATTATACAGTGTCTTCTGATATCAGTGGGTTGCAGTCGCACTAGGGCTGTGTCTGGTTGGGATTATTCCGAGATCTTAGGCCTCCCCAACACACTAGATAATGAAATATCTTATGTTAAACTGTTAGGTTTTTACTTGGATCCAAAATTAGGATGGCACAAACACATAGAAAGTATATGTACTAAATTGTCGAGGGTAATTTTTGTTTTTAGGAAGTTAAGGCCATTGGTTTCAACAGAAACTCTCAGTCAGGTATATTTTGCACTGTTTGAATCTCACATTAACTGTGGAATTCATATATGGGGAAGTGCAACAGGAGTCAATAGCATCTTATTACTGCAAAAACGAGCACTGAGGGTAGTATTCAATAAAAATACCAAGGAATCATGTAGACCACTATTTCCAGAGTTAAAGGTAATGTCAGTTTACAATCTATTCATTTACAGAACCTTGATATTCCTTAGATCCAACATAGATCTTTATCAGACTGGATCAGATATACATTCCTTCAACACTAGAAATAAAGATAAATTAGATTACACAAGGTGCAGATTGAGTGTGAGCTCAAATACCTGCTTTTTAATGGCATAAAAATATTTAATAATAAGTTTCCATTGGAGGCGAGAAAGTTACCAATAAATAGGTTTAAGTCCTGCATACATAGATGGTTGCTGAACAGACCTTTTTATTCAGTGAATGAATTCATGGAGTGTGATGTAAATATTGTATTTTATAAATGTAACCCTTTCTTTATATTTTAATTTTTGTCTCTTTGTATTTTAATTATAACTTTTGTCCTTATATAAATGTGTTAACCTACAGCATACTCTGTTTATCTCACAGTATTTGTTCGTTTATTTCTCAGTGTTTATTTATTTGACTATGTATGTTTATTTGCTTATAATTTTTGTTGACTTGTCTATATTTATTTGTGCTAAGTTTGTTTGTGCATGTGTGAGTGTATGTGTGTGTGTGTGTATTATCGAACCTGACGATGTCATATCCAGGCCTTGTACACTGGTTTCTGACAAATAAATATTATTATTATTATTATTATTATTATTATTATTATTATTATTATTATTATTATTTTCCTAATTGTAAGGCGAATATCAGGTAATCTCATAGGATATGGCACTTTCGGACTCATTTTACCAAACCATCATTTCCCTATCATCAATTCCATCTGAGTAATCTAGTTGATAGAGTGTCGTCATAATTAATAATAAGTAAAGATATCCCCTTTATAAGTCATAAAGGTTCTTGGGATACAGTACACGAGGTAGAATTCTGTCCTTTCTTGACCATGGCACTAGAATGCGGTGGTGAGGTGCTGTGGTCGGCACCATGCTTCAACCGCTTTTTACCTGGTATACTCAAATTTATAGGAGGCTGAACAAACGTCTGGGCCGTTTTGATAATTTTGACAATGAGAAAAATCGCGTCACTACTCGGGATTGGACCCAGGACCTTTCAGTCCGTGGCCACTTGCTCTACCAATTGAGTTACCCGGCCTCCATCATAATAATAATAGTAAATGCTAATGACTTCATTGCTAGATGCAAGGCATTGAAACAACAACAACAACATAACAATAAGTAACAATAATAATACTTACTGGCTTTTAAGGAACCCGCAAGTTCATTGCCGCCCTCACATAAACCCGCCATCGGTCCCTATCCTGTGCAAGATTAATCCAGTCTCTACCATCATATCTCACCTCCCTCAAATTCATTTTTATATTATCTTGACCACCTCTGTGGTGTAGGGGTCAGCATGCTGGTCTCTTACGCAGATGGCCCGGGTTCGATTCCCAGTCGGGTTGAATTTCCTGGTTGAGGTTTTTCAGGGTTTTTCCTCAACCGTAAGGCAAATGCCAGGAAATTCGGGCCATAATATCCCTGAAAATCACCGGCCTCATTCATCACCGAAATCATTTTCATAACAAATCAGTCATACATATACAGTCGCCATCTAGTTCACAACAATAGAACCAGTCTCAACAATAGTACACAGGCCTTCGGATTTCAACCAAAGATTAACTCGCGATATGACCAAAGATGTTAAAGCGAGTATAAATAACAGCAAGGCAAAAAAATATATATATATCTTCCCATCTATGTCTCGGCCTCTCCAAAGGTCTTTTTCCCTCCGGCCTTCCAACTAACACTCCATATGCATTTCTGGATTTGCCGATACGTCCTACATGCCCTACCCATCTCAATAATAATAATAATAATAAATCTTTAAAGTACAGTATTGTATATGGTAATGGCTGTAAATATAAAATGCTTGTGAATTAAGGATCAATAGTAATAACATTATTATTATTATTATTATTATTATTATTATTATTATCATTATTATTATTATTATTATTATTATTATTATTATTATTATTATTATAATATTATTATTATTATTATTATTATTATTATTACTACTACTCCTACTACTACTACTATTAGAACCCGTGCTACTGTGCAGCATTAATTTGCACAAACCCATAGTACTTCTTCCGTATGAAATTTGCTGTGTGCCTGCACTTCAGTTCTATTTCAACCTCCAAGTCATTCAAGAATGCTTGGGATAGTGCAACATAAAACTGCTCATGACTGAATACAGGTTCTGTTAAATAATTGCCTACTTCATCTAATATCTGGCCTTGAGCTTTATTGATCATTATAAAACGTATTGGAAATTGCCTTCTTTTGAACGAAAATGGCAAAGAAGGATCTGATGGCATTGCATCAATGCGAGGAAGCAGTATTCTTTGTCATCATTTACACCAGTAATAATGCCTAGATCTAAACACTTATCATACATACTGCAAACTATAAGTCGAGTGCCATTCAACAGGCATTGCGAAACATTAAGAATTCTCAATAACATCACAATAGAACCTTCTTTCAATTGTGAAATATGAAGTGTCAATCCATTCATATCTAAACTGTTCAGGAATTCACTTGGAAACTACAAAATGTTCGCTCTCATTCTCAGTAATTAAGTTTATTATTCACACTGATGTAACTCCTCAATGCTTTTAGAATAAGGTGTGGAAATATATCATTGATTTCGTTACATTGTTCACTTTTAGTGCTTAATTAGCTATTAAAAAAACCAAGATATATCTTTCAGTGTGGCTACTTCATTTCACTATATTTCAATGATATCACTTTCAGAATTTACTGAGGGTGGTAAATCGACCAAGTCTGGTTTTTGGTAATAACATGGGGGTATTCGCCATTACTAATTTGTAGTAAGAAGTTGGCAAAGTCACATTCCTTTGGTTTCGCTGGCATATTTTTACTAAATTTAAGTACGTATGTTGAATATTGGCCACAAAGGAGATGACCGTATGGAATTTTGGACAATGGTTGCTCTTGATCCGTGAGGCACAATAGGCAATACCTGCCTGAAATCATCTTTAAAAACTATAATTTTGCCGCAAAATGGCACATCATTATTCATTATATTCTTGAGCAGACGATTTATACACACTAACGCATGCATATTAGCCATAGATGCTTCATTCCAGATCATTGGCTTTGCTGAACGAATATGAGAAGCCTCTTTGCTATTAACTTTTACACCTGAGAAAGAACCTTCATGTAAATTTAGAGGTAATTTGAATTAACTGTGTACAGTACAGTCTTAAGTTATCGGTAGTAACATTGCTGCAATACCATCCTATGCAACAGAAATTATATTTAGTCCAAATTTGTGTAATTGTGAATGAAACATTGGTGAACAAAGGTTTTCCCAGTGCCAACTGGGCCATCAATGAAATAAATATGCATCACTGATACTTCCATCATGTTTTGTACCAAGTCCATAATTTTAGTAATTATAGCGCGTTGTTCTTCATTTGCTTGGGCTATCATCCGTCTTAACTGATCCTCATTAATTTGCGAAAAGTTCACTGGCAAATCTGACTGAGGTAAGACATCAGCAATGGTTGGCAAATCGAGAGGAGATCTAAAAAGGTCAAGCTGTTTTAATGTATTAGAAATGTCTGTAAGAGCAAACTGATGAGCAATATTACGGTAGGTGAGAACAAAGATAATCTTCTGATTATGGCTTCTTACAATTTATTCCACAACGGGGTTACATTGGAAGGGGCTTGAATGATACATAATATGTAGAAAAATAACTGTTTTAGTTTCAATTCTCGCGTTTTAGTGCAAGTCACATCATTTTCATGCCACCACGGTGGTCTAGTGGCTAGAGTGATGAACTTATTATCCTGTGGACTCAGATTCAATTCCTGACATACCTCCGATTTTAACTTCTACTGAGCAAGTCCGTGGTTCCAGGTATCACAGGGTTTTTCTTCGGGAGCTCCGGTTCCCTGTGTCATCATAACAAATCTCCATCATCATCTCATGTCATCACATATGTAGCGTAGACCAGTCTCCTATGGCACACCCTGGGCAACGACTCTGTAGGTAAATTGGTCAACATAACTGGCTTCATATGAGTGATTCACGTAAGCTGTGTCCGCCATTAGTTAAAAAGAAACATCGTTCTCAATTAGGATAAGCTTCAGAGACTGTCGGACATTGTCTAGTTTCAAAAATAAATTGTTGTTGTTGTTTTCTAATGCCAGGTGTTTGACAACAAAGTCATTTGACCTCTCGCACTTCAATATTTTTCAAAGATATTATCATGGCCAGCCACTGAAGCATAGAGTTTGAGGTGTTCCGAATCCATTTCTTGAACTCAAAAATAAATTAAAATTGCACTTTTTTAATTCAGATTCTTTTCACTTATAAGCCCTTTTCTTTGCGATAGTTTTGTAAAAATATAGGCTATATATTTCTTTCCTTTCTTTCCCCTTTTTGTTCTCTTTATCAGCCGATGAATTTATTATCATAGCCTTTTTATTGTGAATTTTATTTAATATTCGTATTTATTTTCTTTTTTATTATTATTTTATTACATTCCATTTTGTTATATTCTACCTTACGTTTTCCATATTAACCATTTGTACCAAATGAGTTACTTTTACTTTATTCCAATGTATTTTACTTTCTTTTTTCTAGTATTGTATTATTTTCATGATGTTTAGTGTCGATTTTATTATGTTGTTATTATTATTATTATTATTATTATTATTATTATTATTATTATTATTATTATTATTATTATTATTATTATTATCTCAATTCTTCAAAATCGCATGTCACTGTTTAAATGTTTTTTGTCTAGCTTTTTCGTTCCTCTACCAAGATCTATCTTAGTGTTATCAGTGTTATTACTACAGAACTGTCGCGAATCGTCTTTTACTGTTTCTTTATTGATAGCTTTTCTCTCCATCATCACACTCGTTTACTTGTATGTAAAATGATAAACTTGCAAAAAATCTCACTTAGTTTTAAAGAATTTTCTATGTTTACATAGTCACACCAAACAAAAAATTTAAAAAATAACACATTTTCATCTTTCATAATTTTAGCACTCAATACTTCTATACTTACAAATGGCTTTTAAGGAACCCGAAGGTTCATTGCCGCCCTCACATAAGCCCGCCAGCAGTCCCTATCCTGTGCAAGATTAATCCAGTCTCTATCATCATACCCCACCTCCCTCAAATCCATTTTAATATTATCCTCCCATCTACGTCTCGGCCTCCCTAAAGGTCTTTTTCCCTCCGGTCTCCCAACTAACACTCTATATGCATTTCTGGATTCGCCCATACGTGCTACATGCCCTGCCCATCTCAAACGTCTGGATTTAATGTTCCTAATTATGTCAGGTGAAGAATACAATGCGTGCAGTTCTGTGTTGTGTAACTTTCTCCATTCTCCTGTAACTTCATCCCGCTTAGCCCCAAATATTTTCCTTAGCACCTTATTCTCAAACACCCTGAACCTATGTTCCTCTCTCAGAGTGAGAGTCCAAGTTTCACAACCATACAGAAGAACCGGTAATATAACTGTTTTATAAATTCTAACTTTCAGATTTTGGACAGCAGACTGGATGATAAGAGCTTCTCAACCGAATAATAACACGCATTTCCCATATTTATTCTGCGTTTAATTTCCTCCCGAGTGTCATTTATATTTGTTACTGTTGCTCCAAGATATTTGAATTTTTCCACCTCTTCGAAGGATAAATCTCCAATTTTTATATTTCCATTTCGTACAATATTCTGGTCACGAGACATAATCATATACTTTGTCTTTTCGGGATTTACTTCCAAACCAATCGCTCTACTTGCTTCAAGTAAAATTTCCGTGTTTTCCTAATCGTTTGTGTATTTTCTCCTAACATATTCACGTCATCCGCATAGACAAGAAGCTGATGTAACCCGTTCAATTCCAAACCCTGCCTGTTATCCTGAACTTTCCTAATGGCATATTCTAGAGCGAAGTTAAAAAGTAAAGGTGATAGTGCATCTCCCTGCTTTAGCCCGCAGTGAATTGGAAAAGCATCAGATAGAAACTGACCTATACGGACTCTGCTGTATGTTTCAATGAGACACATTTTAATTAATCGAACTAGTTTCTTGGGAATACCAAATTCAATAAGAATATCATATAATACTTCCCTCTTAACCGAGTCATAAGCCTTTTTGAAATCTATGAATAACTGATGTACTGTACCCTTATACTCCCATTTTTTCTCCATTATCTGTCGAATACAAAAAATCTGATCAGTAGTCGATCTATTACGCCGAAAACCGCACTGATGATCCCCAATAATTTCATCTACGTACGGAGTTAATCAATACTTCTATAATCATGCCAATTTCCAAAGCCTTCTCCTCAACATTGCATAAAAACAAAACACGACGTATTAATTCAGCTTTATTAGTTTCTATATTAAAACAAGAAGTGCTCAGAAACAAAGGAATGTAAGTGCATTTACGTTATTTTTCATAAAATGTGATTAAAAGTTACTAGGCATTCGTAAATTCTGTGAAGTTTTAATTTTAAATATTAAAAAGATAAATTCCTTTATCACTGAAATTTTAAATGCTTTAGAGCAGGCCTGTACAAACAGCGCTCAATGAGCACATGCACTCCTTCAGAGTGGGAGAGCGGTATTTACCGCTCGCCGAAACAGAGAGGAAGATATGTCAGAATGACATAGACTTGCTATAGGTAGAGGAGAGGGAAACGACCACTCAGCTATCTAGTGGAGTGCAGTGTGTAGGCCTATTCTCAGTAACTGTTTCACGTTGCTTACCTACTGCTACAGTACAGTATGCAGGAATCTAAAAGACGGAACATAACATTTAACAATTTACAGCTCGAACTTATTGATCTTCGATGTGACTTAAGGGCTAAAGATCGTTTGAATAATACCACTAGCCTGGTTGAGTTTTACAAGACTAAACATTAGCAATAATATCCACGACTACACAGGCTGGCTGTGAAAATGGTTGCTATGTTTGGCTCAACATTTATAATTGTGAGCAACTGTTTCCTATAATCAACTTTAATAAAGGCAGCCATCGAACATCTGTAACTGATGTTTCATTACGATCAGTAGGCTACTGTTCCTTTCAGCTGCCAACAGCATAAAACCCCGTTTTGACGTACTGATAAATAAAAATATAACAAAAGGATATTGTACATTAAGTAGCTATAGATTTTCTATTATTTCTGTAACATAAATATTTCTTTATTAATTAATAATAGTCCAAGATAGTTCTGCAAACACTGAACGAGAATTCATTTCATAAGTACTCGTAATAGTACTTCCTTTTGTGTACGAGATCCACCCCTTCTTCCAGTCCGCCCTTATACAGAGCGCAGCTAATATCTGCATTCCGCTCATGAGCTGTGAGCCGGCTCGGAGAGCGCAAACCTTGTGCAGGCCTGCTTTAGAGTTTACCCTGGATGCACTTAAATCATTTTTTTTTTTTTCAGAAATATCACTTACATCCCTTTGCTTCTAACCGCTTTGACATAATCTGTTCACATTTTACTTAAACTGAAATATCTCGAGACCTAATGAAGCTACGATAATGTACATTGGCCTTTAACACATGGGACATTATCGACTGAGCCCAAATTTACTTTATTCGGTCAATTTAGACCAAAGTTATGTTGGAATATCGCTCAAATACATGTTCCACCATAGCTCTGGTCAAAATTAGGGCTCAATCGATAATGCATAACATCCCGAGTGTTTTAAGCCCAATTAGCCTGCGTTATCATAGCTCCATTAGATCTCGAGATATTTCAGTTTAAGTACAAGGCGAACAGATTTGCCAATTGAAGGGGTCAGAATGTTATAGTTCTAAGTCACAAAGACAGAATTTTACAGGAGAGTGTATTGAAAGTTTGAATTCCAGTGCTATTAGGTGCGGTATCACAATTTCACCAGGGTATACTTACGTCATTTGTTGGGTAAATTTTATAATATTCTACTAGTAGATGCCCCATATGTATAAGAAATGAATTCGGACAAAAAAACTAAGTGTAGTTTGGACTATCTCATTCTCACTACTTCAATTATCGATATTTTAATATATAGATTATATATTATGTTATATATATTATAATATATAGATGCTTTAGCAAAGAAGGGCAGCACTGCTACTTACAGACTGGTTGCTAAATCTACGTATTACTCTGTGAAAAGATTTGTTACCGGTAAATCTACATACTTAGATTTCAACAAATAAAATCAAATCTTCATCTTACGATGTTTGGATGACGTATATACGTCCGTTGATGTGACATATTAATGAATTAAATACTATTATAGTCACAATCATGCCATGATATGAAAGAAAAATTTCACAACCTCGAGCGGGAATCGAACCTGCGACTTCCTGTTCTCCGGTCAGGCGCTTTACCACTGAGCCCACTGAGCTTTCTTTCCACCCATAAGCAGTGCTGACTAAGATCAGAAGCTATGGACAGTACTCTATAACAGAGTCGCCAGTATGAAAGGATAATTCCGAGCCTTTGGCATGAGACGAACTCGATAGCTCAGTGGTAGAGCGCCTGACCGGAGAACAGGAAGTCACAGGTTCGATTCCCGCTCGAGGCTGTGAAATTTTTCTTTCGTACCATGGCATGATTGTGACTATAATAGTATTTAATTCCTAAATGAAATCAGGTAACACAATCTCAAAGGAAAAAATGGAATAATTGATTAAATGGCGATCTTACTCGTGTTAATTATGTAAGCATGTGCGGCTTACAGCTGTTTTGGTGCTACTTGACACCATCCTCAGAGCCTTCTGTTTCTTGGTGCCATCTCAACTTCGCTGCCTGTTGAGATGGCGCCGAGACACAGAAGGCTCTGAGGATGGTGTCAAGTAGCACCGAAAAAGCTGTAAGCCGCACATGCTTACATAATTAACACGAGTAAGATCGCCATTTAATCAATTATTTATATTCAAGTGTTAAAAGTAGTGTACGAAAGATTCAACATGGAGAAAATGGAACTCTCTGCATCATAATCCACAGTTAATTCCCGATTTCCCACGAAAATCGTCTGTAGCTGCATTTAGATTGGCAACAGGCCACGACTGTTTTGCCAAGCACCTGCATAGAATTGGAATATATCAGTCCCCTAACTGCCCATTGTGCAATTCAAATCAAGAAATAAATTCGAAACACCTTAAAATCTGTGCTTCAGTGACTGGCCATGACAATATCTTGAAAAATATTGGAGTGCAAGAGGCCAAATGACTTTATTGTCAAACGCCTGGCATTAGAAAACAACAACAAATTATTATTATTATTATTATTATTATTATTATTATTATTATTATTATTATTATTATTATTATTATTATTATTATTATTATCGTTGTTGTTAATAGGCTTACATATATGTATATGTATATTTTGTACAGATAATCAGTGGTGTGTGATAGGCTACATGCTCAATTGTTTATATAATTTTCAATAAATTATAACAACTTTTATTTGTGTTACTACAATGAAAGTATGGCTCTAACTTTCTGAAAATAAAAGTTTTATATTTTACTGGAATGGTGAGAACTTCTTTTCATGTAGATACTTAATTTTCTTTCCAAGTATTACAGTAAGAAAGTGAGAATACATTCCATTTACTTACATAGGATACTACTTCTTTTTTTTCAGGAGTTTTTCCCACCTGGACATTGCATCATAAAACAAGGTGATAAGGGAGATAAGTTCTATATCATCAGTGGTGGAAATGTGAAGATAACTAAACTTCAACCAGGTGTGTCACTGCATCACATGCCATATATTGTAGAGGATTTTATGTCTTTAGGTCTTACATGAAAGTACCGGTACCGGTACTAATATGTAATTACAGTAGAACCTCTATTATCCGTGGTAATAAAGACGGTGGACTGGATGGTTAATCGAAAAAAAAGGATAATCCGCACCATAAAATATTTTCATAAATTAAGTGCTTATTACAGTTTTGTAATTTCCTCCGTAATGTTGTGTTTAACACGCTAGATAATGGAAAAAAATTACTAATTTGTCTGGTTATCAATGATGGGTTTATAAGGGCCAAAGAAATTCCTTGTAGTGTTTGTTTGCGAAAAGATAGGAATAGTAGAGGTCTCGTACTGTAGATTTACATACTTTATACACTTTATCCTTGGTTTTCCTTAAATCGCGCACAGTTTTAACGCCAATCTCATATTCTGATGCGAAATGAGCCACTGTTTCTCTTTTCCCAAAACTCTAAATTATTTGCATTTTTATTTCGATACTTTTGACATCCGTGGAAGATATTTTGCATAGAAGATAAAAAGTACAGGCACTCGAACAGTAGGACAAGAACTGAATGCTGCACGGATTTGTTATAAATTGTGCGGAAGTTCTTGAGACCATTTCTTTGAAAGCAGGTAGTGACTATTTTACAAGTAACTGTTCTTATTGCCAGCAGTAGTACTATGTAAGAGTAAAGACTTTTAATAATAGCCCTACACTCTAGAAAAATTAGATAATAATGTCAGGTATAGTATTACATTTTTTCTGCAGCAAAGAAAGAAAGAAAAGAGTGAGAGAAAGGAAGGCGGATAATCCGCCGATTGGTTAATCAGGTGACGTATAATCAGGGTTCTACTATATGAAGGTACTGGTATATAGATCTTTATCTCTATTAATAACAGTATTATTATTATTATTATTATTATTATTATTATTATTATTATTATTATTATTATTATCATTGTTATTATTATTATTATGATCATCATCTTTATAACAATCTTTATAACAATGTTATAAATTCATAAATATACCTACAGTATAAACAAAAACTAGATTAAGACCTAGAAATAAGATTGATTTCTAAAAACCTATATGGTGAATAAACTACACTACTACTACTACTATTACTACTACTACTACTACTACTACTACTACTACTACTACTAATACTACTACTACTACTACTACTACTACTGTTACTACTACTACTACTACTACTACTAATACTACTACTACTACTACTACTACTACTGTAACTACTACTACTACTACTACTACTACTACTACTACTACTACTACTACAACCACCACAACCACCACCACCATCACCACCACTATCACTATCACTATCACTACCACTATCGGTACCGGTACTATAATCTGAATCTATTTCTTGCCCGATATCATGTACCTATCAAGAATTGCTAATTAATACACATTTGTAGAAATTCTAAAAGTACTAAACTAGATAGATAAGTTGTAGACTGAAATATTACATAATAAATAAATATTCTTTAAAATCAATTCAACTTATCTGAAACTGAACATTGAATATGACTTTTAAATGAAATACCGTAATTTGACACATTTCAGAAACAAATGTAGGTAGCTTACGATTTTTGCATATAATTGAACGAAGCACAGTAATTACCAGTGCTCTTTTAGGGGCCACCCATCACACATTATACGCAAAAAAACGGTCAGTGGAAGTAATGGTTTGATTAACGTTTTTAACATTCAATATTCAATAAGCATTAAATGCTACCAAATTAAAATATTAAATAAAAACATTTAAACAGTTTGTTACTATTGATGCAATTTTAGTCACTTTGTATTATATTTTTGGTCCAGGGAAAATATATTTCACTATTACTGCCATTATTTCCATTTTGAAGTAGGATACAAGTCAACAACATAAAACTGGCTGTTAAGTTAGAAGTTGGCAACTTTATGTCGATTATAACAACAATACATATCGATAGTAGCATTCGTACCATTCAACCAATAAGGAGATTGGCCCCAATAATGCATCTGTCCCTTAATTAATTGTTAAATTCTAAGCACTGCAGAAACACACATACACTCATACATATTCTTATTATCTCAAGGTCACATAAATTTCTGGTGTAATCTCATACAATACTGTATCCAAGTTAAAAAGTATTATAAACAGTTTAAAGTCAGGGAAATGATAAAAGGATACAAGGTGAGCCAATGAAATGGGCGATTTTCAGATTCGTATCTTTCCGGCTGTTGTCGAGTATTTTAATTGTTGCATGCAACAATGTATTCTTCATTCGGGTAGCATTTGTTTATAATGGATCGTTTGATGGGTGAACAACGTGCTTTTCTATTAAGGCATATATATTACACAAAATAATGATAATTTCATTGCTGCACGATGGTTATTTCGATGTCATTACAATATCCATTGCAATGATCCGATACCATCACCCCATGCAATAAAAATCAGAATTCAGAACTTTGAAGTAACTGGTTCTGTGTTAAAGAAGAAATCTCCAGGTAAGCAAAGATCTGTATAGAAAACATCAACGCTGTAAAGCCGGAAACACATTATTGCCACGGCATGTGTTCTCCTGTGAGATCATATAAGTTGGAAGGCACGTGCTGTGTCGCGTTGTGTGCACATTATCGCCACGCCATGTCACTTCACACTAAACTTACAATCTGTTCAGTCGCTATTTTATTCAGTAGCTTTCTGTAGCAGAGATGGAAGGTGAATGGGTTAGTAGTTCCAGTAGTTCTTCAGAGTTTGAAGAAGACATCGAAAATGCTGTGGTTGATGCGGATTATAAATTTATTACAATTGATGTAGGCTCTTACGGCAGAAACGGTGATGGGTGTGTTTTTGCTAATTCGCGCTTTGGGGAAAAAACTGGAATCTAATACTTTAAATGTGCCACAAAACGCTCCATTAGTTGAAAATGGGGAGCCTCAACCACACATAATTGTTGGAGATGAAGCATTTCCACTAAAAAAATATCTTCTGCGTCCATATGGCAGGCACCATTTAGATGAGACGAAACAAAAACGATTTTCAACTATAGACTTTCCCGAGCGAGAAATGTGGTCGAGAATGCATTCGGAATTTTGACTGCTCATTGGAGAATTTTTCGAAGATATATGGAGGTACAACCGAACATGGTCGATAGAATTGTACTTGCGTCATGCTGCCTGCATAATATGCTATGTAAAGACAATATGTTTGAGCCTGATGTGCAAGCACTTTCACTACCAACCTGTGCCCTAAGAAACCTAGACCACTTGAGAAGAAACAGTACACGCGAGTCTTTTCAAGCGTGAGAAACCTTGAAGGAATATTTTAATTCTCTAGGCTCAGTGCCTTGGCAATTAAATGTTGTTCGTCGAGGTAGATCGCAAAATTAAGATTAATGTCTACAGTACAGCTGTTGTAGTCATGTTAATATGCACTTTCATGTGTATGGTCGCATCTACACTGATGTACCTCCTAAAATAATAATAATAATAATAATAATAATAATAATAATAATAATAATAATAATAATAATAATAAAATAGTAGTAATAATGAGGTTAAGTTGAATTGATGATTTACTTATGGGCTATTCCATATGAAATCGATCAGTAAAAAACCTCGCATTTTTTATACTCATTGTATCACTGTTCTCTACGTACAGAAAAAGTTTCATTGTATTTAGAAATTTTAAGGTCAATTTTCTCTATATTTCGGTCGATTTGAGATAGAATAGCTCTTGGAAATAACGATGAAAGAGTAATGGAATGGAGAAAAATTCTCTCCGGCGCCGGGATTTGAACCCGGGTTTTCAGCTCTACGTGCTGATGCTAAGCCACACCGGATACAACCCCGACGCCAGTTAGAATCGTCTCGGATTAAGCTCCAACTCTTGGTTCCCTCTAGTGGCCGCCCTCTGCACTACGTCATAGATGTCTATGAACGCAGGACCGAAGTCCACACATGTGCTGAGGTGCACTCGATATGAGTGACTAGTTGGCCGGGATCCGACGGAATAAGCGCCGTCTTAAATCACGAAGTGATTTACGCATATCATATATATATTATTTTAATGTACCGAAGTACATATGATATTTCCATGCAGATATTCTGCGTCATCATACGATGAAAGAGTAATGGAACGGAGAAAAATTCTCCCGGCGCCGGAGAGAATTTTTCTCCGTTCCATTACTCTTTCATCGTATGATGACGCAGAATATCTGCATGGAAATATCATATGTACTTCGGTACATTAAAATAATATATATCTTGGAAATAAGTTAACATACAGTACTCACCGCTTATATTCATCTCTTTTCCTATTTCCTCCCAAGCTTCTTTTCTCATGTTTAAGTCTCTGTAATTGGATGACTTAAAATTATACATAAATTCATATTGCCTTACTTTTTCAATGATATATTCCTCCATAATGAACCTGCACGCGCTCTCCACAATGTCCGGTGCGACAGAAAATCTAAACGTGATGGCACGAGTGCTGCACAGGAGAGAACGTGGCGTCCGTGGCGTGGGAACAGTGTGATTGTAAGCAACGTAAATAAATGGAGAAAACTAATACCACACATTGAATGCAGAACGTGACACCACAGGAAATCACATTTTGTGCCGTGCCGTGGCAATAATGTGTTTCTACCTTAAGAGTTGCTATGATCCGTAGTCCTAAATGTTCTGCCCGACGTCATGCAATTTCACTCGGCTTCTTCAAACACCAGTATATGAAGAATTCTTCATAAGCACTTACATAAACATCCATACAAAATTCAAATAGTACCGACACTAAAATATGCCGATAAAGTAAACCACATGACTTTTTGCCAGCAATTCTTGGATCTAAATGTTAACGAAGACATTGTCCACAATATGCTGATGAGTGATGAAGCTCATTTTCATCTCTCTGGATACGTCAATAAGCAAAACTTTCGATACTGGTCACAACTAACCCTTATGAAATGCATGAGGAACCAGTACACAGTGTCAAAGCCACAGTTTGGTGTGCAATAGCGTCATTTGGAATCATCGGTCCTTATTTCTCTGAGGACAATAACGGAACATCTGTTACTGTAACATCACAGTGATATGTCCGAATGATCCAAGAATTTTTGTCTCCACAAATTGCCAATAAACCTCTCATCAAAAGAGACATGTGACTTCAACAGGATGGTGCAGCCAGTCACATGGATAGACTTAGAATCAAAGAATGTGTGCAATGAAATGGGTTTCACCTGCAGAATGTAGTGTCCAGAAAATAAGAATTTCATGAGGTACAGGTAAATGCTATTGTGTATACTTTAAATATGAAGTGAAAGTTTCGTTTCAAAGTATCAGTGCAATAATTATTTAAGTTTTAAAATTGCCCATTTCATTGGCTCACCTTGTATATTTTTTTGTCGGAATATATTGGATTGGTGCATAAATTCGTAGCGTTTTTCTGTACTTTCGTTCATTTAATAGTACTATAATAACACAATAACATCCATTCTGAATCTTGCATACACTACTTTTAACACTTGAATATAATTAATTGATTAACTAGCGGACTTACTCGTGTTAATTTTGTAAGATTTGTGCGGCTTACATACACACACTATTTGACTCCACTCTTCAACACCTTTCAACAATCAAACACACCCACATAACAGGCAGAGAAGTTCGAGATGACGCCGAGATCTAGTAGGCTCTGACGATGGTGCATGAAGCACTGAAACAGCTGTAAGCCGCACAAATCTTACAAAATTAACACGAGTAAGTCTGCTAGTTAATCAGTTAATTACAATAACATCCTTAACATTGTACTCACAATCCTCACTCACTTATTCAGTAATGTACTCGCCTTCAGTGTCAATGACATTCTGCCAATGTTCATGTAGGAGTTCGATGCCACGCCTGTAGAACTGCTGTGGTTTTGAGTTGAATAAATCAGTGAGCCAAGCGTCTTCATCAGAAAAAGACTTGTCCCGGAACCAAACAATCACTGCTGCTGTGTATTAGCAAACAACAAGGAGACTTGCCACCGCTGTTGAAAACAACCAACCTGGACGTTCAGTGTTGTTACTGCATGATAATGCACGTCCACATTCGACAAGATTGACCAGAGCAGTTATTGAAGAACTCGGCTGGGAAAGTATTCCACATCCTCCCTGTTCTCCCAGCCTTGAACCTTCAGATTTTCACCTTTTCCGCTCTCTCTCTCTAATCACATCCAGGGACATCATGAAAACGCTCTTGATACTTGGCTCACTGATTTCTTCAACTCAAAACCACAGCAGTTCTACAGGCATAGCATCGAACTCCTACCTGAACACTGGCAGAATGTCATTGACACTGAAGGCGAGTAGACTACATTACTGTCCCCCTTATAAAAGATGTAGGTCATCCCATATTATTTGCAGATGACACAAGTATAGTAATTACAGCCAATAACTCCAACACATTCCAATCTTCAACAGAGGAAATTCTCTTCAAAATATGTGACTGGTTCTCAGTCAATAAATTAGTATTAAATTGTAACAAAACTAACATAATTCAATTTAAATCCTGTCCAAATTCAACCTCGCAAATTTCTAGCGCAATAATTAACAATAGATCCCTTTTAGAAACAACAACAACCAAATTTCTTGGCTTAAAAATCGATAATGTATTAAATTGGAAAAATCATATTAAAGAAATTACCCCCAAACTAAATTCAGCTTGTTTTGTTATTAGATCTATGCAAAAGATAGTATATATCAATACCTTAAAAACAATATACTTTGCATACTTCCACTCAGTAATGAGTTTTGGAATAATATTCTGGGGAAATTCCACAGATAGTAACAATATATTTCTGTTACAAAAAAAGAGTAATTAGAATAATAGTAGGTGCGAAATCTAGGGAGTCGTGTAGGACTATTTTAAAAAAACTACAAATAATGCCCATGGCTTGTCAGTATATCTTTTCATTAATAGTCTTCCTCGTATGTAATCGTGAAAACTTTGTAACTAATTCAACAGTTCATAGCATAAATACACGTCAAAAAATGACTTTCATACTCCATCGGCAAGTCTATCGTGCTATCAAAAAGGAGTGCGTTATATGGCAGTAAAAATTTTGAATAGCCTTCCTATCGATATAAAAAATGAAACTCAAAACATAAAATTATTTAGGGCCAAATTAAAGAAGTACCTAATTTCTCACGCCTTCTATTCTGTAGGTGAATTCATGACATTCAATAACACTTCATGAAACTGATACTAAAACTATGTGTTGTACTAGTAGACTATATTGTAAATCTCGTCTGTATATATTTCATCTAGACTGTGACTATAAATTAAGATTTTATAATAATATTAAGTTTTTTGACTTGTTCCATATTCTAGCTGTAAGCATGTATGAATACCATGGAATGTTAATAAATACAATACAATACAATACAATACAATACAATACTGACTGAGTGAGTGAGTGAGATTTTGAGTACGAAATTTATTTGTTTGTGCATGTGTGAGTGTACGTGTGCGTGTGTATATTATCGAACCTGATGATGTCATATCCAGGCATTGTAGACTGGTTTCTGACAAATATTATTATTATTATTATTATTATTATTATTATTATTATTATTATTATTATTATGGTGTTAATGATGTTATTATGTTACTGTAGTATTATTAAATGAATCAATCTTCTTAATGTATCCAGCTGTTTGCTGACAACATAAAGTCCACTATAGTCCATTGTAGTCTATTCAGTTGTTTTTCACGAGAAATGAGGGGTATTTTGATGCCTGTTACTAGTAGCCAGAGTTGGGGTGTAGTCAATATATACTGCAGGGCTCTGTCTTCTGCAACTGGTACTGATGATTTTAATTTACTTCTTTTGTGGTTTATGGATGAACAGTATAGAAGAATGTGTTCCAGATCTTCATCATGATTATTACACCACAGACAAGTAGGATTATCAGAAATGTGAAATCGGTGTAGGTACAATTGAGTGATAATGTGACCTGTTCATTATTAAATGAATGAAAGTACAGAAAAACTCTACGAACTTGTGCATCAATCCAGTAATTCAAGAGGAAACATAATTTGTTTTGGCTACTCTGTTCCAAGTCCAACAAGAACTGTTAAGGCTGTAAAAGGAAAATGAAATGAAATTAAATACATCTATATTTAGGCACATAATTAAAAACTGATTCTAATCACTAAAAGTAATAATGAAATATTCATCACTAAAAACACAATTAGGCCTACATTACTTAAAGGCCGATTGCAGACAAGCCTAATTGATGTTCATCTTCTGCCATTGGCCTCATCTCAAATTCTGATATACCTTGCAGTTGATATTATTACAGCTTTAAAATCAATGTTTTCATGCTATGATATAATAAATACGGTATATTTTTCATTTTGAGTAGAGTGGTAAGCTTATTTTATGCATTAATTTCAGGAGAGGAGAAAGAACAAGACCTGGGGACATTATCACATGGTAAATACTTTGGTGAGCTGGCTTTACTCAAGGAGGACACACGACAGGCCACAGTGACTGCAATGACACCTGGTGTTGAATGTCTTGTTCTTGACAGAGTGTGAGTACTTTACTGGTACAGTAGAACCCCAATTATCCGTCACCCTATTAACCGATTGGCGGATTATCCGACTGCTTATTTCTCACTCTTTTTTTTTCTTCAGAAATAAATAACTTATACGAAGTACTGTTTTGTACATCATATTAGTAGGTTCTACATATGTTTTGTTAGAGAGTGTTATTACACAGCATTGTCTACTGTTCGAATTGTCGTTCTATAATATAACTTGTATATAAAATGTCTTCCACGGGTGTTAACAGAAAACGTGTTGTGCTAAGTATCGAAAAAAATGGAAATAATTGAATGGTTTGAGAAAGAGAAATTGACTCATCTCGCATCATAATACGAGACTGGAGTTATAACTGAGCGATTTAATAAAAAAACAAGGATAAAGTGTAAAAAAGTATGTAAATCTACAACATGACACCTCCTGTATTCCTATCTTCCTGAGACAGTCATTACAAAGAGCTTCCTTGTCCCTTAAAAACCCATCATTTACAACCAGACTTAAATTGATGAACTTCTGATCTACTACATAGCGAGTTAAATACAAGACCATGGAGGAAATTACAAAATCTTTCATGGTATGGATTATCCGATTTTTTCGATTAACCGTTTAGTCCATCCCCTTCATTACCACGGATAATAGAGGTTCTACTGTAGTACAATTACACTTTCTATGATAGTGGAAATATTCTTTAATCTCCGTTTATTTGACATATTTTGCATTGGAAATTTTTTGTAATGTATATCATTATTTCTTATATAGTAGATGCACGAGTAATGTGAGGCCTGAAATAAATTATAAAAGTTACCGATAGCTTAATAGTACATTATGCAACGAGCCTATAGTGAAGGTAATTAAGAAGTGAGTATGGATATTTATGAAACGAGCGCAAGCAAGTTTCATAATTTTCATACGAGCTTCTTAATTACCATTATAGGCGAGTTTCATACGACTTTTTATGCTCGACCATATTTCTAACTTGATATTATTAATTTTATTGTATCTGACGTTCAGCAATGTTC
Source organism: Periplaneta americana (assembly GCA_025594305.2). Taxonomy (NCBI): domain Eukaryota; kingdom Metazoa; phylum Arthropoda; class Insecta; order Blattodea; family Blattidae; genus Periplaneta; species Periplaneta americana. Next base: position 148,218,335 of record JAJSOF020000017.1, read on the forward strand.
CGTATGTTGTGAGATGTGCGCAGACGCGAAAGTATTGATTTTTTCCGAGGAAGAGATGTCCACATTGACCTTGCTAGGCCATAAGAACCTACAGAGATAACATTGAAATTAAATTAGACATTGAAAAACGAGATGACAAATTGAATTTATTTGAATATTATTTACAATTAACGCTAATTATTATAGTAACAGAACATAACCTTCTGCGACAGTATTGGATTTCCAGCCTCCGTGACTTTTCGCTAATTCTCTTTCGATTGCATATCCGAGAATAATCGATACTTGCGGTTTTATAACGGTAGAAAGCTGACCTGTCATTGGCTGAACAGTTGTAACCTGAGTCGTCATTGGCTGAAAGACCTGACCTTTAATGAGTAGGTGTACTTTAATGACATGCATTAAAGGTCTGCTACTAGGTGTATAATTACTACGTTTCGGCATGGTCGAGCATAAAAAAACTTAAAGTTTAATATACAAGTAAACTTCATGGTCTTATTGCACTGTAAATGTTGAAAGCATACAAGTTATTTTCTTAGTCTTGCTGTACAGTCGGAAATATCATCAGAGATTTATTTTTAAATAGGGTACATCTGAGACTATTTCACTTCCTTATATTATTTAACCTCTTCCCTTACTAGCCTATATATTTTACCAATTTTGTGAAAAAAAAAAATCATATTTTTTTTATTTTTGTATAGAGGTCATTTAATATTACAGAATCACTGTACATCACTAATTTTCTTACATACCTAAAAAATCACTATAAAATAGACATTCATTCATACCTGAATTATTATCCCAAATTATCTCGTGCACCTTGATTCCAGCTCTGGTAGTTGTCTCACTTTGATTTTCTCCTGAACTATTTACCAACTTATGTTTTTTTTATGGATTAATTTATGAGGTAGGCTACAATACCAGTGCTGTTATCAAGGCGTTAAATGTTGCTTGTCGTGTAATATACTCGAAAGCAGGGTATTACGCACAGTGGCACATTGCATTCCGGACAGTAGTATCTGCTCTTGTGTAGAATTTGATTGTATTTTGAGTCTCTCGCAATGCTACACATGAAATCCTGTCTGGTTGGGTTGTTCTTCTTCAGAGTTCGTGGAATAACTTCTGGAAAATGTCTACCTGTAAGCCGGAGTGGGTTGGGCGATTTTCCTGGCCATCCTACCTTGAGTGATAGGACATTCGGGGTGTATTTTTCGAAAATATTACGAATTACCACCATTCGATAGTCAAAGGGTGTCTTCCTGCATTCAAATATCGTATACCAAATGTAGGAATCCTACCACCAGATGTAGCAAGCAATATCACTAACTTCTGTAGCCATCTAGTCAGGAAAAGGTTAATGAAATGATGGAAACGCATATATATTCGGGATATAATCCTTAGCAGCGAAAATAGGACCCACACGAGTTAACTTGGGTTAATCAGGGAAGTGGTTAAAGCATTCCCATTTTTAAATCTACTTTTAATAAATTAAAACAATATAATACCTTACAAATAACATTAAGGCTCATATTAAACTGATATTTCGATTACATATTTTTCCTTAGATTTTGTTGACTTCCTTACGAAAACATTACGTAGGATCAGTGCTGTAGTTGGAAAAAAATTAAGTGGAACTCACCTTACAGTCTATTTCAGAAAACCCCAAATTGCCTCGTATGTAACTTCTTTCATTGACTATTGTACGGATGGGAAATGTTACTTCATGCTCCCTACAGTCTGGACCAGACTTCAACTTGTTCCCAAAGTTGAAAAACCCTATGCGTGGACGTCGTTTTGCTTCTCTGGAAGAGCTTTCTGCCTCCATTACTCGAACCATTTGACAAATGAACAGCAGTGGTGCCTTGGATGGAATATTAAAGCTTCTGAGACGTTGGATTCAGTCATTGAGAAGCAGGGAGACTATATTGAAGGACTGTTAACCCTTTCCGTTTGAATGAGTCCATTTCGAATCACTAACATTCCTGCAATCTCTGACCCATATGATTTACCTGATAATTCAATTAGGTATCCTCAGAAGTAGTTTCTTTCTTTACCGCCAGTTCCTTGGTCAGCTGTTATTAGGAAGAGGATTGCTTTTTTTGTATCTCCATGGTGTCTCTATAACCTTGCACACTCATAAATCCTGGTTAGAAAGGGTTAAGAGATACTGTAAAAAAATAAATGTGTAAGTAAAAAAGAATCATCATCATCATCATCATCATCATCATCATCATCATCATCATCAAGGTTTGGGCCATTTGGTCCGTTCCTTCTCAGAGAAATTGATCTTCCCATCTATTATAAGGTCTACCTATACTCCATCGTCCAATTGGGGTATAGTTCAAAAGTAATTTTGGGAACCTGTCTTCATGCATACGTTCAATATATTCTTTCCACTCTTCTTTACATTGTAATAATTTGTCATTGAGGTTAAAAATCTTCAGTTCAGCACGTATGTCTTCAGATCTTTTATGATCTCAAAAATCTCATCTCTGCAGCCTCTATCTTCCTTCTGTCTGATTTATTCAAAGTCCAGTTCTCGTTGCCGTATGTGAGCATAGGGACTGACATAACTTTATAAAACTTAAGTTGTGTGGACTTCAAAGTTTTATGTCCTAAGATCCTTCTTATAGTGCCACACATTCCTTGGAACTTATTCACTTTATAAGTTGTATTGTTTTTCTGGCAGTATGATACATTGCACCCTAGGTAACTGAAGGAGTTAACTTGTTCGATTATTTTACCTTCTATGACTATTTTAGCTCCTAAATGATATTTACCTATGAAGGCCATAGTTTTGGTTTTGGCTGATGATATCTTTAAATTATATTCTTTTATTATATTTATAAGTTTATTTGTTGCTAATTGCAATCCGTCTTCCGAATCATTAAAAATGGCCATGTAAAAAAGAATTGTGTGCATTATTTATGAAATGGCCCTCGTAGAATTAGCTCCATTCCGGCCCAACTACAGCACGAGTGGGATGCATGTAACACTTTGGGTAGACAGCTGTGCTCGGTAATCAAGTAGTTATTATGCTTGTCATTAAATCAAGTTTCTTGGTTCAAACTTGACAATTAAGGATGATAAAATTCATTAACATGACTTCCTTCAGAAAAGAAATAAAACTCGAGGTTTCATGTCTCAAATTTATGGTATCCAAAATAATCTTACCTCCAAATGAGAGGAATACAAACAATTTTTACTGCTTTTCTCACCAAAACAAGATTAAATCAGCCACCAGCGTAGCTCAGGCAGTAGTGAGTTTGCCTGCTGATGTGGAGTTGCGCTTGGATGTGGGTTCGATTCCCGCTTGAGCTGAATGAGTGATTGGATTTTTTTCGAGGTTTTCCTCAACCGTAAGACGAATTTTAGTCATACATCTTGATTAAACAACTTTTAGCACTGTACCACTTCGCAATATGTATGTCTTTCTTGTGTTAAATTTTAACGTACCTTGTTAACATGTTTCGACCTATTTTGGGTCATCTTCAGAACTGGTCGTTGTTGGTGTTGGCGCCTCTTGTTTCCTGTCTGGGTGCGTTCGTAGTGTGGAGTCAAAGAGTGTATATGCAGAACACATCACAAATGCCAACCACACTACAGAGACATCAACACAGACATGGAAATACTGCACATCCAACCAAAAAGCCAGAAACTCAACACACTAGAACAATATGAAATATACAGACACATGAAAACACACACCCCAACGATATTCTCAACACACAACTCAATTTCAAAACACATACACTCTTTGACTCTACACTACGAACACACCCACACAGAAAACAAGAGCCGCCAACACCAACAACGACCAGTTCTGAAGATGACCCAAAATAGGTCGGAACATGTCAACAAGGTACGTTAAAATTTAACACAAGAAAGACTTATCATACATATTCCGAATTTTAGGTAATGTATGGCGAATTCTAAACCTCATCTTGCCAATTACCGTCTCGTTATCACCAATTCCATCCCAATAGTTGATACAGCGTCGTTAAATAAGCAAGTAAAAAATTAAACCATGCTAGTTATCATTCCCACTTATAATTGTTTCTTTAGGAATAATGAATTTCATTGTCCTAGCCTGAATAATGAAATTTGAAACAATCAGAGTATGCTAATGAAGTACAGAAAACCAACCACCACCACCACCACACACATACACAACACATCTAACCACCCCATACAACACAAACATGCTGCATTCAGGACAATGGTACACAGATTACTCAACATACCCATGAACCAACAACGCTACAATGAAGAAGTGAACACAATCAAATACATAGCACAAGAAAACGGATACAATCCAAATATAATAGACAATATCATAAGACAACACAAAAACTTAACAAACACAAAAATACACAAAACACAACACAAGAAGTACATCACACTAACATATGAAAACAAAAGCACACATAAGATCGCATCTTCATTCAGGAAACAGAAATACAACATAACATACAGAACAGAAAACACACTACAAAGACATCTCAACACACAAAAAACACAAACAAATAAATACGACCACACAGGTGTATACAAACTCAGATGTAATAGTTGCGACAAGTTCTACACAGGACAGACAGGCAGATCATTCCAAACACGCTACAAAGAACACATTAAAGCTATAACCAGAGGACACAATACATCTACATACGCCGATCACATAACCAATACTAACCATACATACAATAACATAAATACGGACATGGAAATCCTACACACACAATCCAAGAACCAAAAACTCAACACACTGGAACAATATGAAATATACAAACACACTAAAACACACCCCGATCAAATCCTCAACACACAGATCAATTTCAGTACACACAAACTATTCGACTCCACAATTCAACACCTTCCAACAATAAAACACACCCTCCTAACAGGCAGAGAAGTTCGAGATGACGCCGCGATATAGTAGGCTCTGATGATGGTGCGTGAAGCACTGAAACAGCTGTAAGCCAGACAGATATTTCATATTTAACACGAGTAAGTCCACTAGTTCATAAATTAAGTACAGAAAGGTCTAAGTGACTACACTTGGTAGCAATGGTACAAATCTACTTAAATTGTGTAATACAGGTAATAAAAGAGTATCGGTAGAGCATTTATTTTTCTAATAATTCTTATTATATCTGTTAATTAGCATTTAATTACTACAAAATTTCGGTACCAAAATGTGTCATTCCTTTTCAGGCACTTCATCCAGTTGCTGGGTGATCTGGAACAAATAAAAAACAATGTTGACATGTACAGCAATACGAAGAGAGAATCCTGGGAACGTACCAAACAGAATACTAATCTAGGTGAGGAACCTCAAAACTATTTTACGTTGTTAAAATCACTAGCTTAACATAAGTTATCAGTATCTCAAAAGATGTACCTACACACTTCATATTACGCTTTCATAATAGAAGCCAGATTTTTTATTTTATTTTGTAGCCTATGGCTTTTCATATTTTCTCCCTTCTTTCCTTATCAGAAAAGAAATTAGACTGACCTGGCTTCTCTTGTAATATTCACCATCGTAAAAGAATTGCTCATTAATATGACTTGAAAAAAAAAAGAATTATTTTAGTATCAACAAGTATATATCCATCAAAATCTCGAACTATTTCCCTTATAGAGTTGCTGCTTTGTCAGTAGTTTGTAGAATAAAGAAAAAGAAAGGAAAATGTTAACCTTCTTTTATTAATAAATATAAGTCATAACAAATGGGATGTCATAATGGAACTCCACATTAATAATTATATTTTAATACTAAAATTAGTACAATCACCATAAATAATTTTTGTATAAAAAATTACAGTACACTTGTCCCAAACTTTTTTTCCCCCCAAGGACATTTCCCCCTAAAATTTGTATCCCCAATTGTTTGGAACCCCACAAACTTCAGAAAGCTTTAAACAAACCTTGAAACTGAGCAGATATAAACAGCCTAGAAATAAATGAAAACAAAACTGTACAAATGATTTTCAGAAAAGGAGGCAAAATAGCAGAAAAAGAACACATCATACTCAACGGAAAGAAGTTACAGATTGTGAACCACTTCAAATATCTAGGAGTGACTCCTCAAACCACCGGCACATCCTTCCATATGCACACAAGAGAAAGAGCAATTGCCGCGACAAAAGCAGTATATGACATCACACAACTACAGAGCTTATCCCTGGAAACCGCAATGGCCTTATTCACAGCAAAATCCTACCAATCCTGACTTATGGAATAGCAATAACCTGGACGCACCTCTCCAAAAAGGCCCTAGAAATCATAGAAGCAACAAAGGCGAGATTCCTAAAGAAAACTCTAGGCCTATCTATACACACACCATCGCGCCTAGTATACGAGCTTGCAAGGAAAACCTTTCTCATTGAGGATCTACGTTCGCAACTGCTACTGCCATCAGCAGAAAAATCAGAAGAAGTTCTACACGATCGACGGAGAAAGAGAGACGAGATCTGGGAAGTCTTCTACTCCACAGATGCCATGATCGATCGCAGCTGGACAAGACCAAACCAGGAATTACGCAGCACCCTAACAAGACTGTCGGTACATGGTTTTCACCACAAGCTGTGTATCAAACAAGGATACCACGAGCCAGCGGACAATTGTGTGTGCAACCTGTGCGGGAAACAATGTGAACGATACCACTTCTCGATTTGCACCAAAAGAATACGATCCCTGACAGGGTATAGCAGGGAACAGTAGATAACCACCACATCAATGCACATTAGTGCGCTTTCCTTTATTTATTTATAATTATTTGGAACTTCCAATTCTTTTTTTCCCAATCCAATATTCCCAAAGAAATGAACTGAGAGAAGTTTCTTCTGGTGTTTTAGCTGTTCTCCCTGACAGAATTTGAGCAATGCAGTGGTTCGTCAGCAGTTAACCCACGTACAATCTAAGAGTTTGATGTACTGCCAAATAAATACAAGGAAATACTGCCAGAGAACAAGTTTCTATTATACGATACTTTCAAAGATGAGGTTCAGAACTTAGATGTAGGAGAATGCTGATATTTGGGATTCGTGAAAATGTAACAAAGTTGATGAACAACAGCACATGGTATGTCGACGAAAATTTGAAATGCAGTACAGTACGCAAATATTTTTCCAAGTTTCTGCTATTCTTTGTTCCATCGGTCAATGGACAATCGCGGAAGAGAACAAAGTCTATCTCTTCCTTACATTTATGTTCTTCTTCAGTCGAAAGAAGAGACTGCTTATACAAAGGTGCTCAGAGTGGTACTTGAAATTCCCAGAAGGTTGCAGTATGAGGTAACTCTTCCACAATGAATAATGACAGGTAATACAAATGGCTAAATTTTCTGTTGGTAACAATGTACCTAAAGCAGTCTTCATATAGGAAAACTCAAAGTGAACTATACAACAATGATGAGGATCAGTCGATAAAAATTCAACAAACATGATGTTTGCACTTGCTTTTGCTCCACCATAAGATGATGCAACTTTCGCACATTCTTTGATGAAATTCCATATGAATTTCTTCCTATGGTCGAAATTTTCAAAGAGTTTATGTTCGAGAAAATCCTCTTAAAGGAAAACGATAGGCTGTATATCCACGGTACCCTTCACCTTTATGGAATCACTACGATCCCATCCCACAAGAAGTTAGTTGAACCAATAACTTATCTCCATCGACGTAGCTCAGTCAACTAAGGCACTTGCCTGCCAATACGGAGTTGCACTTGGGCACAGCTTCAATCCCCGCTTGGATTGATTACCTGGCTGGGCTTTTTCCGAGGTTTACCCGAACTGTAAGGCGAATCCGCCGCTCATCTCGCTATCACCAATCCTATCACCCATTACCTGCTAGTTGAAACAGTGTTGTTAAATAATCAAGTAAAAAAAAATAACTTATCTGAAGGCCCTGGGTGGAGGAGTAGCAGACCATTAAAAGCCATTTATGTAAATAACAATAATAATAATAATAATAATAATAATAATAATGAAAATAATGATGATGATGATGATAATAATAATAATAATAATAATAATAATAATAATTGGACTGCTACAGATAATAGGAGAAAGATACTAGGGGAAGAATAAAGAAGTGTATGTAGTATTTGTGGACATAGAAAAGGCTTTTAACAGAGTGGATTTGAATAAACTAATGGGAATCCTAAAGAAAATTGCCGTGGATTGGAAAGAGAGAAGACTGTTCAGTAATCTTTATATGAAATGAGTGAAAATCAGGATAGGAGAAGAAATGTCAGAAGGAAGTGAAATTGGGAGAGGAGTACATCAAGGATGTCTTTTATCACTTACCCTGTTCAACATCTACTTGGAGGATTTAATAAAGAACTGTTTTCAGTACATAGGAGGAGTGATAGCAGGAGGAAGAAGAATAAAGTGCATAAGATTTTCTGATGATATGGCGTTTTTAGCAGAAGAGGAAATGATACTGAAGGATATGCTACTGGAGCTAAATGACAGCTGTGAACAGTACTGTATGGGATGAAGATAAATGCAAATAAGACGAAGAGCATGGTCATAGGAAGAAAAATACAGAAGATAAACTTGCGAATTCTAAATGAGGCAGTAGAGCAAGTGGACAGCTTCAAATACTTGGGGTGTACTACAAGAAATAACATGAGCTGCAGCCAGGAAGTCGAAAGGAGGAAGCAATGGCCAAGGAAGCTTTTAATAGAAAAAGGAGCATCTCCTGCGGACCTCTGGAAAAAGAACTAAGGAAGAGACTAGTGAAGAGCTTTGTATGGAGTGTGCCATTGTATGGGGCAGAAACATGGACATTAAGACGAAGTGAAGAGAAGGGAATAGAAGCATTTGAAATGTGGATATGGAGAAGGATGGAACGTGTGAAGTGGACAGACAGAATGAGAAATGATGCTGTGATGGAAAGAGTGGGTGAAGAAAGAATAATGCTGAAACTGATCAGGAAGAGAAAAAGGAATTGTTTGGATCACTGGCTGAGAAGAAACTGCCTACTGAAGGATGCACTGGAAGGAATGGTGAATGGGTGAAGTGTTAGGGGTAGAAGAAGATATCAGATGATAGATAGGATTAAGATATATGGATCATATGAGGAAACAAAGAGGAAGGCAGAAAATAGGAAAGACTGAAGAAAGTTGGGTTTGCAGTGAAAGACCTGTCCTTGGGTAGAACACTAAATGAATTAATAATAATAGTAATAATAATAATAATAATAATTTAAAAAATGCATTTCTTTTGCTATTAAAAACCTCAAATGATTTAACTATAGATTTTAAAGTAATTACTTGGTGTATACTTAATGTAAACTTAATGAGGCAGCTTCATTTGATCACCCAAATTCATTTAATTTTAGTAGAAACGTAGTGTTGCTCGGTTTTTAGTTACTGCTCTCTATATTACAGCCTATAGGTCGTATTCTGCAGCCTCCATATTGATGTCATTAAATTGTATCATATGGATCATAAACGAGCATAGCAGATTTAAAGTGTGAAACAAGTAAAAAAAAATATATACACTACATCGTAAGCCGACTAATTCAATTTATAAGCATAAACAATTCATCAGTTGAGTACAAGGTATGAGCTGATGCAGTCAAGATAGAATCTAAAACCACAAAGTCCCACACACTTCAAAAATTATTGCTACCCAAAGAAGACAGCACTGCAAGCAAATAACAATAACAATAGCAGCAGCAACAGCAATAATGATGATGATGATGATGATGATGATGATGATGATGATGATCATGATCATGATCATGATAATAATAATATTAATAATAATAGCACTTTATTTCACCAATTTAGAACTACCAATAATTAATTTTATCTGTCATTCTCTTCAGAGGTCTGCCAATTAATTTTTTCTCTTCAGGTTTTCAATTTTATCAGTGAGTTTTTTCTTATTAATTTCTGCGTCAATTCCTTTTATATTTATGAATCTTGTCTAAAATTGGTACAACCTGAAGCTCCCACATAATTTCATTATTCATTTTCTGGTCCATCCAGGTGTTGCTGTTGTGTTTCGAAGAATTCTATCTGGTTGAGGTTTGTTTGCATATAGTTTTCCGCTAGTTCAAATTTCATTTCCATATATTGGTGTATTATTTGTCAACATACTGTAGATCCTCAGCTGGATACTTTATTTTAAATTATATTGTTTAATGTAATAAAAGCACTAAATTAAGAAATAATTAAGAAAGAAAAATTGTATGCAGTGTATGATAACATATGAACCATAATCCATTGCAGTCTCACTTCATGTTGGCGACTTTCATAGGAATATTATTGCAGAAGATCTTTTACAAGAAAATTTCATATTATACCTACAGAAAAATAAAGAAATGAGCCTCTGTAATATTTGCGGACTTAAAAAAGGCTTCTGCCAAAATGCATTCGAATAATCTTACAGGATCTTGAAGCAAATAGCTGTGGACTGGAAAGAGAGAAAGCTGTTCAGTAACCTTTATATGAAACAACGAGTTATAATCAGGATTGCAAAAGATGTGTCAGAAGGAAAAGAAATAGGAAGAGAAGCACGACAAGGATGCTATTCATCATCTACGCTGTTCAACATCTACTTGGAAGATTTAATGAAGAACTGTTGTCAAAACATGGGAGGAGTAATAGTAGGAGGAAGATGATTAAAGTGCTTAAGATTTGCTGATGATATGGCATTGTTAGCAGACGATACTTAGAGATATGCTACTGAAACTAAATGACAGCTGTGAGCAGTATGAGATGAAGGTAAATCCAAACAAGATGAAGACCATGCTTATCGAAAGAAAAATAAAGAATGTAAACGTGCGAATTCGAAACGAGGCTGTAGAAGAAATGAACAGCTTCAAATACTTGGGATCTACTACCAGTATAAGTATTAACATGAGTTGCTGCCAGGAAGTCAAAAGTAGGATAACAATGGCAAGGGAAGCTTTTAATGGAAAAAAGAGCATTTTCTATAGAATTCTGGAAAAGAAAATAAGGAAAAGACTATTGAAGTGCTTTGGGTGGGCCACTGGCTAGGAAGAAATTGCATACCGGTACTGAAGAATGCACTGGAAGGAATTGTGAACGGGAGAAAAGTTCAGGACAGAAGAAGATATCAGATGATAGACAACATTATGATATATGGATCGTATGCAGAGACTAAGAGAAAGGCGGAAAAGAGGAAATATTGGAGAATGCTGGGTTTGCAGTGAAAGACCTGCCCTTGGGGAGAATACTACGAATAAGTGAATGTTACATACTGAAGATTATCTTCTCAATTGACTGTAATATCTGAACATCAGCACATAATATTGTGATAGGGGTTACTGGTATGTCATTTTTGATTCTAATTTCTTCTATATTCTGCATTATATTCATGGAAACCAGAGTGCTGCATTGGAGTTAAATCGCTTGCTTGAACTCAGTCGAGTGTCGCACACTCGAGTGAGATAAGATCGATCGTGATCCGCTCGTAATAAATAGAAGCACAGTACAAGGTCATCTCACCGACATGTCTTATTTTGTATGGAAGGCGACAGATAAGATAAACATATGTTTTGCTCACACGGTAAAAATAAGGCTTTATTTTCTGTGTTTATAACAAACATTTAATGGAACAGTCAATGGAACGTACCAAAACAGGAACATGAAGTTATAAATAAAATAGTATGAAAAACTTTGATCTACAGTTATTATTGGGAATTAATAATTGTTCAATATTTGATTTACCACATATATAACATGATAGGTCCATACATAGTGTTCCGCCTATATACTGCGACAATGTAGAAACGTTTTACAAAATATTATTGATATAGCAGTAGATTAATAACAATATTAGTACAGAGATAACGTCACAGAAAATATAATAAAACGAATAATCATGCTGCACAACTGTTACAGACGCAAAGATTGATACACTGATTTTATTAGAGATTATTATTATTATCATTATTATTATTATTATTATTATTATTATTATTATTATTATTATTATTATTACTACTAGAAAACTTGATACAGTTCTTGCATTATCGTGATTGTGTTCTCCGTTTATAATAATTACATTTACATCCAGTAACATCTATCACATGTGGCAAAAACAAAATCACTCCTGTATGGAAAAAAAAACATTTACCTACAACATTTATATTACATTTTAAAGCAAGTTTTGTAGTTTTACTATGGAGAGGTTAGTTAAACACTGCAAAGTTTTGAAATGATAAACGTCTATGATGTTACTACACAGTTCATCACTGTAACAAGAACGAATGTCTAACGCTCGGCTTATACCGTTCGAGGATTTATCGCTCGTGACAATTTTACCCATCATGCATGTGCACTACCTATCGGATTATGCTATAAACTACTTGGTGCAGACCTCTGATGGAAACATTAAAAAGTGTAAGAGGAAGAGAGCATTCCTTTCTGGAAACGTACACACTTGAACCAATAGTGTTTTTTTAGGATTCCGAATTCAATATGAATTATTTGTAATTTTATCATGAATGTAATAAATTTTATAAGTAAACGAATTAAAAATTAAAACAAATTTTGTTTCAGAGTATGGCTATATTGAGCTGCACGAGATGGATATTGTTGGTACTCTTGGAGTGGGAGGTTTTGGAAGAGTGGAGCTTGTACAATACCGCAAAGACAAGAACCTCACATTTGCTTTGAAATGCCTGAAAAAATGTTACGTTGTGGAGCAGCAGCAAGAGGAGCATGCGTACAACGAGAAAGGAGTGATGTTGGCCTGTTCAGACAGTCCTTTCATATCGAAGTAAGCATTTATTTAATCAGAGCCATCGGAATATGAATAGGGTTTGTTTAATGGTTAAATTAATGTAGAAATGCAGGATAATAAACAGTATTACACCTTATAACGTAGACTAATGAACGTGCAGTAGTGATCTGTGTTGCCACATTGTGCTCTCGACTAGGAAGAGAGCACAAATACACACGTGGTTAAATAAGAGTGAGGACAGATTCCTGAAGCTGCAAGGGTACATATAACTATTTAAATAAATAAACACATATTGTTTCTGCAAAAGAAAGTTTAGTTTGCATCTTAAAATGCAATCTTAAATTCAAACTTTGATAATTCCCTCGGAACTGTATGAAGCTGAAAGCTAAGTGAAAGCCTAATCGAAACCTGTATTCTGATGAAAAAATGAACCCATTACTGCAAGCTTGCAAATAAGCACGGAGTATTTAGAAGCCCACCAAAATATCTACAGGCCCATTTCTTAGGTAGTACCTGATTTACTGTATCTTAAAGGCAGGCCAGTGTTGTTAGTCAACAAACCAGTTTTGAATGCATTCTGTCAGATCAAAGAAAACATTTTAAGCAGAGAAAACCCTCTAACCTTCGAACCAATTAACATTCAACTAGATTTAGAAGAACCAGTTACAAAATCTGAAACTTCCAAATCTGTACTAAAAGCGCTGGCATTAGAAGCTGTGAACAATAGATACCCACCAGAAGAATGGTTACATATCTACACAGATGGGTCTACTATTGATAACAACTCAGGATCAGGAATTTCGTGTTCGTTATTCTCATTTTATCAACCAGCAGGACATCATACAACAAATTTTGATGCGGAAATAATGGCTATTCATATCTCACTCCAACACCTACTATACAGAATAGATAAATTTCAAAATGCTGTCATTCTCTCTGATTCTAAAGCAGCATTATATGCAATAAATTCATATAAAATGATGTCAATCCAAATTAAAGAATGTCACAAAATGATCCAACAACTTCAAAAACTACAGAAAAGAATTCAATTGCAATGGATACCTGCACATTGCGGAATTGCTGGAAATGAAATTGCTGACTTTCTTGCCAAAAAAGGATCCAATTTAATTCAGAATACAAATACAAGCCTACCTTTTACATCCATCAAAAGACTAATTAAAAATAAATATAAAATCAAGCAAAACCAAGCACTATGTACCAAAGCCAAAGATAAAAAATGGAGCATTTTAATAAAAAAAAAAAATAAATAAATTAAAAAAAAAACAAATTATTCCAGAAATCCCACGTAAATCTGCAGTAGCAAAATTCATACTGCTTACAGAACACGATTATTTGCCAAACACTTGAATAAAATAGGAATTTACACAAATCCAAATTGCCCTCTATGCAACAAAGAAGAAGAAATGACTGAAGATCATCTCATACCCTGTGAAGTTCTACCTGATGGATCCACCACAGAGAAATATTAGAGAGCAAGAACGCTAATGGCTTCGTTGCCAAAGCCCGGCATTAGATAACAACAACAACAACAAGATGGTGCCAGATGATCCATTCATGTTAATAATAATTAAATTTAAATAATTGATTAAATGGCGATCTTACTCATGTTAATTTTGTAAGGATGTGCGGCTTACAGCAGTTTCGGTGCTTCTTCACACCATCCTCAGAGCCTACTAGATCTCGGCATCATCTCGAACTTCGCTGCCTGTTGTGGGGGTGCGTTCAATTGTTGAAAAGTGTTGAAATGTGGTGTCAAATAGTGTGTGTGTTCTGAAATTGATCTGTGTGTTGAGAATTTGATCAGGGTGTGTTTTAGTGTGTCTGTATATTTCATATTGTTCTAGTGTGTTGAGTTTTTGGTTTTTGGGTTGTATGTGTAGGATTTCCATGTCTGTATTTATGTTATTGTGTGTGTGGTTAGCATTAGTTATGTGTTCGGCATATGTAGATGTATTGTGTCCTCTGGTTATTCCTTTAATATGTTCTTTGTATCGAGTTTGGAATGATCTGCCTGTCTGTCTTCATTACACGAACGCACCCACACAACAGGCAGCGAAGTTAAGATGGCTCTGAGACACAGAAAGCTCTGAGGATGGTGTCAAGTAGCACTGAAACAGCTGTAAGCCGCACATGCTTACATAATTAACACGAGTAAGATCGCCATTCAATCAATTATTTATATTCAAGTGTTAAAAGTTGTGTACGAAAGATTCAACATGGATTAAAAATCATAATCATACGGATAATACCGGTACTTACCGCTACCGAATAAAACGATATTAACATTTAGGGAAAAATTATTTTTTTCTAAGAAAAGTACATATTCATTAGGGACTAATATGATATCAGAATTTTCTGTTGTACTCCTCCAAGGGATAAGCTATTAAAATCTGCACAGTTACAGTATTCGATTCACCATCTTAATATTACTTCAGAAGATTTTAACATGAAAATCTCAAAACCTGAAACAAAAGTCATGGTCTTTAAAGGAAAATTACCCATCCGAAGCAATATTTATATTAACAATTCAGTATTTGAACAAGTTAACTCATTTAAATATTTAGGTTATACCTTAACATATCTTGAAGAATGCGATTTAATAGTCAAAAGTCAGAATTATAACAGATCCCTCAGGGTTATCAACCAAGTTTTCAGAACAACGAAGCTTCAAAAACACACAAGATTGAAGGCTTATAAAGTTTTGGCAAGACCCACCCCTTGTTATGGTAGTGAAGCACAGACCATACTAATCCAAGATGAAAGATGCATAACATCTGCTGAAATGAGATTTTTGAGAATAAATGCTTCAGATCAGAAAAATAATGAAGCAATAGTTAATGAACTCAAAATAATCTCTATAGCTGAATATCTCCGTGATAAAACTGGCTACAACCAGGGTACGAATTAACAGGAGAGATGGAGGGGGATTTCCTCCGGTTGGAAAGTTATCCCCCTCTCATAAATTCATATTAACATCCCTGTCAGGGATAACTTCTATCCCCCTCGCAAAGATAATTGTTTTAATACGAGTATACTTTATAAAGTACCGGTATAAAGTAAACAAAGAAAATAATATTGATATATTATCTTCACCCGCAAGCTGACAACAATCAATAACTTAGGAATTACAAATCTTATTTTAAACCTGCTCATGGATATAATTATTATTATGATCAAGATGCAAGACAAGCAACTCAGTGCGACCAAGCGTTGAGACGTAATAATAGTAATAATTTTATGTATGGTACTATATTATATATCTAGGATTCTATCCCCCCTCGTCAGAAATCTTAATTCGCACCCTGCTTACAACATGTCAATAGAAAGCAATGTTCCAAGATACCATTTGGTATCTGTTTTGAAACAGATGCTCCAGTACATTCTCAGAAGAGAAAGATTCGTGGGTCGAAGATGGCAGGGGACTGTAACAGGCCACTAGGCCTCTTGCTTGACAGATAGATGATGGTGATGATATCCATTTCTCAATCAACAAGCATTTACACAAATAAATGTAGCTTCTTAATATTCTAATCTTGATTACGATATATGTTCTTGTATACCACAATATCAGAATTAATTAGTTTTAATTGTATTATTATGATTTATACGCATGTTTAATTGATGCCTACATCTGTACTGTTTGGTGGTACTCAATTGAAAAAACACAATCGACCAATTTATGTTTTCGTGAGTGTGCTCTGTTACTATGTATAGATACGAATATATTAGCTGTTAATCACACAATTAGTATCTTAAATTTCACTAGGGTACTAATTTATATTATCATACTACTTTACACTATTATTTAATTCTAAGATGCAGGGGCGAATGCTAGTCACGAAAGTTAGGCTTGCTCTTTTATTTATAGGGGAAGATGGGCGGATATAATAATTCATAATTAATAAAATAATCAGACCCACATAGTCTAAATAATTTATTTTATAATTATGAAATCATTATGAGTCATGGATCATATTCGCTTATCAGATGTAGAAGTTCGATATAATATAACAAACATGGCCAACAAAACAGTTTATTTAGTTTTTTCGACCCTGCCAACCAATGCACATTGTTGTATTGAGCTGCACTGAACGAGCGCACATATTCTCTATAATGTCTGTCTTCACTTGAAGAGTCCTTCGGGAAAATGGATTTAATAATGTTTCAATGACACACAATTCCGAACTCATTGCAATATTTCAAATTAATGTTTAAGAATTAATAATACATGCAGCAGCTAACACATGCATTCCGCTCATACAATTACATTGCACTCGCAAATCACAGCACATTCCCGCTGTCAATACTGCTCTGTGTAACGTTAAATAGTCGTTGGTGTAGCTCTCGGACCAGAGCTTCAAACAACACATAACAGAAGCATGTGCGCCTAGGACGGACTAAGGAGGAAGGCACTTGAGCGCGCATCATATTCTCGCTATTTCTACGTCTTTCCTGTAGCTCCGAGAAACAAGCAAGCGTTGCGATACTTGCGGTGTGCAACCTGCGGATGGTATTACGCCTATACAATGTTCCAAAAATCAAAATAAATTTTAATGTACGTAATCCCATTTTGAGAAATACACATTCTACGAAAATATTGGGCTTGTGCAGCAAGCATAGCATGCCCTGAGAAATTGCCCCTGCTAAGATGATTAAAAACTGTAATAACTACTTTGCCTTCCAATAGATCCATATGACTTTATAACCCACAGTCAATTTATGTCCGACTGCTTCCGTGGTCTGTTGGTCAGCATACTGGCTTCCAGATCTGGAGGTCCCGGGCTCGACTCTCGGTGAAGTTTTCTTGAAGAAGAAAAATTGCCTAGGTTTCTAGAGTCTGGAAATTTGTATGAATGTGAGTGTGATTATGAGCGTGTTGGGTTAATATTAATTAGCCAATCTTCAAAACTATAAAATACAACATATCAGGACTGTCGCTGGGCAGTAACCTGAACACAAGTTTCAGTGTCACATTGTTGACAAGTAACTCCATCAGTTAGCACAGCCATAAAGCACTAATAGATGCTATAGAGTTACCAACAATGGGGGATTATGTCCCGCCTTCCCCAGAAAGAAGTGGCTAAATTCAATACCGTAATGAGTGGTATAACTGAATTTGAAACTTTTTCTACAATTTCTATACAGTTTTTGTATTTCTGTAATTTTGTTATTGAACCTTTTAAATTGAATAGCCAATTTTTGCATGTTTGTATTTCAAACAGAACAATTTCGATGATGTTCTGTTATAAATATAATTTTTCTTGATCATTTCAAAGGCATGTTGGGTCCGATAAGTATAATAATAAAATTACAAATATGTATGGATTTATTACCGTCAGAATTACTTATCAATAATCAAAATTAAACCATTAGATTATTACATGAAATGGTACATAATGACCGACGAACGTTTTCGCCATGAATATGGCATCCTCAGGTCTCATCGAAGCAATGACACATAATGAAAACTTATGATTTCACTGTTTAACTTTCAATTTCAAAATTTTTACATTTCCCCATTACATTTTTACAGGACTTTGGTTTCATACACCGCTCTAACAGCAGCACGAGCGAGCTATATGCCATAGCATGTTCGACTATTTTGTGATTTATGACTACCTGCAATTGAAGATTGTCAAATTATTTTATCTGGTTTTTTCTATTGTAACGTTTTATTACTAGACAACAATGTAACTTTATTATCTCAACAATGGGATTTGCTCTCCGCACAGCAACACAGCATTCATTATTGCACTCCACAAATGACAATGACAATTTACTTGGACTATTACGAGCAACAATGAACTGTTAATCTTAACTAATATTCACAAAGCACTATTTACAAATCAGAACTGTCAGTTCTCAGTTCACAGTTCTTCTAGCTCAGTCACTCGAGTTCACAGTATCTCGAACCACAGACCTTCAGAGACAGTCCACTGTACTCGAACTCAGGTCCCTCCAACTGCGGTCCACTGCACTCGAACTCAGGCCTTCGGATGCTGACACAGTTGCGGACGCACACTCGAGTCGAACTCCGTTACACAAGACTGGCTTGCTTGCTTTGGCTTACTCACTGACTGAATAAACTGAAACTGCTCAAGTTCGCTCGCACTTCTTCTTTTATAACCACAGCGACGTAGCCTGGAAAGTTGGAGTTATTTCGACGCTTGTGTCCGTTCTCGAATCATCTCGCACGCTGCTGCTCTTCGGACGGACTTCTCTAGAAGATTCGGGAGGGTCCGTCCCCCCTTCACTCCGCGAGTAGCAGCTGCACGCGCACTCTCCCCTCGTCGCGTTGGCCCTTTCCCCTCTCTTCTCTCCGCCGCGCGCCGTCCCTCAGTGCTCCGTGGAGCCCGCGCGATCTGCTCTCTTGCGGGACGCTGGTCGTGAGTTCGAATCTCGTTGCAGCTGTCACACTATACTTTGCATGGTTTTAAATTTTATGTTACACATATGTTCTTAATTGCATATGCTTACACCGCCTATCATATTAACTTTTTCAAACATTTTTAACGATTGTATTTAAACCAGAAATCATAAGTGTTCATTATGTGTCATTGCTTCGATGAGACCTGAGGATGCCATATTCATGGCGAAAACGTTCGTCGGTCATTATGTACCATTTCATGTAATAATCTAATGGTTTAATTTTGATTATTGATAAGTAATTCTGACGGTAATAAATCCATACATATTTGTAATTTTTTATCATTTCATTTAAATGTAGGCCATCAAATAAACAAGAAAATCAAACAATGAAATACCCAGGTTTATTCGCTAAGAATCTTTAATTCTGCATCTACATCTTCTTAATCAAGTTCTAAAAACATTTTTCTGTTTTCTTTTTCAGATTATATCGAACATATCGTGACAACAAATATGTATACTTCCTTATGGAAGCTTGTCTAGGAGGAGACGTATTCACAGTGCTACAAAAGTACAGATTCTTTGATGAGAACACAGCTCGCTTCATGACAGGGTGTGTAGTGGAGGCCCTGCACTACCTGCACGATCGAGGCTTCATTTACCGAGATCTGAAGCCAGAAAATTTGTTGCTAGATCATAAGGGATATGTCAAAATGGTAAATACAAGTAAATCCGTTTTTCTTCTGTATAAATCATTCAATTTTATACAGTTTGTGAGGTTATTTGTAATATTTTGGTCTAATTATATATATCCTATATATAATCTTATTTTTGTATACTTTATGAAATCGCATGGAAGATAGTGAGAGAGTGATTAGAATCACACTTTACTACAATATATGGGCAGGATTAAACCCCCCAGAAAGTTGGCAAAAAGCCATTGTAGTACCCATTTATAAGAAAGGAAACAAAACACTATGTGAAAATTACAGGGGTATAAGTCTTCTCAATTCTGGATATAAGATCTATACAGCCATAATAAAAAATAAACTATCACATCTTTACGAAGACAAAATCACTGAAGAACAGAATGGATTCCGAAAAGGAAGATCATGTTGTGACAGCTATTTCACCATGAAGATTTTAACTGAAAAGCACAGAGAATTTAATATTCCAACCCACTTAGCTTCTATTGATTTCATAAAAGCTTTTGATAGAGTTGATAGAAATAAACTTTTAGAGATTTTATGCTATGATAATATGCCAAACCAAATCATTCTCTCCATTTATAATTTATATCAACAAAATGAAATTGCCATAAGAACTGAACGCGGAACTACTAGCTGGACTTCCATCAACCAAGGTTTTAGACAGGGGTGCTGTCTTTCCTCTCTGTTGTTTATTATATATGAGTAGCCAATTTGCAAAACCAGCTATTTGCATGTTAGACGAATTTTGGCAAATGAGGAAAATTGTGTAAAAACTTAACCACAGATGCTAGAGGCATGATTTCTAGTTTAATAAATGGGGAAAAAATATTTAGTTTGTCTTCCTACAGCTCAGAAATATATGATTAATAGGTAATTAGTTATATTGTATATTAATTTGCAAATAGCAGGTTTTGCAGCCGAACAGAGCAGTTAGCAGGATTTGCAACTCTATAGGTAGCCATATTAACGATACATTAGTTTGCAAAACCTGGTATTTGATCAATGTTAACAGTTTATCTGACAAGACTAACTTGGAAACAAACTGACGGTAGAAGAGAACATTCTTATTTTCGTTACATACCTAAATATTATTAAACACACAAATATTGTACTATAAAAAAGTAAAAAAGGAGAATAGAATACTAATGTTATAGTTTGAAGGTTTCCTTATGTACTACTGTTTGTGAAAAATGCAACACGCAGAAAAAATGGCCCGAACCATCCCAAACTCGGGAGATGTGTAAAACAGAGTACCAAATGTAGTGTGTTCAAACGAGTCCCGCTTCAACTTGTCCTACAGTGATGGTCACATACGTGTTAAGCGCTACCGTGGTGAATGCAATCTGAGAGCCTGCATTGTTGAGCGGCATTGCGGACAAGTTCCTAGTGTGACACAACATGCGATCTCGCTTCCTACGTAATCAGGACAATCTGAACTTCAACCGCTACATTAGAGACGTCCTAGAGTCCGAGGTGCTGCTCCTCCCTCAGGCAACTCCACATGCCATATTTCAGCAGGACAATGTCCGGTCACATGTGGCGAGGATTGTGCAAGTCTTCTTCGAAGAACGACGGGTATCACTGCTTTCCTGGCCTGCACGTTCGCCAGACATTTCGCCCATCGAACATGTCTGGGATATGGTTGGTCGGCAACTTGTTCGTCATGGTCCTCCAGCACACACTCTTGACGCTTTGTGGACTCGCATACAAACTGCGTGGAGGGAGATTCCCCTGGAACATATCCAGGAACTCTTTGATTCCACACCACGACGCTTACAAGCTCTGATTGCAGCGCATGGAGGCTTCATTCCATACTGAAATCTCACGGTCACAGATCAGGTACAGTTCTGTAATTCTAATCCTTGTGTATTGTCATGTATCTAAACTGTGATATCAATTTCATTTCAGTCACATGTATCATTCTTGGTGTTGCAATTTCCACAAACATCAATGTAATATATACAAAATGTTCGGTTCTTCCTCATCCATGAGTTCGAAGTCCACTACATCCGTATGTTCATCCTCATCTTCACTCAGGTCTGCAACAGCAAGGTCTTGCTGCTGGTTGAACATTTCGGTGTAGAGGTTTCGGTTTGCATTCCGAAACCAGTCCTACCCGAAGTGCAATTCCAGAAGTCTTTCAATGTCCCCGATGTTTGCTTCTTTAAGGATGACACCCATTGGAATGTAGTCCTTTTGGAAATGTTTACCTTTATTGTTTAAACTTTTGGATTCGCCTTTTCACTGGTACCATTCTCTTCATCATCTGTATCTTCTCCCTCAACACTAACAGAGTTATTGAAACAGGATACACCATATCCATCCACACTCATTTCGGCAAAAGTCGAAAAAACTGCAAGATAGGCCTAATTACAGTAACCACTTCAAGACTTCAACACACTTAACATAAAAGGTTAGAAGTCCCCGATAAAGCGCGGGCAGAAACTCTCAGCTGATGTCTTAAATGCAGCAGTACAGTCAATTTAACTATACGAGCAAAAAGTAGCTTTATTATCAGCGTGTAATAATATCTTATTCGTTATTTTAGTGTGCTCAATGTAATCCTTATGGAGATCGAAATAGCAGCTTTTGCATCCGTAACTCTCAATAAGGCCATGTTGTCTCAGTGACATTTAGCAGGTTTTGCAGAAGTAAACATGGCATTGTGCAGTTAGCAGGTATTGCATCCTTACGCTCTTCACACTTAGCAGGTTTTGCAACCGTATGCAATTTTATTTACTAGATTTAAAGGGTTTAGAGTTGGATTTGTAACCGAATGTATGGCTTATTACGTAGCTAATGACGAACTGAAACCATGGTTACCATTATCTCATTTTTCATTTTTTTGGCAGTTAGCTGGTTTTGCATCTGGGCTACTCATATATGAACCATATTTTATACATTTGGAGGCAAAGTCATCATGCTGGAATTCAAATTAATCGAAACACAATTCTCGATACACTAATGTTTGCCGACGATCAGGTTATTATCGCTAAAACAGAGGATGCTTTACAAAGAGCCATTTATAATTTGCAAATAATCGCCTCTGATTTCAATATGGAAATCTCAAAAGAGAAAACAAAAGTCATGGCAATTTCGGGAGAGAACCCAATTCCAAGTAAGATCATGATAAATAATACTTTAATTGAACGTGTTAACTCATTTAATTATTTAGGTTATAACCTCTCTTACATCACTGATGAAGATATGTCAAACAAAATATCTAAATTTATAAAAATCACTGGCGTAATTAACACCGTCTTCAAATCATCCTAAAGGTATATAAGACACTAGCTCGACCGGTCCTCACTTACGGTAGCGAGGCATAGACAATCAGAAAAGCTGATGAGCAAAGGCTGGCGACGGCTGAAATGAGGTTCATGAGACGAACAGCGGGATGCTCTTTGCTGGAACACCGTAAAAATGTGGACATATTGCAGGAACTCAAAATGGATCCTATAGTTAATTTTGTTCAACAATATCGACTTCAGTGGAAAAAACATGTCGAAAGGATGGATCGCACTAGATGGCCTAAACAGATTCTTACTTATGTACCAAGAGGAAAGAGGAAATTGGGAAGACCACGAAAGCGCTGGCATGAGACTGTAACAGATCCTGTAGGGTCTAATGCGGGAGGGATATGATGATGATGATGGTTTTACTTAACCTGGCAGAGTTAAGGCCACAGTAATAAGATGCTATTAACTCCTGTTGCACTTCCCCATATATGAATTCCATAGTTAATGTGAGATTCAAATAGTGCAAAATATACCTGACTGAGAGTTTCTGTAGAAACTAATGACCTCAACTTCCTAAAAACAAAAATTATCCTTGACATTCCACTTAAAAGACTCAATTTCAACGAAAAATAAAAGTCATGAATGAGGCACAAATTAACGTCAGTTTGCTATAGCCTCGGCTCTTCATACTTTACAACTAGATTCAGAATGATGACGATAGTAGGCCTACCTAATCCAAATGCTGTAATGTAGAAATTGCAGTAATAATGAGGTGCGTACTACTATGTACTTGTATTTTATGTTCATGGGCTAAAATTTAATAAAAGAATCAACTTTTCTTTTTAATTTCTTATTGTAAATATTCAACACTGTCGTATAATGTAAGTTTATATTATAAGCAGGCCTAAAAGGTTGCAGTAAGCTACAAACTATAAACAACATAGCCTAATGACTGTAATAAAGTTAGGAATGATAACCTCCAACGACACTGTTTAAAGGTACAGAAGTAATATTCGTACTTATAATATCTAACATAGGTAGTCCTATATCATCTGATTATGTGATCCTTACATTATATAAAATGACTATAATCAAGCAAGACACGTTTGTTTTTGTTTTCACTTCAATTTCGACTCTTGAACATAAAAAAATATTTATGAATATTTAAATACCGGTACTTATATAGTCACAATCATGCCATGGCATGAAAGTAAAACTTCACAACCTCGAGCGGGATTCGAACCTGCGACTTCCTGTACTCCGGTCAGGCACTCTACCAACTGATGGCATGATTGTGACTATATAAGTATTTAAATATTCATTAATATGTCACATCAACAGACGTATATACGTCATCCAACATCGTAAGATGAAGTTTACATTTACATTGTTTCTTTCCACCCATAAGCAGTGCTGACTAGATCAGACGCTATGGACAGTACTCTATACCTTTGGCGTGAGACGAACTTGATAGCTCAGTTGGTAGAGCGCCTGACCGGAGTACAGGAAGTCGCAGGTTCGAATCCTGCTCGAGGTTGTGAAGTTTTTCTTTCATACCATGACATGATTGTGACTATATAAGTATTTAAATATTCATTAATATGTCACATCAACGGACGTATATACGTCATCCAACATCGTAAGATGAAGTTTAAAAAATATTTATTTCAATATACCAACAATCACTAACAAAACTTAGTTGTTGTTGTTTTCTAATGCCAGGCATTTGACAATAAAGTCATTTGACCTCTTGCTAAGTCATTCACTTAGTTGTAATAAAATAAGTTGGACAGTTTTTGGGCTCATGTTTGGTGCCCGTGGCACGATCCTACAAGAAACTTTAAATCAACTTAAACAATTTAAAATTTCTGATGCAACGATTGATGCCATAGGATCTCATATGTTAAAATCATCCTTAGCAATAATTAGTAATCATTTGTACCCAAGAAACTTTTATTGTAAATGATTTCCTATGGTTTCTTATCATTTACGTTAATGTTTTTTTTTTTTTTTTCAAATTGTCACATAATTGTTTTTAATCATTGTTCATTGTAAATTGATTAGTAGACCGATCTATCGAACCCTTATTTAGGGCAGCTTTTGTTGATACAAAATTATTATTATTGTTATTATCATCAAGCCAATATCATCATAAATATTCTATGATTCTGTCAAAGACTAAATTTATCACCCTGAACAGAATAAAAACTTGTGCTGCTATTTTAATGACCTACAGAATGTTTGCCAGTGTAAAATTACTGGTACACTTTTTAATTTGTGATATCAGCAGAATTATTGTTTGTTATGCATGGGCCTACACACTTTCTGTAGTTTGAAATAATATCATAGACATGACTGTAAGAAAATTCAGGACAATTGAACATGGAACAACAATATATTTTATAATTTTCATGTCAGAACAAAGAACTGATTAAAATCTCACATTAAGAGTAAACTTAATAAACTGGACACACAAGTATTTTCAGATAATGATACTTGTTACTGGTATCAGAATTAAAATAGCTCTACTAACATTTATTTGAATAACATGAAAAATCCGGCTTTTCTATTAATAAATACTGAGTCAATCTGTATAAATGTAATAGATGTTGGACATTTTTTTAGGAATACAATATATGGCGATTACTTTCACGTGTTAATTTAAACTAAGTTTATAAACATAAATATAAAAAGTTGTGTAATCAAGATGCAATTTTCTTTTTAGATTGACTTCGGATTTGCAAAACGAGTGGGGCATAGTGGTAAGACGTGGACATTTGCTGGAACACCAGAGTATGTGGCTCCTGAAATCATCTTGAACAAAGGACATGATCGAGCTGTTGATTACTGGGCGCTGGGTGTATTCATTCATGAATTAATTACTGGAAGGTAATATTACACTTAGCTCATTAACAATAATTCTCACAGCGAATATTTTTATTTTATTTTATTTTTTTATTTTAGTGGGTTATTTTACGACGCTTTATCAACAGCTTAGGTTATTTAGTGTCTGAATGAGATGAAGGTGATAATGCCGGTGAAATGAGTCCGGGGTCCAAAACCGAAAGTTACCCAGCATTTGCTCATATCTGTATGTGTGTGAGTGAGTGAGTGAGTGAGAGAGAGAGAGAGTGAGAATGAGTGAGAGAGAGAGAGCGAGAGTGTGTCTGTGTCTGTGTCTGCATCTGCGTCTGTGTGTGTCTCTCTCTTTCTTTCTTTTTTTTTCATCCCAAAGTTCATCTACGATAAATCCATTATGGATGGGATAAATATGTTCGGTTTCATTGCAAATACCGCGACAAATAACTTCGGCACACCACAACAGAGCTGAGTGACAGGAGGTCGAGGGACCACTGCGACAAAGTTAGAGTGGGCTAGATGAAGGGATAGTTAAATGACATGAGCCCAAGTACTGTGACAAGGTTATTGGGGTTGGATGAGATAGGTAATTTACATGAAACGAAGGACTGTGACAAAGTCAGAGTGGGTTGGGTGAGGAGATAAGGTAACTAAGTGACATGAAGCCAAGGACTATGGCAAAGTGGAGTGGGTTAAAGAAGGGAATAACTAAATGACAGAAGGCTGAGATATCACTTTGACAAGGGTTAGATGACGGACACTGAATGAAGAGCCAGAGGACTGTAACGAGGTTGTCACTTAACTACCCCCTCACGTAACCCACTCTAAGCTGGTCACAGTCTTTGGCCTCCACCGTCCTGTCACTTAGTGCTGTTGTGTTGTGGCAGCTAAAGGCAATGTTTATTTTGGTAATTTGATAGAAGACGGGCAAAATCCAACATGGCTGACGGAAACTACCAAAAACGTTCTGCCAACTATGAAGTCCAAATGTCACCAAACATCGCAAAATCAAAGATGAAAAATCAAATATATATTCATATTTTTAAAGAAGAACAAGCCGTCCAAAAAATGAAAATATATTTAATTTTTTTCCTTTGATTCTTTTGGCGTTTCGTGGCATTCGAACTTCATAGTTGGTGGTACTTTTCTGGCAGTTTTCGTCCGCACTTAGCCCCAAAAGTCACTAAAATACAAAACAAAACAAAATAATTTATCACCTTATCAAATAAAATTCAATTCTCATTAACGTCTTCATCGACAACCACTTCACTTCCAGTATAAATGGCACAGGCTTCAAGGCAATCTAAACTTAAACCATGCAGGCAAGAAAGAACTAAACCAACACTTTGTCGTAAGTCAACTTTGCATAAATAAACCACGTCTTTACACTGAATGAAATTCTCTTCGAACACTTATTACACCTTAACATGTACAGAAAATTCAGTAAATAATTCCTTTAAACCACAGAAAAACAGTTCTCTCCTCAACATTCAACACAATCCTTATTCACAGCGAAAGAACTAAACCAAAATCGTCGCAAAATTTAATAAATGATTTCAGAACACGGATTCCTTCCTTTCCCTCTTACTTCAAAATTCCAATCTTGTGCACACAAAATAAATGATTGACACTGAAAAGTGACTTTTCGTAAGCATGATGATGCGCATTAGACAAATGCAGGCAAATCTACACATCACTCACGTCAAACAACCAAGAACTGACAACGTCATTATCCATTCAAAATTAATGAAAATTCTAGAATAAATTACAACTATAACCAATCAAATCGAAAGAAAATCACAAAAATCATAAAATGACAAACTTTCAATAGCTTTAGCCATCAGACACAACATAACACCACTCACATCAAACAACCAAGAACAACTGGTAACGTCATTATCCATTCAAAATTAATGAAAATTCTAGAACAAATGATAACTATAACCAATCAAATTAAAAGAAAATCACGGCGACACCTAGTATAAAAAACCTAGAACTAACATGTAAAAGTCACTAAAAGATCACTAACATTTAACTCTGAAATAAAAAAGTTGGTGATACTTACAATATTCAACCAAGTGCCCGCCTTCTATCAAATTACCTTTATTTTTTTCACAATCCATAGAAATGATGTTCGTATTGTTCAAATATTTAAAGTAGATTTCACTCTAATGCAGCATTTCTCAAACTATGGTCCGTGGACCACCTGTGGTCCTCGAGGTCTGCCCTTGTGGTCCTTCAAAAAAGACAGAAGAAAAAATAAAATTCAAACGAACTGCGTATCACACTATAGCTTAAAATCTCAGAGTTTGGAAATGACACATAACAATCGAATTTCACTTTTTCCCCCAGTACTGACATTTTATGAAATTTATTATACTCTCAGCAACAAAAGAGGGATTTAAAGCACTATACATGTGGTGTTCTCGACATCTTTTTCCTGCACATCTGGCGCCGCACCTGTAACCCAGCCTGGGACCACCCGAACTCATAACGGAGGACCAAAATACCGAACCTTAATTCGATTTTAAAATATGGGTATACTGGAATTAAAATATGCCACGAAAATGATAAATTTGCTTTTGAAGGGAACAAGAGTTAGGTGGTCCGTGGAACTGTTCTGACTTTAAAAAGTGGTCCGCACTTCAAAAAAGTTTGAGAAACCCTGCTCTAATGTATTACTAGGCTACATAATAATCAATAGTAGACTAATGATCATTAATCGATAATCATGAATGGTAAGAACGACACAAATGAATTGAGGAGCTCATTTTCAAAACGTCTCTTATTCGCCTGATAACGAAAATGAGCTTCCTGTGTCCATGCATTGTTCAAATATAATCTACATACAACTGTCACAATTTGGCTTCAGAACGCCCTCTAAACCACTCAAATCTTGCGTTAAAAGTGACTATTGAAATCAAACTGACTCCTGTTCACAGCAAAATTGCGACAAAATATTACTTCCAGCTTTGGAATCAAATACTCTCATGCTCCCATTTGTTCCTAAATGTACCCAAATGTCTCTTGCCTAGCTGGCTGCTGGTAAGAAATTTTAGACCTAAAAACTTTCTCGTGATTTCCCACAAAGTTATGGGAATGGACAAAGAGTCGTTTTGAAAATAAACTCTTCAATTTCTTCATAATTTTATTGTCGCTTTTATCTTTTGTCGCATTTCTTATCACTGCTTCACCATGAACGTTCCTATAGAAATCTATGCTTCCAATTTCGCTGCTCTTGTCACCTCCCTGCTAGTGTAGATTATCACTGCTCGAACATGTAGGCCTACATATGCTCCATTCTAAAGTGTAAAGTACACAGATTATTTCCACACGTTTTATTGCGTAAATATCAACCAGTAATGTATTCAGCTTAATTAGTAACAATCAGATTGTTACAATTTGCAGTATGAGTGAGCATTTAATTTTTTGCTAATTAATTATTTAAAACGTGTTATGGGATAAAATTTTATTAATATTTTATTACTTAAACCTGACAAGTTTACCTTTTTCCTTACTGGCCTAAATTACTAGAATTAAACATATCTTGTTCACGTGATTTTGATATGAACAAAGATGCTTCTGATTGTATTTATATCATGAATCACGTGCTTTATCAGCTAGCGGAAATTAAAATATGCACATATTAATAACTCGACCGAAATTAGGTTTATAAAAAAAAAGCGGATAACAAAGCCACAAGCAAATTTCAGAAGTGTTCAGACTTTGCAGTAACAGTACAAAGAAATCCCTCACTCTTAGTTATAAAGGGTGCGTCAGAAAGAACGGATGGATTTCAAACTATCGATACGCAACGAGGAGAGAGATATAGTGAGGGAGACCACGACTGTTGGGTCAGCCATAGAATGCAGTTTCAGTTGAGAATATGGTGTTGGTCTGGTGTACAACGTGCTTTCATCGTAGAGACATTTTTGAAAAATGAAGAGTCTGTGATCGCCACTCAGGACTCATTTCGACATTGGATGTCACGCTAGGATTCCAACTCGGAATACAATTTTGCGGTGGGTGGCTTCATTTCGTACCACAGGTTCAACATTAAAGAAGAAATCAACTGGACGAAATTCTATTGCACTGAGATTGTCCGAGGCTACGGTAAGATCTCGCGCCCTGCGACTTCTTTGTTTGGGACCATTTGAAGGCATAAGTTTGTAAACATCGATCACATACACTGGACGAACTGAAGACAGCTATTCGTGAAGAAATCGTGGCAATTGCACTAGCTATGACTATGAAAGTGATGGCGAACATCAGAAAACGCCTCGATGCCCGTATTGAAAGCCAAGGACATCATATGGATAATGTTGTTTTCCATAAATAAACTGCATGTATTGGTGAATATGTTGATAACAATAAATTTTTGATTTGATGAATCTTTACAATTTTCTTGCCATGTGAAATCCATCCGTTCTTTCTGACGCACCCTGTATTTAATGCTTGGAAGTAACAATACTTGACTTACTTGACTTATAACCTGTTGTTCCTAGGTGGAGCATAGGGCAGCAGTGAAGTTCCTCCAGCGTACTCTGTCACCAGCCATCCGTTTCACCTCTTTCCAGCTTTTCCCACATCTCTCTACTTCCTCCTCTATTGATCGTTTCCATGTTTTTGTAGGCCGTCCTCTCTTCCTTACTCCTTGTGGATTCCAGTCAATAGCAGTCTTCTCAATAGCTCCATCTGGCTTTCTCAGCGTGTGGCCTATCCAATTCCATTTTCTTTGTTTTATTTGGTAACATATTTGTGATTGGTTAGTTCTTCTCCACAGTTCTTCATTTGCTATTATTTCCGGCCATCTTATATTTAGAATACGTCTCAGACATCTGTTGACGAACGTCTGTATCTTTTTATTTATTACATCCGTAATTTTCCGTGTTTCACAACCATAGAGGAGGACTGATTTTACATTTGTGTTAAACAGTCTGAGCTTTGTCTTCAATGAGATGTTGTTATTCCACCATACGGGATATAGCTGTACAAATGCT
Organism: Periplaneta americana; assembly: GCA_025594305.2. Classification (NCBI taxonomy): domain Eukaryota; kingdom Metazoa; phylum Arthropoda; class Insecta; order Blattodea; family Blattidae; genus Periplaneta; species Periplaneta americana. The sequence continues at coordinate 148,249,258 of JAJSOF020000017.1, forward strand.
CCATTTGCTAGCCGAATACGTCTTTTCACATCTTCTTCCACGCCACCTGTTTTTGTAACCACACTTCCCAGCCAGGTATAGAAAAGTATCCATTTCTTCTATTTCTATATCAATTTATTTTTATGATTACAATTTACCCTCATCTGTTTTGTGTGGAAGTAACAATAGGCCCTAACTAATGTATAAAATTTTGAAACGAAAGAAAAAAATATATATAAAAGCGGAAATATTTGCTATCGGCATGTGAGAAAAAATGTGACCTCAATATTTGCCAAATTTATTTATTTACAAAATGAATTTATATATCATTGATGTTTACACAGTAGTGTCGCAATAGTCTTTGTGGTTTTTGCAAAGCAGAGAGGTCCCCAAAATGTCCGACTTGCCATAAATTCTGTCACATATTATTTCGGTTAATCAAGTTAGTGTCTGGACCAAAAAGTGGCGTATTAACCTTAATGAGACAAAATCAACCCATGTATTTTTTTTAGTAGGTTATTTTACGACGCTTTATCAACATCTCAGGTTATTTAGCGTCTGAATGAGATGAAGGTGATAATGTCTGTGAAATGAGTCCAGGGTCCAGCACCTAAAGTTACCCAGCATTTGCTCATATTGAGTTGAGGGAAAACCCCGGAAAAAACCTCAACCAGGTAACTTTCCCCGACCGGGAATCGAACCCGGGCCACCTGGTTTCGCTGCTAGACACGCTAGCCGTTACTCCACAGGTTGGATTCAACCCATGTAAATTTTACAAATTGGAAAGTGAAAAAGCTACCATGGAACCGTCTAGAGTCGACCTGGGGGTCTAGATTCGACCACTGTGTACACTTTCTAATTTCACGTGTTTATTCCAATAGAACTCCCTACTAGCCGCCACTGCTTGCTTCCAGCTGACTGATAACACTTCCCCTTTCAATCTCGCAAGGTGATGCCGAACGTATTTTGCGTCCTTGATTATGTAAAATTCATTGTTGCCAATAGCAAAAATAGTAACAAAAAATACTCTGTCTAACTTTTAACAATTTAGCCTTGTTTAACTGTAATGCAATACAAAATAACTGTATTTCTGTAATCAGAATTTTAAGCTTAACAACATATTATAACAAAAAATATTTTTCCATATTATTGAGAGATGTCAGAAGTTGAAGTTGTATTCCAGTACAGAGTCGACCATGAAGGCCTGTGGAATTAATCCATTCCAGCCACAAAGAGTCCTTAATAAACTACCACAATCTGGTTTGACAGAGTCTACAGAATCTCAGTCCACACCGGCACTGGTGGGAGAAGCAGTCATCAAAGTGCTCCAGGGCACGAGATATGAAAAATAATTGGCTGCCAAGAAAAAGAAAAGGAAAATTGAAACTGAACCAGGAAAAAGTATTGCAAGTATCAGTAGGCCTACTGAAGGCGGAACATCTCAGTCAAATGAAGAAATCTCTCATCCTGTGTCAACTGAGGAGACCAGAAAAAGAGAAGCCAAGAAAACCACCAAGAAAAGAAAACAGAGAGGATACCAGGAGTCCAGTGATAGTGATGAAGACGGACGACATTCCACTAAATATTCGTCAGATGAGTGGGTTGAAGAGGAAGATAACAATGATAATGACAATTTCGATTACCCTAAATCAGGGGATCAGCTTTTAGTGAAGTTCCCAACTGAAAAGGCAATTAAATTGTATGTCGGTTGCATTGAGGTACTGGTTCCAGGAGAAGGACTTGAACTTCGTTTTGTTAGAAATTGTGGTAGATTCCAGTTCAAATATCCTGAGGTGGAAGATGTGAGTCTTATTGATTATGTTCAGGTAGAAAGAAAACTAAGTGCTTCTGTTCCTATGGAGAAAAGGGAATTCGTAAAATTTGGTGTTGATTTTCAGGGTTATGATATTAATTAGGAGATGGAAACTGTATTTTCTGTATTTTTCAGGGCTATTTTATTAATTAGTACATTAATAATGTGATAATGTTGTGTGTAGTTTGACGTAATTTTATGTCTGCTAATTAATTAAATATTTCCTATTAAATTTATGAGCCTTAACCTATTTAATGTATGCACATTGAAATAACTGTATTAAAGTTCGCATTTTCCTATCTCAAATAACTTAAAAATAAAAAATAATAAAGTAAATAGTAATAAAAGCATCCAAAAGGAGGTCGATATCGACCGGAATGAGAGTACACATTCATTTTCATGTATTTTTAATGTAGTGGTCGACTTAACACCATGTACAGGGTTGAGTCTACCGGCGTTTAAAATTTGTTTTCCTCAGTGACCATGGAAGTTCATAAAATGAAAATAACAGAAAACAATCCCTGAGTTGTGCGCTATAACATACCATTTTCAGTGAAATAATAGGTCGCATTGTCTGTGAAGTAACGTTAAAAGTACGAAAAAAGCGGTCGACTCTAGATGGTTTGACGGTACCTATATTTATTAATAAACAAATGAGGCCAAGTACTTGGGCATGACATTTGACGCCAAGTTAAAGTGGAAGGCTCATGTTAAAAAGAAAAAAAGAAGAACTTGCTATTAAGTACAGAAAAATGTATTGGTTGCTGAGACGACGTTCCTAACTGAATATACATAATAAATTGCTATTAAAACCAATTTGGATGTATGGGTTGCAAATATGGGGTTGCACCAAGAAATGTAATATTAAAATTATACAGAACTTTCAAAATAAAGTGCTACAAGGAACTGTTAATGCACCACGGTATATTAGAGACCTGAAAATGGATAAGGTCAGTGAAGAAATAAGAAATGTGGCAGTGAAGCATGAGAAGAGACTTCGTAGCCATCAAAAGCCGACTATGCTTCAGATTCTACGCAACAGTAACGTAGTAAGAAGACTCAACCTGAACACTTAGTGCAGTAATCTTGGGTTCTTGCATGAACTATGCAAATACTTAGCAGAATTATTCATTGGAATAATTTTTTCCTTGAAGTTACTCTTATATTGAAGCTACTAGATAAGTATTTAAATACTTAGTTGTAGTTTGTAAATGCATTTAGCATTTTAATAATAGAAAAACAAAAAACATACTATTTAATAGATAAAAAGAGCACAGTTGAAAATTCTTTAATTTTTTCAATATCTTAGAACTACACATATTTCACTAATTAGTTCTCAAAATGGCAACCTTTTGCGCGCGTGACACGCACGCACACACACACCCCACATGCACGTGTGCGAAGCCTCTTTGACCAGTCATCTATTGCTGCATGGATAGTTCAAATTGGAAATTCCGCTCCTGCTGCCTTTGAGGAGCGCTTCAGACTTTCCCAATTTGGGTGCCTTTTCTTGCAGACAATGCCCTCAAGTATTGACCACAGTTTGAAGTCCAATGGGTTGAGTTACCAGATGGGCAGTAAGTAGCTGAAGTGTAATCAGGAACATAGTGTTCAATCCACTCCCGTATTGACTTTGCCTTGTAGACTGGAGCAGAATCTTACTGGAAACTCGACTTTTCATTTCTGAACAAGATACTGCTCAGATCTCTCACGAGAGGCTCAAACACAATTTCTTCATACACTTCGGCGCTGATTTTTACAACTTTCTCACAAAATTAGAGCTGAGTGGCTGCAGCATAACTCACCCTCTCCCCCCATCAAACCAACACTGAGGAGGAGTGGTGGCCCCTCTCAATTTTTGGAGCTCTGTCACGTGCTTCCCGAGAACTCGCCACATAAATTATATCATTTTGCTAATTAAAATTGTCTTCAATAGTGAACATTTCTTTATTGGTGAAGAGAATCTGCTCTCTCTGACCATTGTTGGCATGCCACTGCAGAAGATGTCTCGATCTGAGGACCCTCTGCTCCTTCAGCTGCGGAGTTAGGAAGTGCCCAGCTCAGTACTTCGACGATAAGCTTCAAATCCAAGATCATCACTAAGCACTGTGGATATTGATCTTTTTCAAAATTTTGAGCCCCTGAGCCATTACAGTTCGCTTTTGAATGAAATTTCAAAGAATATGGGTCGCCACTGTCTTCACAGCCACCACTGCCCTCGCAGCTCTTGGGTGCCTGTTCTCAGCTGATCTTTCACAGAGAAGGTCTCATCGAATCCCTGGATAGTTCGGCAGGCAAATATTCTGCCGATATTCAGCTTCTTAAGCATTTGGAAAAATATCATTAGTAAGGAGCGGATTCCTATGTAATTAAATATTCTTTTTGTGTGTGATAAAACACAATTAACAAAGTTAAAAATTCAGAACATGAAGTTTCAAGTTTAAAACCCGAATTTTATTTCACATAAAAACATATATTTTCACAAAAAAATTATGTAAATACATATTTTCAGGAAATCTATTATAAATACATAGATCTTGGTGTTGTTTTACTTAAATAATTTTTTACAAGAACTTTTAAATATTTTAAAACTATATCAATTTTATCACTCAGAAGTACGTTATCTTTTTAAGAATTCTTGGTTGCTTCGTGTTTCTCAGCGCTGTTTGGTGTATCCGTGATCCATTTTTGTAATAGTATCGCCTCAAGTTCTGAGAACTGCTAGGCAGCATGTCAGTGGTATTATTAGAGAATAAATTAACATGGTCAAGGAGGAGAGATCTTGCAACACATAATTAGGAATGTTTATTGTTGCCGAAGATGATTTCATTCCACGCTCTGTTTGTGGAACACAACAGATAAGAGCTCGGGTATGAACATTATTTAATTTAAACGAATCTCTCGCCCCTCGCTCATGTCTATCAAGTAAGGCAATATATATTGTTGTGATTCCTTGTTATCAGGCTTTATCAATCGATATCCTTCAAGATATACTGAAAGATGGTTGTTTAAAAAACGATTTGGCTTTCCTAGTATCAAATCTAAGCTTTTTGTGTGACACCATAAAAAAACTCGAAACATCCAAAAACCTGTCACAGTATAAGTCGTTGTTCAGAGATAAATAATCGGCATGCGGAGAATTTGGAGATGACCTTTGTTGTTCACTGCAATTCTCGGCCAACTACTAGCACTTAAATGTGGTTGGTGAGTACCCAGTAACATTTTTTTTTTTTCAAGATAAGTAAGGTATTTTTGTCATATTTAAAAATTATATTTATTTTTTATTTTTAGCAAATATTTTCGTACTTTTTAACACATAAAAAATAAATATATTTAAATTTTTAGCACATAAAAATCCGCCCCCTAATCATCAGCTGATTTGCCAACCCTGTGGAGAGCGATCACAGCAACATGCTTAAAACCTGAGGTATGTACAGATATGGAATTAAAATTTGAAGCGAATCTTGATGGAAGTCCACCTATAATTGGGCAACAATTTCACACGACTGTCCACAAGTAGCATATGTACAGGGGCTTTGCTTTTCTGCACATGTGCAGGCGTGTTCCAAGCAAAACTTATACAATAAGGGAGCTCCAAATTTTATTTCCGTATCTGTACTTACTCTTTCACAGCTGAACTCACAATGGTCAAGGGCGAGTTTCAACACAAGAATGGTTTATTATCTTCAAAACAGGACGTACAGTATTCGCTAAAAGTTTGTGACAGTATTTATGGCTAGACTGGGAATATTTCTTTATTTAAGTTTTAATTTCTCCCTCTTTCTTGTGTCTAAAATTTGGTACTACTCTGCATATTATAAGCAGGATATGACTTGAATTTGTAAGATTATTAATAAATAAGTGGTCCCAAAACATAACTGCGAGTTTTCTGATACGTCACTGCATTTATCCAATATTGTTTTCAATGGTATATGAAAGTGTAGACAAAAATATTCGTAGTTAAAAATAATCCAAAGTTCAGTGCCACTTCTATTTTTGTTGCAGGCCTCCGTTCCGAGGTAAAGATCACATGCAAACTTACAACCTGATCCTCAAGGGCATAGAGTCAGTTCACTTTCCAAAGCATGTGACGAAGGGGGCACAGAACTTGGTGCGCAGATTATGCCGTGCTGTCGCTACAGAGAGGCTGGGCTATCAGAAAGCTGGTGTTCAGGACATCAAGAATCACAAGTATGTATGCGCAGAAAGCTAATTTATCAAATGTTTAATTTATCTTTTCCTGCCTTATTTATCTTCTCTTTTAATACCAATTCACAAACCAATGGAGCAACACTAGAGATGCCCACAATCTAAAAATCCAAAAGTAATTTAATGAAACATTTTGCAAAAAAAATATATATATATACTAAAAAAAATAAGAACAAAATGTTTAGAATAATCTTATAAACCGAAAGGTTATACAGGTAAAAGAAAGATAATAATTTTGCCTTTAAATATTGTTTATTGCAGATGGTTTCAAGGTTTTAACTGGGAAGCATTGCGCAACCGGAAAATTCTGGCTCCTATTATTCGACCAGTAAGTAATTGTTGCCTTTGTTGTTGTTTTATTGTTTGCTACAATAATTGATAAATATTTTGGGTCAAATTTATTATTGGTATTATAATGACTAGTGACTGTCACATGACATGGAATAAAAGATAATATTTACCTGGGATAAACAATAAAAAATATTTAGGAGCCAGCTTCTTTATTTTCAGGAGGTACCACATGCAATGAGAAAACCACTCGAGCTAAGATAAAGATAAATTTACTGAACTATATTAGACAATATTAAATATCTATGCAGTGTAAATACACGCTCTGTGCTCTTCACTGAAGCTATGTAGTGACAATATCTTCAGATTCACAACAAGTGTACCAGTAACAATATTAATCTAAAAAACACGTTCGAATTTCTTTCTACAACCCTTTTGTTAATATTATGTGTAGTAGTAGTGACATGAAAAAAATCGAAGTCTTTAAAACGTTTTGAACTCGATAAAAAAACTCGGCGCCATATAAAAATTTTAGTCGCCATGGCTACTTGGTGCCCGGAATTTGTCTACCCCTCATTTCTACAATAAATAAAATGCATCTAGATACTTTAGATCTAATTAAAGGTTAGAATTAACAAATGAAAAAAACATAAAAGTCAGCACAAACTTAAAATAAAATAAATTATGAGTGCTTGCTTTACGAGTCTCTACACATTACAATCGATGACTGTACACATTTTAAGTGTTTCAAATGAAAAACTTCGTCTTTCAACACATGTCCTCAACACATGTTATAAGATATTTAGTAGGATTTTAAATGAAAAATTAAAAAAACATGCTGAAACTTTCCTTCTGGAGTGTCAAAATGGCTTTAGAAAAGGAAGATCATGTGTAGATCCATTATTTAGTATGAAACTATTGTTAGAAAAAAGAAGAGAATTTAATTTAGAAACCCATGTAGCTTTTATTGATTTTGTGAAAGCTTTTGATAAAGTCCGAAGAGACCTTTTATTCGACATATTACAAGATAAAAATATTCCAAATTTGCTATTGCAAAATATAATAGAAATCTACACAGACAGCAAAATAAGTGTCAAAATAAATAACTGTATATCCGAAAGAAAATTAGTTAATAATGGAGTTCGACAAGGTTGCCCACTATCACCAACTTTATTTAATATCTATATAAATGAAATTATTTTAAAATGGAACCAAATCTACACATCAGGAATCAAAATAACCTGTGCTCTAACATTAAATACCTTACTCTATGCCGATGATCAAGTCATAATTTCCAATTCAGAGGATAATTTACAAAGAGGATTGTATACCGTACATTAAATAAAATATTAAAAGATTTTGGGATGGAAATTTCAGCACAAAAATCAAAAGTAATGGCATTTTTAGGACAAGACCCAGTCAGAAGTAAGATAATACACAATAACCAATGCCTCGAACAAGTGCAAAATTTCAATTATCTGGGTTGTGAAATATCTTATCAAAATGAAAAAGATGTGAACAAGAAAATTATCAAATTTACACAAATTCTAGGAATAATAAACAATACATTAAAAGCTAAATTAGTACAAAAATCTACAATAATAAAAATATATAATACACTAGCATTACCCTCCTTTTATACGGAAGCGAGATTTGGTCATTAAAGAAAAAAGACATGAACAGAATCAAAGCAACGGAAATGAAATTTTTGAGGAGGACAGCAGGATATACTCTTTTAGACCGAAAAAGGAATGAAGAAATTTTAGATCAATTAGAAGTAGAGTCAGTAGAAGAAAAAATCAGCAGATACAAATTCAATTGGCTAGATCATGTAAGAAGAATGGAAAATTCAAGAATCCCAAAAATTATGATGCAATATAAACCTAGAGGACATCGTCGACCAGGAAGACCTTTAAGAAGACTGCTAGATGGGGCCGAAACAGGTCTACAGAGGCCTAATTCGTGAAGGATGATGATGATGATGAACTTCGTCTTTCTGATAAAATGCATTTTCTTCTTTCTCGTAATGAAGTGCTCGCTTACAAATTCTTCTATTAGACCACTAATCTCCAAGCACCTAGCTTTCTTTGTTTTCGCATGTACTCTGAACAGCAGATCTGAACTGTGTACGTAGGATCAGATGCCGCCAATCTATAATACATACCTCCAGTGTTGTGGGTTGCTTGGATACACTAGGTTACCAAACTTAGGACTCTACTTATGAGGTACCAACCAGTCTTCAGACTGGTGACTGAACATACGCATTACAAATGCATTAAATTTTAAGAATAAATTATACAGTCAAACCTGTCTAAAGCGGCCATCTGAAGTTACCTTGTAAAATGGCCGTTTTATCAGGTGGCCGCTTGATTAAGGTTGCGTTTTTTTATGAATTACCATGAAAATACTGAATTTCATTGACTTTTTAGTACTATGCGCATACAACAATCGTGCATATTAATGTCAGCCTCTTCCATTCTCGCAACTAGCCTTTTCAAAACTCGCTTGCGGTACCTCAATTTAAATGACTGGATAATACCTTGATCAAGGGGCTGGAGGTGTTATGTCGTATTTGGGGGAAGAAACACCAATTTCACGGGTCACATTGCGATTTTGTCGTTTAATCTTGGAATTGAAATCGCATAGCTAATTCTCAAACAATGATGATGTCATCCAAGCTTTAACATTGGCAATCTACTTCACCCCCAGTAAGCCCACGTCAACATTTTTCAAACATCTCGGTCTCAATGATTTCCATATCATTAAGAGTGTTTCTTTTTCTCCTGCAGCATTACAACAAAAGAACACGGTTATTCTGTATTTTGCCAACTTCCCCCCTTTACACTCTTTTTTTCTTAAAACTTAAAGTTTTGTTAGGGAGGCTCCTGAAAAAAAAATCTGTTTCCTGTTTCGCCAACATTGTAAATTTCTCTGAGTTCATATTCCGCAATAATTGAAGGCAGTCTATTTTTTCCATTCTTCAGTAACATTGGTTGCAATGTCACTCCTTCACCAGACACAGAACGAAATAGAATGTTACCGTATGCCGTTTTCTAAAGCACTCTAACCACCCATTAATAGCAACAAAATTGCTTACATTGAGTTCTTTGGCAATTTCAAGAGCTTCCTCTTGAATCGTAGGCCCACTTACTGGCAATTTCTTCGCCCTCGCACACTCGAACCATTCGTAAACGAAATCATTCACATTACTAAACACAGATTCTCTCTTCATTTTTTGGCCACCACGCATATTTTCTCCCATTCTTTTGATATTTCATCTTTATTCTTAATTATACCGTTTATTTGTGTCCTTCCACATTTGAATATTTCTGCAACTTTTCTCGCAGAAGTTCCCTTGTCACTTTCTTCAATAACTTTTCGTCACACTTCTAATCTTAACACTACTCTAGATTTATTGTTAGACATGATTTCTCTCTCAAACTATCTTCACAATTCCTCTGAATCAACTGAATGGAAAGAAGAAATATTCGTAAAAGCTGGTCCAAATAGAGAAAGCTAGAAAGTGGAGAAAAAAATTCGAATGGTTAACTACTGACCTAAAACATACTGTGACATTTTCGATAGAAGAAAGTCCGTGTTTCAATTCTTTAAAAACGAGTAAGAATTTATAGCTGTGCAGGGTCGGAGTGGAAAGTGACAAAAGAGTCATAAAACAGTAACCAACTAACCCCAAGATATGGAGGTATTCTATTGTACACTTAGCTATTGTCCTGTCTATTGCTTGCTGTCCTCTAACCATAGAAAAAATAGGTCAGACAGTATCTGTAAAAAAAGATTTTTTGTTGGACAGTGACTGTTCTAGTCAGGTTCCAATCCAAATAGACCCCGGCCGCTGGCCGGAGCATGAGGTGGCAGCTAAATAAAGAGAGAATTTGTATTGATCTTATGGAAAATCCAATTGGTTTCAGAGAAAATTGGCCTTTTGGACAGGTGGCCGTTTAAATGAAGTGACCGCAAAGGCAGGTTTCACTGTATCTTAAATGGTGGTCATATTTCTTCCTACTCTACAGAATGTTTAATTGCTGAGAGGAGCAACTACTAAGCCAGACGACTGACAAAGTAGCCTAAGAGGAAAACATAAAAAATATAGCCTATAGTGTTATGTTCTTGCGTATTCTTTCTATAAAATTCATATTGTTAAAACAGACTTCTATACTGTTAACAGCACTACCTAATTGCTTATTATTTTTTTGTCTACAAATAATTATTAATTTGGAATAACTCTTCTCAGCCAGGTGAAAAGAAGAAGAGGGCAGAGCTAGTCATTGAAAGCTTGGAAGCAACAATCCAACTCACCTGACTGAGAAGGAACCAGAGAAGAGTTATTCCACATTAAACATTGGGAAAGCCTCGAGTCATAAATTATTATTAATTTGCATAAATTTAATTAAACATGTTTTATCTATTAACATTATTTTAAATCATATATTTTGCGTGCAGTAGATCAAATCTGGCTCTCCCAAATAGCCATGACCGGTTTTTTTTTTCAAAGCCACGCATATTGGCGTGTAGCCATACTCTGCCTACTTTCTTTGACGATTATGATGATGAATCCTGTTCTGAGGTTGGAACATCCATTAGGTCGAATTTATTCTCCCCGAATGATAGGATGACATGAGTATGGAAGTAGGCAGGATGGGTGAAGATGAAGATGGTTTTCCCCAACCAAAAGGCAAATGCTGGGTAATATTTTGGCAAATCCTCGGACCTCACCTCATCTCACTACATCTCGCCAAAATATTGTAAAAAATTGCACAAAATTGTAAAAATTGTAGAAAATTTCTAAATTGTAAAAATTGTAATTGTAATATTGTAAAATTTTGACTTGTTCCACATCTTAAAGCTTCATTGCTCATGTAAGATCTATGGAATAAAATAAATGAATGAATGAATGAATGAATGAATGAATGAATGAATGAATGAATGAATGCATGAATGAATGAATGAATGAATGAATGAATGAATGAATGAATGAATGAATGGTGGGAAAATGAGTTCGGGGTCTGGCACCGAAAGCTACTCAGCATTTGCTCTTAATACATCAACCAGGCAACTTGTCCTGACCAGGATGTGGTTGTATCATATTAATGATGTTCATTTCATTTTATTGAAAAATCTGTAATCTTCCTGATTCTATAGTGGTATATGAATACAAGATTTTATATTTTTTGATTGATTTATTACCTAATATTATTTAATTCTATTCTGATAATGGTTTATTCACGTCAACATCAGATGTCAAGTTAGATGGATGACATGTAAGAGATGTCAGATAGTTATCTTCCGTCTATTCAACCTAAACCATATGTTCATAAAATAAATAATCATTTTTTACAGAGTTGAAGTTATGTCAGTGAATGTAAACTAAACAAGAGTTATTAATATTCTCAATTTCAGTAATTCTCTTTAAGATATTGATGGATATAATACAGCAACTCTGTAACCTACCTTCTCATTTTTTTCTTGCAGATTCCCTCGCCAACATACCTTGGTAATTTTGACAAATATCCAAAGGACAAAAGTGTACCGCCAGATGAGACTTCCGGCTGGGACAAGGATTTCTAAAACTCTGACATTTACTGCTCAATAATAAATGATGATTTACTGTAACATGAAATAAGTATTCTAGTGCATAAGATGTGTAAAAATATTTATTTAAATTTAAGATTTTGACTACACTGTTGTGCATTGTATAATAAAAAGTTTCAGTGTATTATTTGATAACTTCAATTTAATCTCCACATAATTCACTCCTTGGTTCGATGCAAGTTATCGATTAAGGCATAGACTCCTCCAAATGGATTGAAATAATGTCAAATATCACTAAATTTATTGTGCCCAGCAATTTTATGCATTTCTCTTGGCCTGAAGTAAGAAAAGTTAACAATAATAATTAATTGATTAACTAGTGGACTTATTCGTGTTAATTATGTAAGTTTGTGCGGCTTACAGCTGTTTCGGTGCTTCATCACACCATCCTCAGAGCCTACTAGAACTCGGCGTCATCTCGCCGAGATCTAGTAGGCTCTGAGGATGGTGTGATGAAGCACCGAAACAGCTGTAAGCCGCAGAAACTTACACAATTAACACGAGTAAGTCCGCTAGTTAATCAATTACTTATATTCAAGTGTTAAAAGAAGTGTACGCAAGATTCAGAATGGAATAATAATTACCTATAATATTATAATTCTGAAATGCAAGTCAGTAATATGATCTTGAAACAGGTTTCACTAACACGGCTGGAGAGGTGAAGTAGTAATATATATCATAATCTAATTGTGTGCAAAATTCACAATTATCTAGTTCGAATTATCTGTGGATTGTAGTAGAGTTATTTGAACAGTAGCCTACCGGTAATCCATCTGAACTTTCTCTATCAAAAATGAATCAACATATAGCCTAACATATTATTACCGGTATATTAAAAGATGAACTTATTTCTTGATGAAATTATTATGCAGTTACAAAATCATGAGATGTCTACTTTGTATGTGGAAATGTATTAGAAATATATTTTCAAAGATCAGTTACTAGTATTTAAAATATAAATCAACCATGCACAATATTCACATCAACTAACTAGCTTTGAATATCACACCCACATATTGTTTTAAACCAGTGATGTCAAGGTCAGAGCACGTGAAAGACTCTACGTGCTCCCAAGTGCTCATGGGTTCCAATGAATCTATTCTGCAGGCAGTAGCGGTGAAAAAGAAGGGGTGAGTAAAATGAACTCTATTGGCCTACCATTGCAAGATGAATTAAACTGCTCTTCAGTAATAGATAATGTGTTACACTCATACAAGAAATGAAAGCATGTTTTGCAGCATGTACCTCTTTAATAAATGCAATTAATTATAAAATAGTAGGATATAACAAATAATAAACATAGCTTCTCTTTAAATTAAGCACTTTTACATAATGAGGCCTATAATTAGCCTAATTATTGTTATTAACTGTACTACTTATATGAGCATCATCACATTTCTAGAAACAAATTTAAATTCCTGACTTCTCGCATAATTCAGAAGTGCTTTTTCTAATTTTTGCCGACACCAGCCTTCTTATGTCTGGTGAAATGTTGTTTCCTGCAGCAAAATAATTTCTAATGGAAGACCTGAATTGGCTAATATTCCAAGTCCATTGAAGTAAATTTTTCAGGAGCACAAAGAAACTATATAGGCTTGCATTATGAGTATTGAAATAAATATTTGTATGATCCAAAAACACAGGCTTAGAGTCGGACTTGGGATATTCTTTTCTAGAATGATAGCCTACATAAAACACAACTTGTAAGGTAAAAAGTCGAATTCGGTAAATTTTGGACTTGGGATGTTTGTCAATTCAGGTATTCAATTGTAACTGTGTTGGTATATTTTCTGGGTTTGATGAGTAAGGATCACAAAACAAATCCAACTTGGGCTGGAACTGTTGACCAGAAGTTCAGTGACTGAAGGCATTGAAATTATAAAAATTGTGCTGTGAGATCTGTGACATCCACAATAGAATCTTCATCTGAAAGCTTTTAACAATATCTGTCGACACAAATTGATTTATTCTTTCCTTGCAATATCAAATTCAAAACGTTCAGATGCTCTAATATAGCATTTCTCAAACTATGGTCCGCAGACCACCTGTGGTCCTCGAGGTCGGCCCTTGTGGTCCTTCAAAAAAGACAGAAGAAAAAATAAAATTCAAACGAATTGCGTATCACACTATAGCTGAAAAATCTCAGAGTTTGTAAATGACACATGGCAATCGCCTTTCACTTTTTCTCCCAGTACTGACATTTTATGAAATTTATTTACCCTACCTGTCTATCGACTTCCCACTCTACTCTCAGCAAAAAAAAAAAAAAAAAAAAGAGGGATTTAAAGCACTATGAACGTGGTGTTTCTTGCTATCTTTTCCGAGCACATCTGGCGCCATGCCTCTAACCCAGATAGGGACTACCCGAATTCATAACAGGACCACAGTACCGAAACGATTCACGTATTTATGACTTTCTTAACAGTTTGCACATTGCAATGGTCACGTACTGTACGTCGTACACCAATAATAGAGCATGCAAAATTGCATCTTTACTTGTTCAAAATCGGGCATGTTTTTGCATTAATTTTTTTGTATTTCTCTCTTTGCAAATGACGATATGAGAAATTTTCTTCTATTAACATTATCTTAATTAATTCATACTAATATAAAATTAATTGAATTAAATTAATTTAATTAATTATTTCTACATTAAAATATAAGTATATTGATATTAAAATATGCTAAGAAAATGATAAATTTGCTTTCGAAAGGAACAAGAATAAGGTGGTCCGCGGAGCTATTCTGACATAAAAAGTTGTCCCCACTTCAGAAAAGTTTGAGAAACGCTGCTCTAATATATTCTTGAGAAAGTTACGTTCCTCGATCCATGTAGAAGCAACTAGTTCTGGACTGTCTCTATTTTTCTGTTATGAATTCTGATAAATATTCACGCAATTCAAAATACCTGGACAGAACAATATCGTAATGGCAAGAAACATCGTCAAACTGAGAATTTATGTATGAAAATCTGGACAATTTATAGACACAACTCGTAACTGACATGTAACGAGTCTACGCCATTAGCAGGACACACTTTTGTTTGTATTTTATTTTGTAAACATAAATACAATGCTGTGAGGAAGAAGCTCTACAGTACATCTTCACATATATTTACTACTATTTAATGTCAATAAAAACAAACTAATTTGAATATTATATCATTCTGTAGATGTACTAATAATATCAGGCGTTCAACACTGCTTGTCTTTATAACTAAATAATTTCCACAAACCAACAAAGAGCATCACCTCATCTTTCACTTACATAAGAAGTTAAGAGCCTAGTCAGCTTGAAACTTACTGAACGACTTCTTCGTCAATGTGTAATGTACAACCCTTGTGTTCACCAGTGACTTGTACCTGCGTGCCTTACGTGCTCTGATCAGCGCATACGGGCTATGAGCACGTTTGCGTCTCATTGACATCACTGTTTTAAACATTCGAAAATACTGTACATCCACTTATACAGTGACGTCGCCAGGATCAGAGCAAGGGGAGTGCGGATGTGGTGCGAGATTTAAAAATGGGGTGCGAGCTGTAAAAATGTGGTACATAAAAAATCCAAAATGTTCTCTCATGCACTTGCGCGCATACTATACATCTGTTTATTATTATTATTATTATTATTATTATTATTATTATTATTATTATTATTATTATTATTGCTCATCACATCCATTACGATACACTATGGGACGTTGTTTTTTCACATCCAAGAAATTGTTTGTTTGTTTTTGTTCTTCAAAATAATTTATGCCTAGTATTTTGTTAATAAACTGCCTTTTGGGGTGCGGAAAGGGGTGCTCAGATTTTTTATAGGGTGCTTGCGCATCCTTTCGCACCCCTCTAGCGACGTCCCTGCACTTATACCCTTCATTGCAATGCCGTATTTTTGGTTCAGGGAGAATATTCGTCTTTTACAAAAACACTAGTAATTATGGCGTTTCTACAAACTGGATCACAATATAATACGTCGTTCCTATGAAGTGGCAGGTGTGAAAGCTTTCGTAAAAGACGAGTATCTTTCACTGGACCAAAAATACAATATGGCGTTGCCACATAGTGACAGGGTAAGTGTTTCCGTAAGAGACGAATATTTTTCCCTGGTCCAAAAATACAATATGGCGTTGCTACCAGAGTGGTGGTGATGTATTAAACATTTACCAATTTAACTATTCACTTTCCAAAGCATCAACAACTGTACTATCTATTTTATTTTTCTCAGACGCATTACTACTACCATTAAAGAAGAAGAAAAAAAGATCGAACACTTTAACACTTCATTGCACTACATAAGTTTTTCTTTGCGAATCAGATTCAAACATAAGCACAGCTTAAATGGTACCAAATGCTACCAGCTCAATAACCAGTATTTCATTCAGTACTGTCACTACTCTTATGAAAAAATTATTTCATCCAAATAGAATAAAAATTGTAGGAGGAGTATTTAAAGGAAAAACGAAGTATCTTATTAATGTGCTTAATAGTGTATTTTGTAGTTTAATTTTTTTTAATCATGTTTCGTTGTGTATGCGGTATTAGCATTAAATGCGAAAAGGGTAGATGGCTGTCGAAGTAATCGCAGATGGGTGTCAAGACTGCAGGCATATCATATTCCTGTTCTGCTCCTGACTGCCTGCATACTTGGAAGTTAAACAACAATGTAAGCAACATTAAAAACTAGAGCATTTCGTATTAAATTTCCTAATGGTCTTCCTTTCAGTACAAAAAAAAAATTATTTATAGACCTAAAACATTAAACAATCGATTTTACGAACTTTGATACATCTAACAAGCATTTGGGTGAACCAGTGCAAATCAGCTGAATGACACCTCTGGACAACATTTACCGGTACTATACTACAACAGTGTGGGATGCATATTGGAGCTACGATGGCCATGAATCACCATTTGATAATGGGAATTCCCCAAGAGAAAGGAGAAAATATTACGACAACCTATATAGAAGAATGTGTGCCAACAATGGGAAAATACTTAATAAGTTGTTGTATTGGTTACAATAAATACTACGTAAGGTTTCCTCCTGTTTTTGCTGGTTAGTGTAGTTCACTTGTGAATAATGTTATCTTGTTGTGTCATACCGGTACATGAAGATTCAGACGTGACTCTCATGGAATGTTCGTCGTAAAACTCCATGGAGAAAGCTTTATTCAAACATATTACTCATTCAGAACCTTCTTTGCCCAAAAAATATCCATCTGTTCACCGAGATTTCAACCTAGGTCTCTGGGATTGAATGTCCACTCTCTAGTCGTGTGGCTAAGAGTGCACTTAATATATCTTCCATTATATTGTTGAGATACGATTTCTGCAAAGATTACATATTACAACAAGAATGTCTGATGTTCTATGAGTTTCCTACATCACTTAGATAACTTACAGGAAGACTTCTATGTCTGTAAAGAGAGTTTTGTCGGAAAGGTCATAAACTTAGGAAAAGGGATAATACCTCAAAAAATTAAACTGCTGCGCAATATACTGTAAATTTATATTTCTGACTACACAAATTACTCATTTCATAAAAATCCATAATCATTATTATTTCATTATTATTATTATTATTATTATTATTATTATTATTATTATTATTATTATTATTATTATTATTATTATTATTTTGTTCTTTATGGTTGTGAAACTTGGACTTTCACTTTGAGAGAGGAACATAGGTTAAGGATGTGTGAGAATAAGGTGCTTAGGAAAATATTTGGGGCTAAGAGGGATAAGTTACAGGAGAATGGAGAAAGTTACACAACACAGAACTGCATGCATTGTATTCTTCACCTGACATAATTAGGAACATTAAATCCAGACGTTTGAGATGGGCAGGGCATGTAGCACGTATGGGCGAATCCAGAAATGCATATAGAGTGTTAGTTGGGAGGCCAGAGGGAAAAAGACCTTTTGGGAAGCCGAGACGTAGATAGGAAGATAATATTAAAATGGATTTGAGGGAGGTGGGACATGATGATAGAGAATGGATTAATCTTGCTCAGGATAGGGACCAATGGCGGGCTTATGTGAGGGCGGCAATGAACCTCCAGGTTCCTTAAAAGCCAGTAAGTAAGTAAATAAGTATTATTATTATTATTATTATTATTATTATTATTATTATTATTATTATTATTATTATCATTATTATTACCGGTATTGTTACCGGTATTGTTGTTGTTGTTATTATTATTATTATTATTATTATTATTATTATTATTATTATTATTATTATTATTATTAAGAAAATTTACTGAACATTTTTGGATATCTCAACAAAATGAGTATATTTTCGAATAAATTAAAGTTTTCCCAATGACCACTGAACCAAGAACCAATAACCTTAACAAAATAAACACTGACAACTATATTATCAGTTATCTGTCATAGATGTGAGTGATGGAGCAATAACAGATAACACAAAATGCACAAAACGATGAAGGAGAACAAGTTATCTCTGGATTATTATTGTAACATTATGGCTATATATCTGTACTTGTTCAATATTCCGGAGTGGAGTGCAGCTAGCAGATTTTATTCTGGGAGGGTTCAGACATTGAAATGAAAACAAACTAGGAACAATGACAAATTTTTGTATAGCAAAGTGGGTCGTCGACCTTATTACTTATTTGTACCTAGTGGAAATCCATGTTCTGGTGTTTCTGTTCTCACTAGTGAACTTCACCACTTTCCTGTTGAAATCTGAAATATTTTTTATCATGTTTTTCTCAATAGATAACAGTCCTAAACCTATCAGCCTGTCCTCCACCATAGAATTTCTTAAATATGATTTGCACAGGTAATCATCAGCATCGTCACTAATATTCTTAGCATTTTTTTTTTTTTCAATAAAAATAGTTGTGCCAATCCGAAATGAAAGAAGAGCTTTTTAAGTGTTCTCATACAGCCAGATAAGCCACCAATTCGAGACAATTCGGACCGAAAGTAAAGAATGCCTAATTCAGTCTTCATGTCAATCATTGTGAGAGGATAAAAAAAAATATTTATGTCTTTAACAGGTACCGGTAATCTTTTTTGTATTTTTCATAGTTTTCAATCAAAAACAATTTTGCTGCAAAAAATTACTTTTGAATTCAAAACAATATTTTACTTGAGTGAGATTGCAGTCACAGATCTCCTCGCAGTAGCATTTAAATCTCGTGAAGAGCTTCCAAATCATCATTTTACAGCTAGTTATTCTTGTATCTCTTCTAATTAAGAAGGCTATCTGCTCCTGATATTCAATAATTCGGCCTCAAGACAATGTATTTTTACATCTGTTTCAATCTTTTGTAATTGAGTATATAATATGTCTACGTGAGGAGTAATATTGTTGAAGAAATTCAGCTAAAATATGAAGGTATCATCATTCAGCCACTTTATAAACCCACAGCTTGGCACATTTTTTCTGTGTTGTGTACATCTCTGGCACTTCAGATTGAATATTTTCAAAACATTCCAAAATTGAATCTTTATTTGGAAAATCATGTTTTAATAGGTTTGTTTCTGCAGCAGTTTCCAACAGTTTGAAACCATCATGAGCATGCGCACTTCAATTTTGCACATACAGTAGAATCTCTATTATCAATGGTAATGAAGGGGATGGGCTGAACGGTTAATCGAAAAAATCAGATAATCCGTACCATAAAGATTTCGTAATTTGACCAGCCTCATGGTCTAGTGGTCAGAGCTTCTGGCTATAGTTCATGAGGTCCTGGGTTCGATTCCCGGTTAGAGCACAGGAATTTTTCCTTAAAGGGGATCATTCCTGTGTTCGTCCATGGTCTGGAATTTAGGTTAAGTTTAGATTTAAGACCTCTCCTGGCACCTATCACATCATCGGGGTAATGTAACTCCGCCTTCCAGGTGCCCCAACCTCAGAAGTGGGTTACAACTAAGCCACGGCCAGGAGAGAAGACCAGAAATGTCGAAAAGACAACCTGGTGGCATTGGATTAAAAAAAATATATATATATTTCGTAATTTTCTCCGTGGTGTTGTGTGTAAGACGCTAGGTAGTGGACAGTTCAGTAATTTTATTCTGGTTGTCAACAACGGTTTTTAAGGCGCAAGAAAACTATTTGTAATGACGGTCTACAGAAAAATAGGAATAATGAAGGTCTCATATTTGTAGATTTACATACTTTATACACTCTGTCCTTTTTTTTTTTTTTAATATCGCAGTTATAACTCCAATCTCGTATTCTGATGCGAGATAAGCCATAGTTTCCCTTTTCCAAACCATTCAATTATTTGCACGTTTTTCGATACGTTTTCTCTTGACACCCATGGAAGCATTTTATTTAGAAGTTATACAGTAGGTCCACCGCTGTGGAGTAACAGTTAGCATGCATGATTGTGAAACGAGTGGGCAGGGTTCAAATCCTGGTTGAGGTTTATTCCGAAGTTTTCCTTCAGCTCATAAAGAGCAAGTGCTGGGTAACTTTTGGCGCTGGACCTTGGACTCATTTCGCTGACATTATCACCTTCATTTCATTTTGACGCTAATAACCTTAGAAGTTGATCAAATGTCGTAAAATAAACAATTAAAACAAAATAAAAGTTATACAGTACGGCAATTCGAACAGTAGACCATCTTGTGTAACGATAAAGGATTGTAATAATCAGGGAAAGGATTTATATGTAAATACATATTTACTTATAAAGCTAATATAATTTATATTTTGCATTATCTTTATGTTTCACAATGTGTAGGGTTGAAAAATCCTACTTTTATTTTCCATATTTTTCCATATTTTAGAGTTTAGTACATATTTTCGTTAATTTCCATATATTTTCCATATTTCATATAAAACAGTCCATATTATATTAGGTTTAACAATAAAACAAAACAAAATTCCATAAACTTTTAAAAATACATTTCAACAATAGAGATTTAAACACATGTTCAGTAATCCCTTTAACATCAGAGTTATTTGAAAATTAGCAGTCCTATCAACAATGGGAAAGTAAGTTACAAAACTGTATTAATTTAATTTAAAATTTTTAACAGACTTCAGTTGTGCAGCTCAACAGTTAAATGCCAGTCAGAGTACACATAGGTTCAGTTTTGTAAATCATACTATAAAGACGGTAAATATGCCAAAAGTACGTCATTCAGTCAATTTAAAATCAAAACTAACAAGTTACATTTCAGAATTTAAAGAAGATGGTTTATCAACTGACAATAAAATATTATTTTGTAATTTGTGTCAGTGTGCAGTATCATCTACACAAAAGTTCCTGGTGCAACAACACATTACAACTAGTAAACATCAGGCCAACAAACAACTAAATTCCAAGCAGAGACAATTGTTTTTAACACAACCAACAACATCGAATGTAAGATCTGAGTTTAACATCGACCTGTGCCGTTCTCTCATCTCTGCTGATATTCCTCTCTACAAACTAAAGAATAAGGTCTTCAGGGAATTCCTTGAAAAATATACTCAACATACAATCCCGGATGAGTCAACACTTAGGAAGACGTATGCTCCATCCATCTACGATGAGACAATACAGAAGATAAGAGATGAAATTAAAGATAGTTCAATTTGGGTTTCCATTGATGAGACTCCCGACAAAGAAGGTAGACTTGTTGGTAATGTAGTTATCGGTTTGTTAAGTGAACAATATTCTGAACGAATTCTTTTACATTGTGATGTTCTAGAAAAGTGCAATAACAAAACTATAGTTAAACTGTTCAACGAAGCTATGGGTATCCTGTGGCCAAAGGGTATTATGTACGATAATGTGTTATTCTTTATTAGCGATGCTGCCCTTATATGGTCAAAGCTGGACAAGCATTATCTGTTGTATATCCTAAATTGACTCATTTTACTTGTGTGGCGCATGCATTTCATCGTGTGGCAGAAGTGGTCAGAGACAATTTCCTAAAGTAGATTTGTTGATTTCATCAGTGAAAAAGTATTTCTCAAAGCTCCCAGTAGAGTTAACGTGTTGAAAGAAATGTACCCTGAAATTCCATTGCCACCAAAGCCAATTTTAACTAGATGGGGTACATGGCTAGAAGCAGTTGAATATTATGCCGAACATATAGACTCTATTAACAATGTTCTCCTTGCATTGGACTCTGAAGATGCAGTCTCAATTGATACTGCGAAAACAGTTACCTGTGACATAAGTGTGAAGAATGACTTAGCTCACATTCAGCATACATTTTCATGCATCATAAAAACGCTCAAAAGTCTCCAAAATAGGCACCTTTCACTATCTGAAAGTTTTGAAATTATAAATAGTACTGTGGAACAACTGAATCGTGGTAGAGGTAAAGTTGCAGATGCAGTAAGAGCTAAGGTGGACACTGTACTTTCAAAAACCCTGGATATGAAGAACTACAAAAGGTTGTTGCTGTGATGAGTGGTGAATCAACAGTGAAGATTAACTTGGACTTATCCCCAGCAGACATTGTGAAATTGAATTATGTACCAGTTACTTCTTGTGACGTCGAACGCTCTTTTAGTCAGTATAAATCTATCCTCAGAGACAATAGAAGAAGATTCACTTTTCAGCACTTGAAAGAAATGTTTGTAACCTATTGTTATGGTAACAGACAATAAAAATTGTGTTTTGTTGAAACTACATTGGAAGATAAGGTACGTCCATTATATTTTTTGTTTAGTTTGATTAAAATGTACCAATATTTAACGTACATAGTCATTTTTTTATAATTTTAAGTCCATATTTAATTCCATATTTTGGTAAAAATCCATATTTAATTCCATATTTTGGTAAAAATAACTACATATATATTTACATATTTCATATATTTTTAGTCCATATAAATCCGTTCCCTGCTCATGACGATTGCAAACTGTCGGAAACTGAAGCAGAAACAACCTCATATCAAACGAAAACTCCATCTAGCCTCACACGACCTTGACATTCTTACGCTGCATGTTCTGTCTGTGTTTGTCCTATTAGGGGGATTTGCAAAAAATACTGAAATCCCTTTAAGGGTTGTGGAAAAAATATTATATATGAAAATGTGAGATGCAGCCTTTTCCAGTACCGGTACTTTGTTTAATTGGTGTGCGGAGCAAAAAACGTAATGTGCATGTTTATACACATCTTGAATTATAATATTGACACCTCCTAAAATTCTACCAGAATACTCTGGCCCCATCGTAAGTTCGTGCAATTAACTGTTCGGAAACATCTTGTAACAAAGGTTGCAATTCTTTCAAAATATATTCTTATGCATTAATCAATCAACCTTCTTAATGTATCCAGCTGACTGCTGACAACATAAAGTCCACTGTAGTCTATTCAGTTGTTTTTCACGAGAAATAAGAGATATTTTGATCGGTGTTCATTATAGATGCCTGTTGCTAGTAGCCAGAGGTGGGGTGTAGTCAATATATACTGCAGGGCTGTGTCTTCTGCAACTGGTATTGATGATTTTAATTTACTTCTTTTGTGGTTTATGGATGGGCAGTATAGAAGAATGTGTTCCAGATCTTCATCATGATTATTACACCACAGACAAGTAGGTTTACCGTATCAGAAATGTGAACTCAGTGTAGGTACATGCATTAAAAATCTCCAAAACCTTATCTACACAACAGTGAACTCCAAAATGGTAATGTTAACATGTGGTTACGTGACAAGTAAAAAGTAGATAAGGTTTTATACAACAACAACACACAGTGCAAAAGTGAAATTAATAATTCGTAAGCTACCCCAGTTCACTTCGTAAAAAACCAAGTGATTAAAACAAGTGCTCCACAAATTGCTTCTTACACAACGATTCAGCATTTCAGTATTATGAAGTTTTATATAAAAACAAAGACAGAACAGTTATAATCGCCCCATTAAAAGGCAAGACACAACAGAACTCAAAGACAGAATAACAAAAACGACCAAACAAGTGTTCTTTTATAAAAGTTTTTATATTGGTGTTATACTATAAGTTTTATATTGCACTTT
The DNA here is from genome assembly GCA_025594305.2 of Periplaneta americana. NCBI lineage: Eukaryota > Metazoa > Arthropoda > Insecta > Blattodea > Blattidae > Periplaneta > Periplaneta americana. Next base: position 148,273,119 of record JAJSOF020000017.1, read on the forward strand.
AGAAATTGATTGATATTAAGTAAGCTTAGTATTACTATTAGCACTAATTACTAGTAGACACACAAGTACAAGCGACATCCATAAATGTATCACACACTTAATTCACGAAAAGAAGTTCACAGAAAACACACACCAATGGCTAGGTTTTCAATCATTTACAAATGTTAATTGTTAATTTTAATTATAACGCATCTGAAGATGATACAAAAAATGGTATCGAAAACGTTCATGTAAAAATCTTATTCATGTAAATGACTATTATAGTAGATAAGCATTGGCGGCTTAATAAAAGTGTTACACATTAAATAAAAGAGAAACTGTTTTCAAGTTGAATGTATGAAACAAAATGCTTTTTGAAACATAATATTGGAGTGTGGGAATATTGCAGCGAATAATATTAGCAGAAAATAAAATAAAATTCTTCAGTAAACTTAACAGCCTTCGTGCACAAACGACAGTTTCGTTTCGTGGTCCCATTCACAATCTTCATTATTCATTATTGATTCAAATAAGCGTTCCAACTTTGATGATTTAGAGAAAAAACTCGATAATTCAGCAAGATTAGTTAACTTTACTTTTACTTGTTACATAAAATTGGTAGACTGAGTTAAGACGAGGTTTAATTATTTGTACGCGTAGCATACACAAAAATCGCTGACTTACAATGGCTGCGAAATTTTGCATGTAAAACATTATGTTCTCTTGTCATCACAGCCGCTCCATCGTAGGTTTGAGCAATAAGTTCATCATTGCAATCAAAATCGTTAATGACTTCGAGAGCATGTTCAAGGAGAGCATTTGCAGACAATACATGTTGACGTCTGTTCCTTTTTAAATTCCTTCAATGTCGCCTTCTTCTGTTACTTATCGCAGAATTGAAGATCACTGCAATTTCGTACTATGTCAGAGCTCTCATCCAGAATTAAAGCTAAGAATGGTGCTTTACAATCCTCTTTCCTAATTTTATAATCCATGAGTTCGCCCATCGAAAATATCAAGCCACTCTGAAACTTCTGAATTGAAGGTGAAATGCCCCGAAACATAGTGGAGTAATCCAAGTACAGTATGTTTCAGTAAACTTTCTTGCCTTGCAGTCTCATTAAAATGTTCTATAAAATTGTCTTCATTCTTTGAGGATTTACTCTCGTCGTGCGCTCCAAGACCCTTATAGAATGGCCAAGAATTGTTCTGTTCTGTCGAACAAGTTCGCTATGCTTTTCAATGATCATTTAAAGCAAATTCAATACTTAGGGTTTTGCCAAAGAAAGACAGTTGTTCTTCCACACTTGTGACTTGCAGAGTCTTTGTGTCTTTCTTGGATCTGTAAATATTATTTAAATCACTATAATGTGTATCATTCCACACAGATTTTTCACGAGAAAATAATAAACAAAGGCGCAAAAAAGTTTACTCATCTCTACACATCTACAGCCAGTTTTATCATCATTAACAACACAGAATTTTTCGATTAGGCAAACTTACCTACAGATGCGATTCTTAAATCACATAGGTTATTCTGTCATTTGAAAGTTGTGGAAAAATTACACATTTAGGGCCTATAGGTGTACAGAATGTTGTAGGTTAACTTAAAAGGCACTAATGTATAAATAAAGCACAGCTCTCACAAATAATTTTTAAAAGTATTACTATTAGTATTAACAAAATATGTCAAGGAGCAAAGTTATAAAACACACAGAAAAATTGAATATAAGCACACGTGCATTGCCAAATGCAGAACCTAGATCACATCTCTTAGTAACGGTACAAGTGATGTTCTTCCACTCAGCAGTTGCCAGTTTTCATATAGCTCAACTGATGCAAGGGACACCGTCACATTTTTCCATGCAGACACAGCATGGTTATGTGTAATCTACATCACATCCTCTGCACACTGGTATAAGTGACGTTCTTCCACTCAGCAGTTGCCTGTTTTCATATACCTCAACTGATGCGAGGGACATCATCACATTTTGCCATGCAGGCACAGCACAGTTATGTGTAATCTACATCGCATCCTCTGCACACTGGTATAAGTGACGTTCTTCCACTCAGCAGTTACCTGTTTTCATATAGCTCAACTGATGCAAGGGACACCGTCTCCATTTTGCCATGCAGGCACAGCACAGTTATGTGTAATCTACATCACATCCTCCGCACACTGGTATAAGTGACGTTCTTCCACTCAGCAGTTACCTGTTTTCATATAGCTCAACTGATGCGAGGGACATCATCACATTTTGCCATGCAGACACAGCACGGTTATGTGTAATCTACATCGCATCCTCTGCACACTGGTATAAGTGACGTTCTTCCACTCAGCAGTTACCTGTTTTCATATAGCTCAACTGATGCGAGGGACATCATCACATTTTGCCATGCAGGCACAGCACAGTTATGTGTAATCTACATCGCATCCTCCGCACACTGGTATAAGTGACGTTCTTCCACTCAGCAGTTGAACGTACACAGTCACATTTCTTGGGAGTAAGAACAAGCCATTAATAAATTGGCATGGGCGCGTGCCTTTGTCACTTCGTGTAATATATTTCCATTGACAATTAAAATTTGGAAGTAATCTTCAAATAATAATTATGTGTAAGAGGTATAACATTATACACACAAAATAAAGTACCGGTAAATAACGATAAATATATCACCCACATCCATGCACACTATGCCCCTGTACAATACACCACCCTCTTTTTCGACCCCTTAGCTGCGCGTTTAAACCTACATATAGTTACAACACCATGTTCTTTTCCTTATGTTGAATGCAGTCACTTCGCTGTGGGTGGGGGGTGATTGAGTCTCCAGAAAGGGTTGAATATTTTTAAGAGCAATAATTGTACAAAAATTTATTGCAGAGCTCTTTTATAGTGCTTTAAAATTCTGTATTTTAAGTTACTATTAAGTTACAGTAACTTTTTATGTTTAGGTTCTTTTGTTCGCTATGAAAGGTTGTTGTTTACTCAACTGTCCGAAGACAGGTCTGAACCTTACAAGTGATATCAAGAAGCCACCACTTATGAGGCAACTAGGCCAGGAGATAATGGGGTAGAGTGGTCAGTTCCTTTCCCTCTCCATTGCATACATTGCCGACTACCTATTACACTAATCAGACTTCAGATGTGTACAAACAATTGTTCTTCCTCTGACACATATCGTCAAGTGAGATGTACTGCCTGATAATAGATGAACATAGCCAGAACCTCAATCAGAGGATTATGAAATGTTTTTAAGCAGTACTGTAAGACTCTGAAACAAAAAGTTGTAATGAGTAGGCTACTACACAAATATTCATGCAAATAATAATGAATTTAAAGCTTGTACTTTAATTTTACAATGTTCGTATTTGCCGAGATTTTTGCCTGGTGTACAAGTCTATAACTTCCTGGATTAAACTGATGGGTAACTCCTACTTAAATACAAATTTAACAGAACAAATATTTAAATCAGAAGTAAACACTGAAATACTGAAACAATTGTCTTTAGAGACAATTAATATTAGGTACCCTCCACAAAACTGGCTTCATTTATACACTGACGGATCCTTGATCTCCAGAGAACAAGGTGCCGGTGCAGGTGTTACATGCTGTCTCTTCTCACTTTATAGATCTCTTGGATATTGAACAACAAGTTTTGATGGAGAAATCATTGCGATAAGTGAAAGTCTCAGGAATCTTCTATGCCACATCAATAAATTTAAAAATGCAGTTATATTGTGAGACTCCAAAGCAGCTATTCTATCAATAGTCTCTAAACACACACCTTCATCTCAAACAGCAGAAATAATTAAAATGCTCTCTCAACTAATAACACTCAATAAAAGAATTGTATTCCAATGGATACCATCCCATTGTGGAATCCTGGGAAACGAGAATGTGGATGCTTTAGCAAAGAAGGGCAGCACTGCTACTTACAGACCTGTTACTAAATCTACGTATTACTCTGTGAAAAGATTTATTAAATCTACATACTTAGACTTCAACAAACAAAATTTGATAACACAATCCCAAGGGAAAAAATGGAACTCTCTGCATCAAAATCCACAGTTAATTCCCGATTTACCACGAAAATCGTCTGTAGCTGCATTTAGATTGGCAACAGGCCATGATTGTTTGGCCAAACACCTGCATAGAATTGGAATATATCAGTCCCCTAACTGCCCATTGTGCAACTCAAACCAAGAAATGGATTCGGAACACCTCAAAATCTGTGCTTCAGTGGCTGGCCATGATAATATCTTTGAAAAATATTGGAGTGCAAGAGGTCAAATGACTTTATTGTCAAACGCCTGGCATTAGAAAACAACAACAACAACTTAAATACAAATTTTCATGCATGCATTAAGTGCCTCTTGTGCTATTCGATTGCAGAGTCTTGTGAAAATGCGATTCATTGCCAGGTGAATAAAAATCAAGTTACAACTTTAAGTGTTAAGTTTTAGTATTAGCTTTAGCTATCAAGTGTTAAGATAAAGCACTATCTTTAGCTTGAAAAAGTGTGAATAAAACCGAAACCAGACTTCTAAGTTAATGCTGGAAAATTTAAAGCTTTAGCTGCCGCTGAACTGAACACCTGCAAAAAAATCCGTATAAATTGGTTTAATTATGGCATTGTTGAATACACGTCTGATTTTATTAATAACGACTAGGCCTAAAGTCAGTGGCGGCTCCTGCATATTTCTTAAGAGGATGAAAGAAGTTAACAGCGCAAAATGACACCTTCTTGAGAGAAACAAGCTACAAATTAGCCTACATGCATACATGTAAGACCAGGTAGTGTTAGGGTTGGCCTTCCCTTTTGTATAGCAACAGTCTGTTTTTGTAAACTGAGTGTCCTTAATTGTCCAAAATATAATATGTTTTCACTTCCATTCATTGTTGAATAATTGCACAAATTAACAATTACAAGGAAATTCACAACCTCGCAGCATTTTTCACGCACACTACAGCATCACACGTGTTGGAAGAGACCAGCTACTAACACGTAACCGGAACCATTTTACGAAAATGGAAATGAGAAATATTCTGTTAGGAAAGCGAGAACACTGCACTCACCCACGTGGTCTGTGTTGCCACATGTACATTTTTACAAGTTCAGTATCACATGCTTTTGAAGAATCAGTTCTTGTAAAGTCATACTACCATTATTGTTCAAAGCTGCTGGTGGCCGATTAATTTTTTTATGTAAAAAATAATGTAGTTTGCAGTACCTTCAATTTCAAATATATCTGTACAAATCTGACAACTTGGCTGTTGTCCTGTCTAGTAGACAATGAGTGGAAGTGAATTTCAGAGGCCAAAAAGATCTGCGATACTAATTTGGAACTACTTCCTCTTTGTTTTATATAAATCCAACTTCAACTTTCAGATATCCTCGAAAGTTTCAAACCATAAATATAGCTTATATAAAGTGCAATGAATATATTTTGATTTATAATTTAAAAAAAAAAAAAAGTTTATATGGTGTCTTTCATAGCTTTGCGTTAAAACTGTTTTTATTGTGTCTCCTCCTAGATGACGTGTTATAGTCTGGTTGAATGCAGCATCGTTAGATGGCAGCGGTAGCGAGCTTGCTGCAAGACCAGTTGGTTTCTATTTCCCGCCCATGCGCTGATTCAGAGGAGGATCTCCTCCCTCTCCGTTCATTTACTCACTTTAAAACTCTGCTTCTTTCTCTGGCCGCTAGTGCGCTGTTGTCTATGTGTGTTAACTGCAGTAAAGGAGGAATGGATTGACTTTCCTCCACACAGACAATCTCGCATCCTTCTCACAGTTTTCTAGCAGCACATGAGTGTGCATGGTTTAAAACTCGATCAACCGAGGTTTTCTTATAGCTGTGAACTTAAAAATTATCGATCTTCCTCGAATTTCAAGACATATATTTCATATGGTATTTACTTTCAAGAGAAGAAAAATGTGAGGAGGACGTTCCTCCCTTCCCTCCCCCGAGGAACCGCCACTGCCTAAAGTGTTGTTGTTGAGGGAATGTAAGGCTGTAGTTTACAAGCAAATGAACAGTGCTGCAGGATGTCAGGGTCAGAAACAGAAACAATTCAAGAGTCCAATAATGATTCACAATTGAAATTTGTCATGTTGCTGGCAGAATATAAGATACTTTTTAGCAAGTCTCAACTGCCCAAAATTAGAGATTAAAAAGAAAGATCAGTGTCTGTATTGAAGAATGAATTCTTAAAAAATGTTGGTAAAGACATCACAGAAAAGCAACTTAAGAAGAAGATACAAAATATGAAGACCGAAGTGAAAAAGAAGACGGATAAAAATGCTACAGGAAATAAGAAAGTGGTTCTAAAGGACTGGGAAAAAATATTACTGGACTTACTGTCATCTGATGAAAATCCCGTTTTCAACAAAATACCAGGTAATTATAACCTATTAGTATTTCTTCTATACTGTATCTATACTAATAATAAATCTGTAGCCGAAATTTTTCTGGTAATTTTCGATTTTCCAAAAATAATTGGTCCTAACATATATAATTAACCACCCTGAAACCGAAAATCGCTTTTTTGAAATTTTTGTTTGTATGTCTGTCTGTCTGCATGTTTGTTACCTTTTCACGCGATAATGGCTGAACGGATTTCGATGAAAATTGGAATATAAATTAAGTTCGTCGTAACTTAGATTATAGGCTATATGGCATTCAAAATACATTATTTGAAAGGGGGGTTATAAGGGGGCCTGAATTAAATAAATCGAAATATCTCGCTTATTATTGATTTTTATGAAAAATGTTACATAATAAAAATTGCTTTAAAAATCATTTCAGATAAGTTTTATTCTTTGAAAAATTTTGATAGGACTGATATTTAATGAGATAAATGAGTTTTAAAATTAAAATGACTGCCATCTAAGGCCGTGTAATGAATTAAACAAATGACTTCGTCTATAAGGGGCCTTGGACAGCAACAATCGAAAGCTATGAAAGATAGCCTACAGATAATGTTTCTGCGTTTCTATGAAGTAATATCAGAAGCTTAATTAACCGATTTGTATAATTAATTATTAATTCACCATTGGAAAGTGTAGTTTCTCTAGATGGACATAATGCTATAATGTTATTACAGTAACTTCTGAGTGAATCGAGGACAGGTAAGATTAAAATAGCTTCTTATGCACAGAAAACTTGATAGGCTATTCTGTATATTCGTTTCCTGTATTTCCTAAACTAATTTTTATGACCAAATGAGTGGTCTCTGGATCAAAATGATCGCATTTTAATTCTTTAATTAAATTTAAATTAAGTAACATAATAAACGATTAATCCTTCTATCTAACACGAATGTTCCCTGGATCAAACGTCCAGCAGAGCGCACGGGTACGGGTAGTTATTAATAAAATTTTACTCTGATTCTTATTCATTCGTAATAATAAATTTTTATTAATTATATTATAATTTTGTAATGTATATTCATAATATAATATTAGTAATATTTTAATAATATTAATTTTTATTTTTAATTATTGTTAACAATAGGTATCGATTTTATTTATACATTTTATTACTAGTAATAATGATAATAATAATAATAATAATAATAATAATAATAATAATAACAATAATAATAATAACAACATTGACGGATTTTTTACATTGACTAACATAAGTATTAAACTGCAATAATGGCAACAATTACAGCTCTGTTATTAATAAATTATTACATTTACCTATATTTATAGTTGAGCATTATTAGCACATAATAGGCTACATCACATATTTTTTTCTTATTGTTACAGGAGCTTTGTCTGCAGGTACTTCTGAAGATTTAAACTTGAGTGAACCATCATCATCACTATCACTACCCCGACCTTCAAAGAGAATAAAATCAGCATTGCCAGAGCCAACTGAGACAAATGATTTGACAACTTCTGAACTTCAAAGACTTGTATTGTTAGAGCAGCTGAAATTAATTAGACTGCAACTACAAAAAGAGGAACTTATATTGTATTGTATTTATTCATTCCCTGTACAATCTATTACAGATTATAGGTTCGTCATTAGATACAAACACACAAAATACACATACAGACAAACACATACACACACAAATAAGATTTCTAGTATGAATTTAATTAATTTCTAGTATGAATTTAATTTTAACACTCTTAAGTTTTCCAATGAATAGTAGAACTACCAAAGACACAATAAATAACAATATATATAATACATTTTCCGTTTACAAGACATTAAATAAATAAATTAAGAGAGATACCGGTAGGTAAAAACGAGATAGTCCTACATTATTATTAATATTGTTTGGAGAAAAAATTATGTGCACCAGTAATGAAGGTAGGTATTTTGCTTTATAGCTTTAATGCAAGATATCAGTGATTTTGAACGGCATGGACTGGAGCAGAATAGTTTTTACCCTGGTTTTGAAACCTTCATAATTTAAGTGTTTAACATCCCCTGGTATCTTGTTATATAATGAGATAGATACCTGTATGAGAAGTACTATTGAGACTTTTGGTAGTATTATGACAGTTTATATGCAAATTGTTGGCAGTTCTTGTGTTATGGTTGTGAGTTTCAGAGTTCCTTTTAAAATAGTTAAGATTCTTATGTATAAAGCAAACAGTTTCTAGGATGTAGATGCAGGGGAGTGGTAAAATATTTAATTCTTGAAAAATTTCTTTGCTTGGAGTGCATATAGGAACTTGTTTTATTATTTTTATTATTTTCTTTTGAAGTTTAAATATTTTCATAGCTTCAGAGGACATGCCCCAAAGCATTACACCATATGAAAGAATGGAATGTACATGGGCATAGTAGACTACTTTCAAGGTTGGAAGAGATATGCTTTTCGTAAGAATTCTAAAAGCATAACATAATTTGCACAGTTTTCCAGAGAGAAAGCTTAAACGTTTGCAATCTAACAATGAAGAGGGTAGAGAAATTAACCCAATAAATTATGCAATGCAATGTTTGTAGCCCTCAGTTTCGCATGTAAACTTTTTCAAATAAATTGTGTTTCATTGTGAAAATAATTTACACGTTGTTTCTTAAATTAATAATATTCTTTATCTCCTCCCTTCTTAACATTCCTCAGCGTCGCATTCTTGCTTCGTCATTTTCCACTTCCACTTCCTCTTCATGTTCATGTTGATCACCAAAGCTCGGAACTTGGGGACTTGTGTCTTTGAACGTGGCTAAGCGACAGGACTTCAATGTCAACAAACTCCCGCTTCCAGCGCAGAGATACTGTCAGGTCTGCTATAAAAGTGGTTCCTGGCTGGAACAACATAATGATAATATTATGATAGGTTGAAACACGTAATTTTATAGCATATATATAAATAAAAATGCAAAATACATCAAATTTACAGTTCTGCTCTGTATATTTTATTACAGTGTATGACTACTTGCATTCGAAGATTTTCGAACCCATAAATTCTTCGTTTGTTAGTTAAACATGATTTGAAACGAAGGAAACTTATTTCCACGTCACATGAAGTGACGGGAGCAAACTTTAATTTTTTTATTTTATTTATTTTAACTAGCTACCTAGTGAGTACAAATTGCATTTATAAAATAAAAATGTTTCTAGCCACTACCGTAAGAGCCAGGCTCGTGTACGGTGTGGTCTTAGTCAATAATATAACATAAAATTTACAAGGACAGTTTACTAAATACAGTAATTAACTTAATTCAAACCAATAAGTACAACACAAGAGCAAGAATAAAGAAGAAAGGGAAAACGAGAGAAAAATATACATTTAATATAAATTGACAATCCGACAGAAGCCAGTGATATTCAATAAAAACATGAATATAGTCGATAGAAATAAAAGGTAAAAAAAATACATTTGTTACTATTATATATCATGTATAATTTTACAAATTTCTTTTTAAAAGTTTCAATTTTTAAAAATTTCAAATTTGGAAAATGGTTTGAAATTTTATTATAAAGTCTTGGGCCTAAATAAAATACTGAATATTTTCACTGTCACTGTTTCCTGTTCGATTTTCAGCAGATCTCGTATCTGAGAAAGATAAGTATATCCTAAATTTTTCTCGCAAATAGTTTTCAATTAGTGTATCACTACTAGGGAAGGTCCCTCTACGACTTGATCCATGGCTATGGACAAATTTTCCATCAATTTAAAGGACTGCAATGTCTTTCAATGAATGCCCGTTTCCAGCTCTAGTTTATGTGTGGCACAACTTACAAAATATAAACTCTGCATCGGAAGATAATAATGTATCTCCTCAGAATTCCTCCACGAAATTCTGTACCTAAAATTTAAGAAATGTATTTTCAAACTTCCATAACACCCATTTGAATAACACGTATTTTCTCATTCCTCAGACAGACCATTTACCTGTAATTCTCTTAATGTCATTGGCTTCGACATGACACATTTTCTTCGTTCGTCTTCTTGCCATCCGATGTGACCGCTTTCTTAGTACATATGACTGTCCCTGAGCACTTGTAGCGTGAGCTTTGTGTACGCTGTACCTGTAATCTTACTCAAGCGCACGACATACAAGTCCCCAAGTTCCGAGCTTTGTTGATCACCCTCGCCTACCTCTTCTTCCAGTGGATAATTTAAGTACTTAGCAATGTTATGAAGCACTGCACAGCTCATAACCACAGATGCCCTCTATCTAGTTTCACACGTATTAAATTGAGAATAGGGAATCTTCACTTTAATTGTCCAAAACACCTTTCTATGATGACTCGTTCTTTTTCAGCAGATTATTATAAATTGTTTCTTCTGGGGCCTGTTTCTCAAAACTTACGGACTAGTAATACTAGTCTGTACAGTAGTAATATTAGTTTATTTTACAAGTCTGTGTTTCTAGAAACTACAAGGGTAAAGTAGTAGTTACCAGTTCACAGACTAGTAATATTGGTCGATTTCACCAGTTCATAAGTGATTCTGTTTCTCAAAATGCTAATCTAGTTGATTATACTAGTATTCAACAGGAATATTCCTACAAGACTCTAAAGACTGGTGATTTCTATATTATCAGTTACCAGTGGCAATCTTTCTCAGATAATCAAAACAAAATATTGTAGTTATTTTTTTAATATATGTGGTTTAGTGATTCCGATTGAAGTAGTGAAGAAGTTGTTGTGAGAAGAGCTAAAACTATATCGAGAAAGAACAATTATTATTCCTTTACGGGAGCATTGTTTAAATATAATGAACGGTTTAAATAAAGTGCTGAAAAGCTTGGAGAGTTGTTAAATATAGTGGGACCTGCCATGACAAGACGAACAAATAGGTTATCAGCAAAGCTTCAAATACAAATTGCTCTACAAATCGGGATGTTGATTATTTTCCAATGCCATCTGGTTTTTCTGCCCTAGACCAGCAACACATGCAGAATTTTTTTCCTAATAATCTAATACCAATTCATCAATTGCAGTAATTTTTCCTGGCTTTCCTCCTCCACTGCCAGTTCTTCTGCCATTGTCAACTTTAGCCTACAAATTAAATACAAAAGACACTAATTTATGAATAGATCAAACGTAAAACTGAAAAAAAAAAAAAAAAAAAAATAGCGAATTTTTCAAGTCATAAGTGGCATCCATGTCGCCAGTAGACCCACTAGCTACATAATGTGTTCATATTATGATACTGTGAACTTGAATTGGTACTCGTCAAAGTTACTTTCTTAATGTTGGGCCAATAAGTGTCCCTAATGTACCGGTATGCATAATCTTTGTTCTGAAGTATCAGTTAGATAGCCTCACATATTACAAATTTTTTTGTCTGGTCGTTTACTTTATCATTTTTGTTATTATGCTTGAAAACGCACCGAATGATATATCCTTCGAGTCATTAATCATATTGAGTATAGTTAATTTGCTTTCAATTGATGGAATTTCAAGAGAAGAGAGAACTAAGAACCAAAATACAAACAACTTAGCCTCCTAACCTCAAATAACAATACCTACCAATGGCTATAAACAAATGAACTCAACCAGCTGACTAGTGAAAGAGATCATGTGACTAGTGAAAAATTGTCACAAGTTACTAGACTGGTAAAATAGTTTGAGAAACAGAATCTACTAGAGCTGGTGAAATATACTCTGGTAACTAGTAACTGGTGAACTACTAAACTAGTATTTTTGAGAAACAGGCCCCAGGAGTGCGTGGATTTGCATAAGGAGTAAGCAGCCAAGACATAATTCCATATCCACTATCACCAAGTCACAGAACATCACTGTTGCCTTGATTCATCACCCGATAAATATCAGATCTCCATAGTACTCTATTGTCGTGGACTGATCCCGGCCATTGGACGTCAATACTAGTAATTTCTTCTTTCACATTACAAGTACACTGTACATTTAAGCTGCAAAAACCTTTCCAATTCACATATTCGTCACCATTATTTCGTGGTTTAGGAATTCGAATATGCATGCAATCTATGGCTCCTATTGCATTAGGAAAGTCATATCGTTCAGTCCACTGTACTTTTGCTTCATGTTTTTCAAGATCTGTGCGAGGGAATTTAATCCACAAATGTGCCTTTTCCAGTATCTTTCCTGACACTGTTTTCAGTGTCTTACACACTGTTGTGCGATGCACTCCTATGTCTTGTGCGATCCCTGATTGGAATCCTGGATCATGCTGAGCTAAGTTTGGGGGTTATTTCTTTGATATGATTTTTCCAATTTATTGTATTATTAATATGCAAACCATGTCATATTTTCTAGATATGTATCGAATGTGACACTTCTTTCTTTAAATGATACAATTAAAGTTAAATTATACTTCCATTTCAATTAGTCAATTACAAGGGTTATTAATATTTTCATAAATACTGTAATCTGTTTTTTGTCCGTACTGTAAAATTACCATAAAACGACATACAACCTTTTGCAGTCACCACGACGACATACTTCTTATTCAGTATTCATAATATTCATACCTCAGGACTAGAGAGATGGCGGTGCACAACTTATAATCACTAAATTGTGCACCAATATGCCTGGATTAAATCTCAAATCTCTCCGCAGTGCATATCAAGAGAAGGCATTGTGTCATTGTTGATAGTGATTCGTCCGTCGGAAGGGAACATTAAGCCTGGTAGCCCCCTTGGTGCTATTCAACAGAAGCAGGCTATGTGTCGGCACTGGGTTTCACCTTCTCCCTTCCTCACCATCATCATCCTCACGCATTCCCTATACTACACTTACATATACACTCACCCTAGTACACAATATAACTCTTCACAAATACACATCATGCATAACGTGGCCCACTGAAGTGGTGTGCAACTTGAAAATGGGTCACAGTCCTGCCATCCATCCGCAGTATGTGGAACCCGAATCATACAAGTGAAGTGGGTAGACATTAGACCAGTGGCGGCTGATTGACTGAGGCAAGTGAGGCCGGGCCTCAGTCACTTGGCTTAACTGAAATCAAATTTTGTTTTTATGTAATATATTAGTTATTTGAATGAAGCATATATCGCTGTAGAAGGATTTGAAAACTTTGTGATGGAGATAGACCTGTTTTGCAGTAAAATTTGTTCCTGAGACCAGGATCTCTCATGCCGGGTCTGACTTGTGATGTATATAGATCTGTTTTGCAGTAAAATTTGTTCATGAGGCCAGGATCGCTCGTGTAGGGTCCGCTTCTGAATTTTCGTGTGTCTTCGCGGGCTTTTGAGGTTGCGCTTAAAACGTTGCAACTGAGGCACAATTCGTCTGGCCTGGTCAGGTTTCACTCCTCCCAACCATGGGCCGGCCTCAAGGGTAGAGTGGGGTGGGAATAGGGTGACTTGTCTTCCTAAGTAGGCCATAAATAACAAACGTTCCAGCTCTTTGGCAGGCAGAGACCCACATTATTCTCTCCTCTTATGTCTCAGTATATGACATAAGCGAGGGTGTTGTACTATTGTACTTCGCAGTACAGTAGTGAATCTGGGCCAATGTTGTTATGTATTTCGGGAAAATATAAACAGAAACAAATGCCAGAAATAATGCTGGTATAGTTAATTCATTGTTAGAGTGTCCTTTTTCGAGAAGAAATGATATTGAAAGAAAGGAAGTTTTAAATAAAGAGAGAGCCGACAGAGATACCTACGACATCAACATCGCTGACAATTTTTCTGACAGATAATCTTAAAACGTGAGTTTCTATTGCATCCTGGTATGGGCAACATAAATTGTTAAGTGGTAATGTGGTGCAAAATAAACTTCTCTGTTGGCCTTGTTTGTTGCTGTCAAAGGAAAAAATTAAATAAAAGCAAGAAAGGGGAATTTCAACACATAATATGGGTTGCTTCATCACACTGAAACAATCACTGAAACTCGCAGCATAACAGCTTATTTGGCGAGTGAAATTATTATTTTTCATTACTAGTAATAATAATAGACAAATAATAATAATAATAATAATAATAATAATAATAATAATAATAATGATATTATTAATATAATAACAATCATAATTAATATCATAAATATGCGTAAACATTTTCTATCGGAGGCACTTAAACTAGTTGCATCTGGCCTCACCGAGGATTTCGATCACCGGCCGCTACTGCATTAGACACACACTTCGTTAATTGTCTGAGAACGTTCAGCACTGTTTCCTCTTTCTCGAGCCTCCTAAGTTCGAACTCTGTTATTGGCAAGTCAATCAAAGAGTTTGATGCTGATTTCCCTTGGTCGAGCTGCTGAAATGATTGCATTGTTAGTTCTTAAACGAATCTCCCACTCTTTCTCACTCTTACTAAATCTCCGAATTTTGTTTCGCCTTGAGTCAGAAGTGATAACTGAGATTTTTGTTTTGGGATTTTGAAATACATACTAGGCCTGTCTAACCAATGTTGACGGTTAGCATCTTTTTCAGACAATACTGCCTGAAATTATTAGTGTACAACTGATATTTATCCATTTAAATGAACAAAGCACAAATCGAATTCAAAGCCTCGCACGCACCATTGTTTCTCTAGGAGGCAGCAGAGCCTAGAAGCTGTCTGCCATGATTATCACAACAACGCACTGTTATCTAGTATATAAAACATTCAAAATGGTACACATATTGCATTTTTGCTTCAGGGAAAATACTCATTTTTTACGACAAAACTCGTAAAATACTAGTATGTTCTGTGGACGAAAATAAATTGAAATGTATAAAATTAGTATTTTATGTGTACAAAATAAAGTTTAAGTAGGCCTATACATTACCGTGGCTCACTCAAATACGTAGGCCTAATGCATACTAATAATCAAGTAATACAATATTCCGACATAATGTCAAGTTTTCCGTGCGTAAGGATTTATTTTAATTCTACCTCAGTCCTCGATTCACTAAGGAGTTACCGTAATGGCAAACAGCATTATGTCTATCTATAAAACTACACTTTCCAATGATGAAATTATTTTTATTTTACTTGGTTATTTAACGACACTGTGTCAACTACCAGGTTATTTAGCGTCGATGGGATTGGTGATAGCGAGATAGTAGTTGGCGAGATGAGGCAGAGGATTCGCCTTAGATTACCTGACATTTGCCTTGCGGTTGGGGAAAACCTCGAAAAAACCTAATCAGGCAATCAGCCCAAGAGGGAATCGAACCCGCGCCCGAACGCAACTCCTCCAATTATGAAAGAATTTTCGAACCCGGTTAAGTAGCTTCTGAGATTACGTACTGCATACAAACACACAAACATTCTGTAGATATTAATATTGATAAAAATTTATATATTCCCTTCATAGAATAAAATCACAGTCTAGTATATAGTCACGAAGGTCAATACGTAGTAAATATGCATCCATAGATAGTTGCTAACCACTAGGATCGCTACTATCACCTCATTACAGACAATGCACCTGCACAGTCAATTGTTCCTAGTACCCTCAAAACTCAAGCTTCGTGACTGTATATACTAGAGTACTAGACTGTGATAAAATTATATCCGTATAAAAATAGTGTTAAATAAATATCTTTCGTTTGTTGTGCAAGGCTGCCTTACATAATATTAGTCTGAGAACGGCACTGATAAAACGCATTGTTATTTTAAAACTTATATATCTCGTTAAATATCAGTGTTATAAACATTTTTCATAGAATAAAACTTATCGGAAATAGTTTTAAAGAAATGTTTGTCATGTAAAATTTTTCATAAAAATCAGTAATAGGCAACATATTTCGATTTATTTAAATCACATCTAGTAACAAACTATTAACATTATTTTCAGAAAGGAACCACTGTGCAAACACAAAAACGACATGTGACGAGTACCGGGTACTAGGAAACTACCTTATATGTTAACACCAATTATTTTTGGAAAAGCGAAAATTACCAGAAAAGTTTAGATAATTTATTATTACCTAGTATAGATAAAGTTGAGTAGACGCAAATAGGAAAATTAAAACAAAATAACGAAGCAGAGCGAGCAGAAAAATGTACCGAAGTGGTGTCCTCGCACGACTACATCCAACAAGTTATACACCACTGAATTATGGCGTACCTATTGTTACATTAAGGTTCTCAGTTTTCCAGTAAGACAGTAATATGTAGCTCAATTTTACCGATTGATCCATCATTACTTGGTCTTCCAATACCTCACCATTAATGTAGTTTCCACTTTCAACAAGAGAGTCGTTGCTATCGAATTTGTACGTCACATCTTATCATAACATGGCGATATGTGAGGTATGGCAAGTTTGGATAGTAAGTGGTGGAAGGAAGACAAAGTTATACAGCTGTGAGTGTTAGTGACATACTTTTGAAATCAGTACAAATGCAGTGCGGTGAACTTATATATCGTAAAGTGACCATAATGACGCAGGAAGCAGATTCTGTAGACAGTAAACCAAAAAAGCCCGAGAAAGAAACAATTCACTCGGGTCACTTCATGGTATCAGAATTTGAATTGGAAGCACAAGATGATGATGACTTAGTGGCAGTGCCAGTACCTGAAGAAGAAGGAAGAACTTCTTTACCCAACACTGTCGGTGTGACTGTTCAAATTAGTAGACTAAACACGAAAGAAAGAGCAGCACAACAACTGTCCATAGATTCATCATTGAGCAAATTGTTTCAATGCATGTCCTTGGCATACAGGTAAGTTTGTAGAAATAAAAAATAAGAGCAATGGGGTGAAATCATTTGAACTGGTTATTTTTGGATTGACATTTTTTAACATCAGGAAGTCATTTTCTATACGAATTACGCATTTTCAGTTCCTTACTGTAGGCCTAATTAAGGTTACTGTTCACCATTAAGAAACTTACCATCCTAAAGATTGGATATCTTTGGTGATTAATATTATGTTTCATACAATATGTGAAATTGGCTATAAGTAGGTAGTATCTAATCTATTTAAACATGTGACAATTCATTAAGCGTATTGATAATGGGAGAAAATCAACTGTCTTCGGAGATGAGTTGACTGTAAGTCATACGTTATTCAGAAAAAATGGAAAGATCTCTACTAACCTTTTCAAAGTTCAAAGTCTAAATCCGCTTTATAAAACGAAACGATAAAGCGGTAAACCTTTATAATGTGCGTACATGAAGTTTTAATAAAGTTACGGTAATTCCGTGCAGGAGAGCCAACATATGTTTTTTTCCTAAAAGTATTTTATTACATCTCTCGTGTTATGCGAAATACAATATTTCAAGTCAGTGGCACGTCTGCACACACACACACACGCACGCAGTTATAGCCCAACCATTTATGAATACTATAAATGCACAGAAAGATGGACACTGAACTGCGAGACTCAGAATATTCACGTTTATAGTCAATGTAAATAAGTAGTATACCATGCAGAGATAACAAAACACTCGCTTAATCGAATCTAGAAATGTGCGTATTGTCAGTTGCACCAGTCTATTAAATCCTGACCGACGAATATTGTCAGAGTACAATTAATTTTGTAACAATATATGGTGTGTTTTTGGGCAATTTCCCAGAATGTGTCGCTGCACATAGACCAGTTTTACACAAAACCTAAACTTGGTGTTTGCAAGGTAGGCTATACTAAAATTCTGAACTAACCTAACCTAACCTGTGTCAGAGATTCAGGAGAGGTTAGGTTAGGTTAGTAATATACCTTGGACACACTATTTAAGTTTTTCAGTGTGTCTATGTAGCGACACATTCTGAGAAATTACCCGCTTTTGTTAGCGCATGACAGTCGAAGGTTATTGGGCTGCAGTGGAAATCAAATCGTATCACACATTGTTATGATTTTAAAACTGGTTATTGTATATAATGACCGATGAAAGCCACAGCACTACATTCAGTATTAGTGTAACATTATAGCACCTCATTTGAATTGACAACTATCCCCAAATACACACTGTCTATCTTTTTCTTTCTCTCTCCCTAGGAATTTTCCATGTCAAAGGGTGGTTTATGAACCTACCAGCCTCGTAGTGGTCAATTCCATGATAGGCTGGACATTGAAGTTAAAATTAAATTTCGTGTTCAGTATATGTTCTTTATATAATTTTCTTCAGAAAAGTTCATATTTTTAGAAATTAGCAGAAAAGTTCGATTTATTTAATTCGTCTTTGTTTTACATACTGTACATCTGAAGTGAATATTTTTAGTGTGTACTTTTGATCTGTCAAATTTACTTTGGCAGTTTGTTGCCAAACCATAACTTAAAATTAATAAACAAGGCTGTTCTCTGTTGTAATTCTATTAACAGACAGAGAACCAATGTTTTACCTCTCAGCCTTAAAAAGAACCTGATCCAAACTTTAGTGATGCCCCACTTCGATTATTGCGAGTCTTTACTCACGAATCTAAATACTGATCTTGCCCATAGATTACAGCGTGTTCACAATATCTGCGTTCGTTTCGTTTGTAACATTAGAAAATTCGATCATGTAACACCGTCACTAGAATTGTTGTCTTGGAGTCCACTTAAAGAAAGAAGATTCTTCAACTCTCTCTTATTACTATTTAAAATCATCCACACCTCCACACCCTCTTACCTAGCATCTCGTTTTGTTTACCTTTCACTACCTCGAACCCGGAACATGTACCTTCTCTCTATTCCTCTGCACAGAACATCCTTCTACTCATCATCTTTCAGCATATCTATTCCACGCCTCTGGAATTCTCTCCCTGACCACGTCAGAGACTGTCGGACAATGTCAAAATTCAAATTTAAATTAAAAAATCACATTCTAGTTCGTGGAATTGTTTGTTGAACACCTGTCAGGTTGCGCAACTTCACCTTAACCCATGAAATATAGTAAATATTGTAACTATGCTGTTGTAAAATTGAAAATTAATATGTAATGTATTTATTATTATTATTATTATTATTATTATTGTCAGTTATCAATATCATCATTGCTATCTCTGTTTTCTTTCTTTTCGTTGTATTAGCTCGATGAGAGCACTATAATGTACTGTTGACTCTGTTGACCCTCTATAGGGCTTTAACTTAAGTTGTATCATTTTCATCAGTGTTTGTATTTCTTTTTTGTATTTATATGTGCTATCTGGTAGGATGGAAGAGAAGGCCTTATGGCCTTAATCCTGTCAGATTAAATAAATTATTAAGTATTATTAAGAAGACTTCAAAATCAGTATTTACTTTTATGAATGTCAGTGAGTTTAAAAATTTGCTATTTTTAAAATAAGTGTTTTTATGTAACACCTGTCACAGAATATGCTTAAAGTTACTCTCTTGCTCTCAGTTTTTGTCCTGAAGGCACCAATTTTTGATAGCTAAGTCAAAATATGATGCCAAAAGTACAGTATGTTTTAAGTTTTTTTTAAACTAAAAATAACAAGTGTTTTAATGTGACGGGTGTTACAAAATTATAGCACGGAGAACATAGGAATTCTGTATTTTGATTTATTGGAGATAGTTCCCACAACACATTATTAAATAGGTTTCAAATGTTGGTAAATCTGAAGTTTAAGTTATCAACAGTCGTCAATACCTGTTTCCTCCAAAAGCTTACTTGTCTAAAAGATTTCCCACCAAATTTACATTAAGCTGAATGTTTGGTCGAAAGTTCTGATTTACTTAAAAATTATAGGCTACAAAGGTAAATGTAGGCCCACTTATGTTCTATTTTAGTTAGTCATAGTACTTTTCTATTCTGTAAAATTATTTCTTGCTTAATTAACAAGGAATGAATTACTGAAGATATTAACCACTAGCATAACCTAAAAATAAATGTAGATTAAGCTACAGCATTTTTAGGATACACGAAGCTGCATGTTAACCATGCAATTATTTATTTTAACGTTTTGAGATAGCAGGATACCGTATATATTTAATTGCAGAATGGGGAAATCAGCAGCTGACAGGCAACCTGAATGCCGTAGGCGAAGAAAAGTAAATAAAGATAAAGTAATTTTTTGTGCAGATGGAATTTGTTCCCCAGATGAACACACAAGTTACATTATACAAGTGAGTGTGCAAAAATGAAAAGAATACTAGCAGTTGATGTGTTTTGTGTAGAAAAGTATTTTCAGTAAGAGTTCCAAGTTTAATTTTCATTTATCTCCAAACTAATTTTTATGACATCTCCCTTTACTCGAACAACACAGATATGAAGACTATTTGCAGAAGGAGAGAGAGAGGGAAAAGCTTAGGAGAACAAAAAGCTATCAAGAAAAGAACTTACTGCTCACAGTAAGAAAACAAAACTGAAAGTTTGAAACTAAAGGGCAAGAAAAGCTGCATTAATAAACACTAGTATTTTCAGTGATTCACCTGTGTACGAAATTTCAGTCACTAGGAAAAGCTGTCCAAATAGTAAAAATTGAGACAGCTCTGAGTATGATGCTACTTAAGTTGTTGCATTTTGTCTTGTAATTACAGTTTTAGTAAAATTTATTAAATTCCATTGTGAGAAATATAAATTTATATTTAGCATTTGTTGAAGTGAGTATATATACTAAAAAGTAAACCGGAATTTATGTTAGGAACAACAGTTTAATATAAAAAGCGAATCTGTTTTTCTAGCCACAATATTTTGATTTTATGGCTGTATTTTTTTATTGTTTCTATTAAATATTAGTATTAATTTACTTTAGAGCGTCAGAAGTACAATTGTGAACCTGTCAACATCATATTTGTAATTTACTAAGTGAAAGTTAACTTAAAAAAAATTGCACACTTTGAAAACACATGTCTACCATTGATATTAGGCTACCAGTACTCTTAAGTCTATGTAGTGAACTACAGAAAATGTATGTTCTATGATTTGAACCAAAAAAAAAAAATCAAATTTGAAATTTCTTCAGACAAGTAACACCAGTCACATTATTAAGTAACACCCGTCACATAAGATTAATTAAATTGTAAGTGCAAGGCTTAATATTTTAATTACATCCATTATATCACTCGATTCCTTGAACTTTCCTCTCACTGAAAATAGGTAACACAATTCATTCAAACTGTGAACTTCACAGAGTTATCAGTTAAACTGTATCATTAATTTATGCATGTCTTTTTCATGTTACACCCGTCACATTGTTTATTTCACTTATATCACCTGACAAACAATGGTTAGAAAAAAAAACAATTAGTTGTGTCTGACGAGCAAGAAGTGGAGATTCATTGGAGTACAAAAGAACTAGTAAAAATATTTTATTAATTATTGTATTCCAGTTAAATTTCGAAGAATCTCTTTCTGAAAGTAACACCCGTCACAGTGGAATTGACCAGTGTTGTTCATCTTATACACTGTTTTGCTTAGCAGTAAAGTAGCTATACAGTATTGGCTGTCGTCTTCACACAAGACATTAGTCTGAATTTCAACTAGTCAGTAAAGAGAATAGTCCACCAATGCTGACATGGTGTTGAGTGAAATGAAGGTGCACTGCCCAATGTTGATGCATTAACGAGAGATCCCTTTTTGGATCTTGTAGAGATGAGATCTGCCTTCTTCAATCCTTGTGATCGATCTCTCATTGACACAGATTTTTCATCATCTTTTCGAGGTGACTTATGCTTCTACAGTTGTGATAAAGTGATCCTGTCAAATTTTCAGTCTCAGATAAGTTACTGATCGTCCCTGACAAATATTTATCTTCTAGAACTCCTAGAGAGGAGTGAAGATATTGGTATGCTCCTTTGAAATATGCTCTATGAACACACATACTTAGCGATATTTTATAAAATAAAAATTACCCTTGCTGTTTTCTTTGGTTACTTACAATGTCCAGTTAATAAATTACTAATAGGCTAAATACCTTTAATGAAAGATACAAATTAAAGAGTTTTTGTAGATTAAGTTATTTTCCTTTGTTCAGTTTTTGGGGTGTGTGAATATTTGGCAAAATCATCGAGACATTCAATAAGACAATATTTGCTACCTAGTATTCACAATATTGTATAATATTTATAAAACAAAATTGCAGTGAGATGTGACAATGGTATCCAGGGCCGCCGGCAGGATTTATGGGCCCCAGTGCAATATTGTGATCGAGCCCTGTTAAAAAAATGTTAAAAATGACAAGTTACCAATTATTCTGATGATGATAATTATTTGCAAAATAAATAAAAGATAACCCCACACACAGATACGAATCTAAAAATATACACTTTTGTTACATTGAAAACTTTTAGCAAAACTTCACATTAGCACAATATATTACGCTTCTTTTTCAGTAGGGCCTACATAGTATCTTTCGTGACGAAACTTTCGTCTGTTTTGTTTCGTTTTCATAAAACACTATTCTTAAACAGCTGTAATTTCTGACTTGCAGGCCAACATCAACAAAACTCTCCTTGACTTCATTGATGCAACATCATCAATTATATCATCAAAATTTAAAGACTTAGCATGATCGCTCTCCAGAATAATGAGGCCAAGGTTACTCAGTCTTTCTTGACACATTGTTACGCTGAATACATTTTTATTTCCTTCATTTTGTTTGAAGTTGGTGTGAAATTGAGCGTTGCTTGTGAAGATGCAGAAAATAAACCAATCTCAAGTCCGTCTGTTCAGGCTGTCAAAAATGAAGACAGTTCATGCTTAGAAGTGAATACTGATGGTTGTGGCTGTTTAGAAAAAAATTCTGATAACAGTAGTATTGAATCAGAACTAGCAAACAATAGTAAAAATGATGTGTTAATATGTGCAAGTAAAACAAATTCACACACACACCAGTTCCTAACTCTGAGTCACGGCAAGTAACATGCGACCTTAGGAAACTAAAAAGTGGCAGACAAATTGTGTCATTGCATGTGTTGTTCGAAAAAGTACCCCCTCAACCTGCCTAATAACCTTCTAAGTGACAGAACAAGAGCCTTTGCAGTATTATTTTCAAAACTCAAGAATGGGGAATGTGTTCCCAGAGACTGGCTAGTGTGGAGTGAAACAAATCTGTCACTGTACTATTTTCCCTGATTTGTTTCACTCCACACTAGCCAGTCTCTGGAAACACATTCTCCATTCTTGAGTTTTGAAAATACTGTAATACTGTTTTTGGAAAGGTCGAACAACACATTCAATGACACAATTTGTCTGCTGCTTTTTAGTTTTCCGTCACTCAATTTCACTCTAACTTCAAACAAAGTTCTACTCCCTTTCTTAATATCTTCCAATTTTTCTGTCTCTCCTTGCGTTTCTCAGCTCCCGACTTATGCTTCTACTTCTCCATTGTCCACTGGTAACACTAATGAACAGAATTTACTAGAAAAACGACAACGAAAAGGCGAAAGTTTCGTCACGAAACATACTATGTAGGTCCTACTGAAAGGGAAACGTGATCCTGCGACTAGCACATTGCGGTGGGCCGGCAGGGGTTGGTAGTTCAGAGGACAAGCCAATTGAACGTGTTGGGTACAAGCGACGGAAACATATTTCAGGCAAATTCTGGAGCCCTCAAGTGTCATGTCGATGATTGTTAACGTGAGAAACCGATATTCTATTATATAAACTTTAAACATTTACATAACCGGTAATGAAATGGTAATTTGTATTAATTCTACTATTGTTGATTAATATGTCAGATTGATGTAACAAATGCTCTTACAAACTTTTATGCTCGGCCATGCCGAAATGTAGTAATTATACACCTGGTAGCAGACCTTTAATGCATGTCATTAAAGTACACCTACTCATTAAAGGTCAGGTCTTTCAGCCAATGATGACTCAGGTTACAACTGTTCAGCCAATGACAGGTCAGCTTTCTACCGTTATAAAACCGCAAGTATCGATTATTCTCGGATATGCAATCGAAAGAGAATTAGCGAAAAGTCACGGAGGCTGGAAATCCAATACTGTCGCAGAAGGTTATGTTCTGTTACTATAATAATTAGCGTTAATTGTAAATAATATTCAAATAAATTCAATTTGTCATCTCGTTTTTCAATGTCTAATTTAATTTCAATGTTATCTCTGTAGGTTCTTATGGCCTAGCAAGGTCAATGTGAACATCTGTTCCTTGGAAAAATCAATACTTTCGCGTCTGCCAACATCTCATAACATACGGGACATTGGTCAAGGTCAGATACAAAGAAAATTAATAATATCAAGTTAGAAATATGGTCGAGCATAAAAAGTCGTATGAAACTCGCCTATAATGGTAATTAAGAAGCTCGTATGAAAATTATGAAATTCGTTTCATAAATATCCATACTCGCTTCTTAATTACCTTCATTATAGGCTCGTTGCATAATGTACTATTATAGTACCGGTATATATCTGTGAATAATTATTCGCGATAATCAAAAGTAATCAGACTCACTCAATCTGACGGGCCCATATGCACTTGCCCCCTTGCCCCCCCCCCCTTCTCGGCAGCCCTGATGGTATCAGTCTTATCACAATGAACAAAAATTCATAGGTATAGGAGTAAGACAAAGATATGACTTTTCGACATGTTGTTCATTATGGATGAAATAGGCTAAATAGGTAATGGAAATAATTTCCTTCTGGATATACAGAGAGTTCCTATGCAGACTCACTTCAACCTCTACCTAACAAAATCTGTCATCGGGCAGTGAGGAGTCACATGTCGACATACAGACAAGTCTGTGCATGCTTCTCTATGCAGACCAGTCCCACTCCACTGTTTACCATTTAGCTTCTTCAGGTACCATTTGGAACAAACACTCACCACTACCATCATTAAGCTGACAGAACATTACTAGCTGGAACCGGCCTTCATAGGAACTCTTTGTAGCCTATACAACTCGGTAGAAATTTACAGTTAGAGTCGTTTCTTTTTGTGGATGATTTAGCTCTTGTGATATCCTCAGAAGATGATTTAGGTGCTAGTGTCATGCAGTGTTGGAACATGAGAAAGGCAACCAAGATACTACAAAATTCGTCTTAGTTCATATGAAAAACTAATTGTAAGATATGTGCTAAAATCCATAAGTAGGTAAAGCATGAAGGTGTGGCAGTGGAGGACAGTGAATATTTTCATAACACGGCAGAAGAAACATGGCAGGCTGCCTTCTGCAGAGCGAACATCGACGAATATCGAACTTAGCTGTACTCGACAAACTTGAACCAAACATAACACCTGTAATGCACGATGCTGATAGGTACAACGTTAAATATATAATTTTAACAAAATTGGACTTTATGATATGAAAATAAATAAAGGGGGCTGTATTTAATATGTCCTTATACTGTTTGCTGAAGTAAGATAATACACAATAACCAATGCCTCGAACAAGTGCAAAATTTCAATTATCTGGGTTGTGAAATATCTTATCAAAATGACAAAGATGTGAACAAGAAAATTACCAAATTTACACAAATTCTAGGAATAATAAACAATACATTAAAAGCTAAATTAGTACAAAAATCTACAAGAATAAAAATATATAATACACTAGCATTACCCTCCCTTTTATACGGAAGCGAGATTTGGACATTAAAGAAAAAAGACATGAACAGAATCAAAGCAATGGAAATGAAATTTTTCAGGAGGACAGCAGGATATACTCTTTTAGACCGAAAAAGGAATGAAGAAATTTTAGAAGAATTAGAAGTAGAGTCAGTAGAAGAAAAAATCAGCAGATACAAATTCAATTGGCTAGATCATTTAAGAAGAATGGAAAATTCAAGAATCCCAAAAATTATGATGCAATATAAACCTAGAGGGCATCGTCGACCAGGAAGACCTTTTAGAAGACTGCTAGATGGGGCCGAAACAGGTCTACAGAGGCCTAATTCGTGAAGGATGATGATGATGATGATGATGATGATATTTAATATAATTATATATGTACCAAACCTATATGCTCATAGAATTATTCCAATTGAGAAACAACTAAGTAAACTAAAAAAACTCCAAAAGGAAATAACATTTCAATGGATACCTAGTCATTGTGGTATACCTGGAAACGAGAAAGTCGATAATATTGCAAAACAGGCAACATATTTGCAACCAAGACCTCTTCAAGTGATATCTCTATCCAATGCTTTTGCTTCAGTAAATTCTCATTTTACAAACCTATGGATCAACAATTGGCTCTCTTCTGACAAAGGAAAAATTTTACAATCTGTACAAAAGAAACCAAATGACCTGGAAATGTACAAAAACTTGCCCAGACATGTTGAAACATTTTTAACAAGAGCCAGAACAGGTCACATTGTCACTCAATTGTACCTACACCGATTTCACATTTCTGATAATCCTACTTGTCTGTGGTGTAATAATCATGATGAATATCTGGAACACATTCTTCTCTACTGTCCATCCATAAACCACAAAAGAAGTAAATTAAAATCATCAGTACCAGTTGCAGAAGACACAGCCCTGCACCTCTGGCTACTAGCAATAGGCATCTATAATGAACACCGATCAAAATACCCTTCATTTCTCGTGAAAAACAACAACTGAATAGACTACAATGGACTACAGTGTATTTTATGTTGTCAGCAAACAGCTGGATACATTAAGAAGATTGATTGATTGATTGATTGATGAAAATAAATAAGTTATAGCAAAAAAGAAATTATGACCTGCTGCTGAAAATACCCTGTGCATCTAGCAAAATGTGTTTGGATTCAAAATATTAGAAAGAGTAAATTTCTATAGGTACATACCTCGGATACACATTATTTTTTTTTGATGAGGTAGACATTCCAGAGAATTTTTTTAGTAGGTCCTACACCAAAACATTGGGAATAATTTATTAACAATAAAATTATGAAACCTACAAAGATATACTAGAATTCACTTATACAAGACCTTGGCAAGACCTGTAGACCTATTTTGTTATTGTAGTGAGGCATGGTCATTAAAGAAGAGAGATGAAAGCAGAATAATGGCTAATAAAATGAAATTTATGACATACACACAGCAAGGTACAGGCTACCACATGGGATCATAAATGTAAAGAGGATGTAATGGAAGAATTATAATATTATAACCTGTAATGAATCACAATCAGAACAAGAGTAAATCATGCATAGAAATAGAATCCCAAAACCCATGTTGCACTATTGTCCAAACAGGAAGCTATCTATAGGTTTTCCAGTGAAATGTTGAGTTGAAAAATTCGATCTTGAGTTCGTAACAGGCCATCAGGAGTTTTATTTTAAGAACTACGATTATAATTTAGGGTTGGGCCTACATTTAAAACAGAGCAGCATACATCCCTAGTTAGATATTCTTTTCCAGTAAATCCACATTTAACATTTACTGATTTACTTTTCTCCCTTAACCCTTAAGTAGTCGCGGAGGGTGTTGTCACATCCCAATCACATATATGGGGCTGTTAACTATATATTTTGAGAAGTCTGTACTTCAGAAACTTTCAGTATCTTTCGTAGAATTGGTAAGACAGCAATAACCATAAACATGTTTGAAATCGGAATTCGTATGTTCAAGATAATAACGGTTTAAGTGGTGTGGGATGACGAAGTGTTACAATAATGCTCCTATTGTAAATAGCGACAGTGACTAAACCGACCATGCTTTTATAACAATAACAATGGATGTTAAGTAGTGACTGTGCACGCAGGAAAATCATGAAAGTGGCCTGGAAAGAAAGATAAAAAAGTAAATTATGATTAGGAGTGAATAGAAGTTCGAATATTACATGTGAACCAATATTGAAATATTACCATTACTGTACATTAATTATAACATTGTGATAGGTATTACAGTATTTTATATAGTTATATAAATAAAAAAGAAGGATCAGCCAGGTGAATTGGATTGTTGCTTCCAACCTTTAGTGACTAGTTCTGCCATCTTCAGGGATTGAAGACAATAATCAATCCCTGAAGAAGATGGCAGAGCTAGTCATTGAAAGCTTGAAAGTAACAATCCAATTCACCTGCCAGAACCCAAGAAAAGTTATTCCATTTCTAATGCCGGGAGAACCTCAAGTCCTACTTCATTAAAGCTGTTACATCAATAATGTCAACAATAAGTGTATATAATTATCAGTATTAAAAAAGTGAGCTACATTCACAGCATAGAACTGTTGTGGTTAGGCTATATCTGCTTACAAAATTTAGTTTACATACATAATATTGTACATTTAACTTATTTAGGATTGCGAGATGAAAAATGAAAAGCATGATACTCGTATTTTATCTGAAAAGCAGGATTTTCTACAGAAAAGCCTTTAATATGATGTGACACTTAATTTAAATATTTTAGAATAAATATGGGAAATGTCTGTTATTATTCGGTTGAGAAGCTTTTGTTATCTAGTCTACTGTCAAAAAATCTTAACGTTAGAATTTATAAAACAGTTATATTACCAATTGTTCTGTATGGTTGTGAGACTTGGACTCTCACTTTGAGAGAGGAATAGAGATTAAGGGTGTTTGAGAGTAAGGTTCTTAGGAACATATTTGGGGCTAAGAGGGATGAAGTTACAGGAGAATTGAGAAAGTTACACAACACAGAACTGCATGCATTGTATTCTTCACCTGACATAATTAGGAACATTAAATCCAGACGTTTGAGATGGGCAGGGCATTAAGTACGTATGGGCAAATCCGGAAATGCATATAGAGGCCGGAGGGAAAAAGACCTTTGGGGAGGCTGAGTAGATGGGAAGATAATATTGAAATGGATATGAGGGAGGTGGGATATGATTGTAGAGACTGGATTAATCTTGCATAGGATAGGGACCAATGGCGGGCTTATGTGAGGGCAGCAATGAACCTCCAGGTTCCTTAAAAGCCAGTAAGTAAGTAGGCTATATAATAAGGGGTAAATTGTTAGTCTTTGTATACTACAATAAATTTGTTATAAAACTATAATAAATCATTAATATATTAACTATTTAACAATACAAATTATAAGCTTACATACTTACTTACTTATGGCTTTTAAGGAACCCGGAGGTTCATTGTTGCCCTCACATAAGCCTGCCATCGGTCCCTATCCGAGCAAGATTAATCCAGTTTCTAGCTAGAATTATATTCCACCACCCTCAAATCCATTTTAATATTATCCTCCCATCTTTGCAAAAGTATTTCTCCCTCCAGCCTCCCAACTAACACTATATGCATTTCTGGATTCGCCTGTATGTGCTACATGCCCTTCCCATCTCAAACGTCTAGATTCAGTGTTACTAATTATGTCAGGTGAAGAATAAAATGCATGCAGTTCTACTTGTGCAACTTTCTCCATTCTCCAGAAACTTCATCTCTCTTAGTCCCAAATATTAGTTTCACACCATACAGAAGAACTGGTAATATAACTGTTTTATAAATCCTAACTTTCAGATTTTTTGAGAGCAGACTAGTTGATAAAACCATATCAACCGAATAATAACACGCATTTCCCATATTCTGTGTTTAATTTCCTCCCGAGTATCATTTATATTTGTTACTGTTGCTCCAAGGTATTTGAATTTTTGCACCTCTTCAAAGGATAAACTTCTAATTCTTATATTTCCATTTTGTACAATATTGTAATGTATTGGGGTCCCATTCCCCAATTTAAGGTTCCTAAACCTTGGATAATGGCCAGGAAAAAGTCTTGTTGGATAATAGGTGAATGAATAAAAAGCATCTTTCGCCTAAACAATAATTATTTATTAATATAAATAAAAAATTAAACGATTTAAATCATAAAAGAAGAGAAATCATAACCAAAACACTTAAATGCACACACGCACACATATATTACAAAAGACTTCTCAACCATGGGATAAAAACCAGACATTCAAATATCATTTTATATATGAGGCCCATGCATGGGTCGAAATTAGGCTGACACATGAACATACATCTAGAGCAGCGTTTCTCAAACTATGGTCTGCGGACCACCTGTGGTCCTCGAGCTCTGCCCTTGTGGTCCTTCAAAAAAGAAAGAAGAAAAAAAGAAATTCAAACGAATTGCATATCAAACTATAGCTGAAAATCTCAGAGTTTGGAAATGATACATGGCAAATCATCTTTCATTTTTTTCTCCCAGTACTGACATTTTATGAAATTTATTACCCTACCTGTCTACCGACTTCCCACTACTCTCAGCAACAAAAGAGGGATTTAAAGCACTATGAACGTGGTGTTTCTCGCCATCTTTTCCCTGTACATCAGCTGATGATATGTGACTTAGTACATTGGGATATCTTTCAGATGTATTCTCAAAATTAAACGAACTAAATCTCTCTCTACAAGGTAATTTTTTTACTGTTCTCAATGCGCATGAGAAAATAAACTTGGTTTGTGGGTCAGTTCCGTAAAACAGACGATTTTTTCACTATTTCCAACCCTAGAGTCTTTTTTGGTCGAAAATGGTTTCGTAATTGGAAAAGAATTATGCAATGACATATGTTCGCATTTCGAAACTACGGCGTCACAATTCCAAACTTATTTTCCAAGTAAATATGACGAATTTTCATATGTTTGTGATTCATTTCATTGCGAATTGAAAATAACAAACTTTCATTGAGTGAAAGAGAACAGTTAATTGAACTCTGGAATGACACCGGACTTAAAGTGAAATTCCAAGCGGAAGGTATGGTTAATTTCTGGATCTCGTCACAAGTGAAAAGAGAATATAGTGAATTGTACAATGATGCTTTACAGATTATAATTCAGTTTGCTTTTATGTATCTGTGTGAGAAAGGGTTTTCATCACTAACTGTAATAAAAACAAAGTACAGAAATCAACTCGATGTATGTGACGATCTCCGACTTAAGCTTA
Source organism: Periplaneta americana (assembly GCA_025594305.2). Classification (NCBI taxonomy): domain Eukaryota; kingdom Metazoa; phylum Arthropoda; class Insecta; order Blattodea; family Blattidae; genus Periplaneta; species Periplaneta americana. The sequence goes on from JAJSOF020000017.1 coordinate 148,304,194, forward strand.
CCAGCATACGTCCAAATAAGAACAACTGTGCAAGAATCGACAGGCTTATCCATCTCATTAATGTGAACACCAACATTTATTTAGTTTGCTTAGTTAATAAGTTAAAGATGTTTTTTTACATAGTTGAAATTTCTTGATGAAAGCTCTCACCATGCTCATCACTGAAATCGCGAGAATTCTCGAGGAAAAAGTCAAGATGGGAGAGAAGGAAGTGAACTTTCAGGGACATGTTACAACCCATAGTTGCATACACCAATAGTAAATTTTGCACTAGTTCTTCATAGTTCTCACTTCTACGGTTACGCAGAAACTTTCATAGGTACAACCTCCTTAAATGCAATCCAGGTGGCTCTCTCTTTTCCTCTCTTTCCACTTCCTTCGAAGTGATTGTCCTTCGTTATTTCTCTAATTTATGGTGCATTGAAAACTCCCTCTTTTATTTCTGTGTCACTAATAGTAGGAAATTGTTCCTGAATATGTTTAAATGCTTCAGTTTTATGATTCATCTCTAATAGCTTCGATATATTAAAAAACGAAAATGATTTTTTTTCTATTAACGTTAACATGATTAGTTAATACGAATATAAAATTAGTCTCCCATTCAATATTTATTCTACATTTTCTTTGCTATTCTCTATTTGTTCACTAATCCTAATATCTCTAATATTTTTTTTATCCAATGCCACCAGGTTGTCTTTTCGACATTTCTGGTCTTCTCTCCTGGCCGTGGCTTAGTTGTAACCCACTTCTGAGGTTGGGGCGCCTGGAAGGCGGAGTTACATTACCCCGATGATGTGGTAGGATGATTATGATAATGTGGTGCCAGGAGAGGTCTTAAATCTAAACTTAACCTAAATTCCAGACCATGGACGAACACAGGAAAAATTCCTGTGCTCTAACTGGGAATAGAACCCGGGACCTCATGAACTATAGCCAGAAGCTCTGACCACTAGACCATGAGGCTGGTCACAGGTAAATAATTAAAACTGTTGTGGTTTAAATTTAAGATATATTTAGTTAGTAGGCTACTGGTAATCAAAACATTTACCATTTTAATACAAGACACATCAGATCTCCATATATCCTCTGTTAGTCTCAGCAGTTATAAAAAAAAAATCCTCATACTCATACCTTCTGCTCAACTGATTATCGTAAATAAAATTAATCTGCTTGCTATGTATTGTATATTTTTGTGTAACTATTGACTAGTTCCACTTCTCAAAGCTACAATACTAATATGTAAGATCTGTGGAATACCATAAATGAAATGAAAAAATAATACATTTCCAAAAGTTATACAAACTGCCCATTAACACGACCAGTTGAGGAAAAGTTATACAAAAAAAAAAAAAAAGATTTCAACAGTGAGAACCTATGTTTTCACAAACAATTATATATTACTCATTATTATGGGACGTGGCCAGTCAGACAACGAACAGTAAACTACGCTAATGATTGATTTTTATCCTTATTGGACATTAGTATGCCCTTCTAATATACGTTCAAGTCATTCAGACTATATTTAGATAATACATTAATTGTATATATTTCGCTTTGCCTTCCTCGCCCAAACTTTCAAAATGTAGAAAGGATGTAAATAAAGTACTTATTATGTACTACTTTCAACCCCCCCTTTTTTTTTTCTAATTAATATTCACTAAAATCTTAATTTAACTTTTTCCTATACATTACCATATTTTATTATTTATCCTGTTTTTTTCATTCACCTTTCCTCCTATCTTTCTCTTATATTCATTCACTGTCCATGTTCAGAAGCTAGTGCTACTTTTTTGCTGTCACTTATTCAATTCTCTTAACACTTTTTTCACTATTACTATTCACTCTTCCTGTTTGTGCTAACTTTCACTTTCTCGCTACTCCACTTACACCAATTCCTTCCTCACTATTCTCACTCCCTGTAAATACTTTTACTCTTTCTCTAAACATTTGATTATACACTTCCTCTCTCCCTTATACTTCTCGATCTTTTTATAGTTCTATTTTAGTTACGCTTTTTGATCACATCCCCACATTTTTTTTAATCGCATCTAATATCTCTGAAATTTTAATATCCAAATCCTTAGCTGTCGCAGGTTCTGACCTATCTTTAATCTCATCTCAGCCTTATTTCTATCTCTGTCTTTCTTCCAATATCTTCTTCTTTCTTTTCATTTTCAGTATCTCTAACACTCATTAAATCTATAAAATGGGTTATCTCTGCTGTTACTATTTTGAATGGTTTCTCTTCTTCTTCTTCTTCTTCTTCTTCTTCTTCTTCTTCTTCTTCTTCTTCTTCTTCTTCTTCTTCTTCTTCTTCTCCCCACCCTCACGCTTTCACTTGCATATATTAGATTTCCACTTATACTTACACCCTTATTTCTCTCACTTATTTGCTGATGACGTAGTTATCATTAGTAGAAACATCAAAAGTCTGAGTAATGAATTTGAGAGACTGAATGAAAAGGCTGGACACATGGGATTAGCTATCAATCAAGAGCAGGGTTGCCAACTTGACGGAAATTCCGTCAAAACCGACGGAATTTTGAATGTAGCGGACAGGAAAAGAATGACTTTGACGGGTGACGGATTTTCTGGTGGAAATTATGATTTATATAGTCTTTTGATTTTTTTGCTGCTGTCATTTTATTTGTTTCATTTTGGGGGATTTTACTTTTTCATTGAACTGTGCCGTACTGTGTTAAAGAATCCCCTGTTTCAGATTTCCTCGTAGTAATCAAGTCAGAGGTAAACGAATTAATATTTTAATCAAGATTGGTAATTAAGTTGTGTTAAAATTTGCTTTTTATTTGTATATAGATATAGGCTATTGAGTGGGTATTAATTATTTTATTTTTTCTTTTAATTTTGACGGTTTCTGACGGATTTCCAGTTGTTAGACTGATGGGGAAACAATTTATGTGTTGGCAACACTGATCAAGAGAAAGCAAAATATATGTTTAGTGGGTATTCTAGAATATCATTACCAAATAAGCTTAAGATACAGGAATTTACGTTTGAGAGGGTCAAGTCCTTTAAATATTTGGGATCAGTAATAATAGAAAACAAGACCACGGATAGTGAAATAGGAGCTAGATTAATAGCTTCCAATAAGAGCTATTTTGGGTTAGCAAATATATTAAAAGCAAAGAATGTTCCTTGTACGATTATAGCTAAAATTTATAAAACAATGATAAGACCGGTGTTGATTTATGGAGCGGAGACTTGGACCCTGATAAAAAGAGAGGAAAATTCTCTGGGAACTTTTGAAAGAAAGATCTTAAGAAGAATATATGGAGCGATTAATGAGGGAGGAATATGGAGAAGAAGGTTTAACCGGGAATTATATAAGTTATGTGAAGAACCGGATATAGTGGCGATTATAAAAGCAGAAAGGATAAGATGGCTTGGTCATCTCATGAGAATGAGCGAAGACGAAATAGCCAAAAAGCTGCTTTTTAATGAAACTGGAGGGATAAGGAAAAAGGGAAGACCTAAGCTCAGATGGTTTGATGGCGTGACAGATGACTTGGTGGCATTGGGGGTGAGAAATTGGAGGAGGAAGGCACAGGAAAGACAAACATGGAAAAGAATTGTTGAGGATGCCAAGACCCATGTGTGGCTGTAGTGCGGAGATGATGATGATTCATTCCAAATAGCTATCATTTAATTAAACAGTCATTCCATATGTAATGGGTGGGACATCTTAACTCTTAAAAGTATCGTTATTCGTTAAAAATTAAATTATTTTGCTTTTCCTACAATTTTTCAAAACATTTTCCTTTAAACTGCTTCTGGTATAAAAATAACAGCTTTGGTTGGAAAAAGAGATGTCGGTATTGAATTCAGGGTGTAATGCAACCTCAGCATGAACACACTTAAAGGAAATGTACATTTTCTGCTAATTCCTGTACTTAAAATTGTAAAAATTATTATTTATTTATAGGCTCTCCAACAATTTTTGAAGATTTGATCATTTCAGTTATTTTTTTAAATGATTAACATTTCTGTTGCAAAAAAAAAAAAGTTTGTTGTAACAGGTGAGACAGGGTAAATGTAATGGGTGGGACAAATACAGTTAGCAACACATTTATTTCCTTTTTAACTAAAATCGAAATAAAATGAATAATTAAAGAGTAAAATAAATAAATTTAGGTTTTATTTAGAGAATGAAACTGAATTTTTGATCCTTCAAATTGACACATCTCTATTGATTTAAATTCAATAAATCTTATGTACCGGTATTTATTTCTGGAAAAGAATACAAAACTCTGTTCCCAACACTCTTTGCCTCCGGAATTGGCAGTATCTTGATAATCTGTTTAAATGCAAACCTGCAGTATCACTGTCATCTCTTAAAAAATAATAAATTGTCATATTTTTTTCATAAAAATAATCTTCGCTTCACGCCCTTCGTGGCTGATTTCTTCATATATGCCCACAAATTTTTCGGAGAGAAGGATACCTTTAGAGTTAGATTATCAGTAACAATTACATAACAAACAGTTTCAGTTTGATCAGGCGTGGGCTCAATTGCAGTGCTCTGCCTACATAGATGAGCTGGTTTGGTGATTATAATCATCTTTTAATGAATCTGTAAAATGCCTTGTAAAGATAATTATTAATATTTCAGCATAAACTAAAACGAAATTATAAAAATATTTATATATAATTTTAAACTCTTAAGCTGTCAGTACAGAATGTGATACACATTTCAACATTCAGAACAGGACAACCATAGGCAAAACCTGATATTTATTTCCCTTCTAATCCTGTTGTCTTGCACTTTTCAACTCTGGAAAAACCTACGCGATTGATAGGTAATCACTAGAGACCGGATTTTTATGTAATATCAAGGTGTGAAATATGTACATATTTATGTAAGAAAAATAAGCTGAATATGTACCAAAATATGTAAAATCATGAAAATATTTAATATCAGTATCTGGCAGATAGGATAAGTAAGACTCTCCAGTTGTGATTTCATAGAGCACCCGACTTTTTTTTTTACCGCACGTTGACACATTACTATTTTTCCATCTGTAGTGAAAGCTTCGTCCATTGAAATCCATGATTTTATTTTTGTCGTTAGGGTTGAAGATACAGGGGCCAATTTAGTTAGTTAAAAGCAGTAGATAAACTCAGTTGCACTTTATACTGTAAGTACTAAAACTATAGAACTGAGTGAAATCAATGACACACCAGTACTGCAAGCACTGTTTTGCTGTACTGGATTAGGAGAAAATAAGAGGAGATGTGGGACACATGCATTTTAGCTGCTCCCTGTAAGAAACAAAGTACCTACTAAAACCTCAAACTATAGGCATTTACAAACTATTGCTTGAAAAGTGACATTCCTGTCTCATTCAGAAGGGTAGGATTATTCCAGCCGAGAACCATACTTAATAATTGCTCGGAAAATCCCATTTTCGTATAGGTCTACTAAATTTAAAGTAAAGAGGTCAAGCAATAACCTGAAAATCTATTTATTTTAATCTTTCAACATCTTTCCAGTTTGTTCCTTTACTCCAGCTTCTTTTCAAAAGTCGGCTACTTTATTGCGGCTTATGTCAGACTTGACATGGGTTTTCCCTGGAAGGATTAGGAAGAGGGTGGATAGGGTTGCAAATTGCATGGGAACGGCTTAGTAAGATGTGTGCAGAACAATTATAGTTGGAGACAAATCATGTCGTCCTCGTCCCACTTCACCGCATGAAGGTAACACTACTTTCTGAGGGATTTTTACAGTACAAGGTAGTTGTATGAGAAAGGTTGCCTTTTGTTCACTCATATTTATAGTGGGGGTATGGGATGAGTACCTCTTTTATATCCTGGAACTAAGAATGTTATGTTTTGTCCCGAAATATGTCCTTTCTTGCGTAGGTAAAGTCCTTTCTTGCATAGGTAAAAAGGCTTTTTAAATCTGTGTATTTCAAATTGTAAACTTCCCCAGCTGAAGTTTTTTTTTTTTTTTAGAGAAGTAAAAATGAATAAAACCCCTAAATATGTAGATTTATGTAATGCCAAGCTATAATATGTAATATGGGGCAAATATGTAAAAATATGTAGTATCAAATTTTAATATATTAACGGTAATTACAAGATTTGCAAAGATTTGTTATTTATATACGGTTAGGTGGAAAGGAATATAATATGTAATTACTTAAAAATCCGGTCCCTAGTAATCACTACATCACAACCCCATATCACTCCACAGCCTGAAGGCAGCTCAACTTTTAATTTTCTGTTAGCCAGTGTTTACAGAGAAGTAGAAATGGGAGAGTGTGTAGGACGTTTCCAGGAACTGGAGGAGTACCTGCTGGAAACACCCTGGACAGTGGCTTTACCTTTTGTTCCAATATTCACTTGACTGCTTCGTAACATAGTGTACAAAATTCTAAAATCGCATATAAAGTGGTGTGTCGAATGAAACTTCAGTTGGTTTTCCGAAAGCATAGAAAAATTGGAAACTATTACACTTTCACCCAGGGTATCGATATTTCTACATCAAATAGCAGGTTGTGAAAAGATTTGAAGCAGTCCTTGAAAGAAATAGGATTATGCCAGTTTATTTACTGTTAGATCATCACTGAAGAAACGCAGAACACTCTAGTAGACATTGCTGTCAGCCACATCTATTTGTTGAAATATGCAATATCGGGAGATTGTTTTTGGTATGTAGGAACATACTGTCCAATCACCAATGAAGCTTAACTCCTGAAAATATGGAGAAATATTTTATGGTACATTTTGTTGTTTCATGCTTTAGAATTATACCAAAACTATTATCGTGACATATACATCTGTAATATTTATATTAAATTCTTTGGTCGAGGGGAAGGCGCATAAGTCAAAGTCGATTTTTCTGTTGTACCTAATCACATAAATCTAGTATTTTTTCTAATTTTTGAAATAATAAAATTTCTTGTATTTTAAATTGATGTGTGTGTATCTAATGCTCTGGATTTAACAGTGAAGTCATCATCCTTCTTGCTTGCCAATATTTTGATGGAAGGTCCACAGGAGCATTGTTTCAAAACGTATTAAGTCCCCTGGTGGACGAAATTAAATTTGTTACTTTCTATTTATTTATCTTTCATGTTGTGAAGTCTGATGGTTCCAAGTTGTCATATTTGTAAACTGTGAAACCAGTACTTAAAAATGGTTTTGTGTAGTGTTTTGAAAACTTCTCCGGTTTACGAGTAATCCAGTTTTTCGTCGTTCGTGTAAAAAAATTGTAAGTTGCACATAATACATTTTGAAACGATGCTCCTCAAATGTCCTAAGAGTTTCACAATTAGCCAGGTGCTCCATCTCCATGTCCTCTTCTCTGGCCCACAGTAAGCATTTAGGTGAATTCAGTACTCCAATACGATGGAGGTGTTTACTGAGGCAATCATGACCAGTAATCAATCTAAACATGGCCACGGCAGATTTTCGAGGTAGATCAGGAATTAGTTTTGGATCTTTGAGTGATTCTTTCCATTTTGAATTTTGATGTTTTGCCTGTTCGCTGTTACTTATTCTTTTTATGACTCGTTTTATTGATTCATATGGGAACTTGAAATTTGTTTTTAAATTTTAAATTGAAAAGGGTCTTACTTTAACCAACATACATGAATTTCATTATTATACTTATATTCAGTTAAGATTAAATTAAAAAGAAAGTCTCTCCTGAAAAATTATTATTATTTTTTTTACTTATGTGCCTTTTAACTCTGTATAATTTTGATATTACATATTTCTACGTTTGTACTTAGGCCTACATATTTATGTACATGATAAACGCAGAGTGCGAATGAAGTTCCTTCTTGAGAGAGAGGGGGGGGGGACCAATTTCTCACGTATCGACATTCTTCACACATCAAAATTTTTTAAATAGGCTAAATGGCATTTCCTCGTTTACATGAACAAAAGACTGTGGTAAACACTGTAATATAGAAATTAGTCAAAAATATTCACCTTTTTAATATATACATTTTTCTTTTATGAAAAGTATACAAAAGAGAAACAAAATAACAATCAATGAAGTACATTACCTTAATTAAATAAATAATTTGCTTGCATGAGATGATGTCTTTGAAATTTCCTGTTGATGAGGTATGTCTGTGGCAGAGTGGTGGTCCTCTTTTTGTATTGTATTGTATTTATTAACATTCCTTGGTATTCATACATTGCTCACAGCTAGAATATGGAACAAGTCAAAAAACTTAATACTATTATAAAATCTTAATTTATAGTCACAGTCTAGATGAAATATATACAGACGAGATTTACAATATAGTCTACTAGTACAACACAAAGTTTTAGTATCATTTTCATTAAGTGTTATTGAATATCATGAATTCACCTACAGAATAGAAGGCGTGAGAAATTAGGTACTTCTTTAATTTGGCCCTAAATAATTTTATGTTTTGAGATTCATTTTATATATCAGCAGGGAGGCTATTAAAAATTTTTACTGCCATATAACGCACTCCTTTTTGATAGCATGTTAGACTTGCCGATGGAGTATGAAAGTCATTTTTTTGACGTGTATTTATGCTTTGAACTGTTGAATTAGTTACAAAGTTTTCACGATTACATACGAGGAAGATTATTAATGAAAAAATATACTGACTGGCCATGGGCATTATTTGTAGTTTTTTGAAAATAGTCCTACACGATTCCCTAGATTTGGCATCTACTATTATTCTAATTACTCTTTTTTGTAATAGAAATATATTGTTACTATCTGTGGAATTTCCCCAGAATATTATTCCAAAACTCATTACCGAGTGGAAGTATGCAAAGTATACTGTTTTTAACAGGGGCGTATTTTGTGGGCTACCGGGGCTACCGGCGGTAGCCCAAGGAAATTACAAAAGAAAAAGTTTATAATATAACATAATGTAATAATTTTGTATTATTAGTTTTACCATAGTAATTAAAATTAAAGTAATTGTTAGATATATTTTGTGTAATAATAGGGTCAACGGTAGCCCAAACCCTTTAACCAGTATATGCCACTGGTTTTTAAGGTATTGATATTTACTATCTTTTGCATAGATCTACTAGCAAAACAAGCTGAATTTAGTTTGGGGGTAATTTCTTTAATATGATTTTTCCAATTTAACACATTATCGATTTTTAAGCCAAGAAATTTGGTTGTTGTTGTTTCTAATAGGGATCTATTGTTAATTATTGCGCTAGAAATTTGCGACGTTGCAGCTGCAAACCGTTTTGCGGGAACATCCTCTAAAGCAGGTCCATTTATTGATATAAACGTCAGAGATGATAATGACTGAATATGCATTGTTTCTTAGTTTAGTCACTGTATTGTTCATTATGCTGAACATCTTTCACACTGTTGAAAACACAGGCACCACTTTAATTCTATTGAACAACTCTTTTAATTTATTACCTACATATTCCTGTGTTTAACATCCTTATACAAACTAAATTCCTAAATAGTTTCAGAGATAGGTAGAGTCACCATAATTTCTGTCACAAATTTTTAATGAATTACAAAGTGATTCAATTTTATCATCAAACAGAACAAGTTCACTGTAGTTTGTAATAATAATAATAATAATAATAATAATAATAATAATTATTATTATTATTATTATTTATTTATTTAATCTGGCAGAGCTAAGGCCAGTAGGCCTTCTCTTCCACCCAGCCAGACTCTAATTCTAATTAAATACATTTGCTTACATAGTTATTACATTAATATCTAGATCATAAAACAACATGAAAGAAATAATGAAAATTGGATAACTAATGTTAGTGTGACAATAATAAACATTGGTAAGAAATAGTTATAATAATAATAATAATAATAATAATAATAATAATAATAATAATAGTAATAATAATAGTAGTAGTAATAATAGTAGTAATAATAATAATAATAATAGTAATAATAATAATAATGAGATAATTTAGATATTTATATGTGATATATATAACAATTAAACATTGAGAAACTTGAAACAGCTATTATTGTTAACAAGAATTTGTAGACCATAGGCTTTGGTTTAACACTTCAGTCTTTAAAAAAGTTATTAGAATTTGAGAATCTTGCACTCTGATTATCAATTAGGCCTTGTAAGAACTGTCGTCTGAAGTTTTTGAAAGTTTCCTTGCTTTTATTGGGTGTTTCTTTTATATCTTGATACTTTCCAGTTGTTGAATATTCAACAAATGCTACTTTGACATAAATCCCTTCAGCTTTTTTCATTGCATTTAAAGAGTTGATACACACATTTATTGAAAATATGGTGAAAGATATTTCAGAACTTCTAAAGTGCTAACTCTACAACAAAGGACCATGTTATGAACTTTTACATTTTTAGAATGTAAGAGTTCAATGCATGTCAGTAGGTCATCAGAATTTGTTTTTTTATGTCCTTGAGCTTCAACTGTTGATAGCAGTTAAATTCTTTCTTAGGCTTTGACCACTTCTTGAGATATTCTATGCAAATGTCATAGAAATGAAATACATTTTCATGAAAATGTTTACATTCTGTGTGCAGTCCATTTTCAGAAATTGCCTTTAATGGCTGTTTTATTTTTAGTGGCAAAAATTTACTTTTCAGCTTATGTAAACAAACGAGAAGTGACATGAATAAAACATTTGACTTCAGAATTAGCTTCCTTTTCAACAGTTGAGATTTTAGTGTGGAAGACGTACATAAGTAACCTACATTACCGAATGAAGAAAACCAAAGATACAGTTATTAGAACTCTTTTAAAAGCCCTTATCATCATTATAGGCCTACATATTTAAAAAATGAACCATAGTTGTTCAAACGCAGAAGAAACCAGTGTTGACAAAAAGGCTATTTTACTATGAGGTTGGTGATCAATTTCGAATTTTAAAGAATATTCATATACGAGTATTGCAATAGTGTTGTAAAATATTTGTTATTATATGTAATTTTTGCTTGCGGTAAAATGCCTTAATCTTAATCACCATGACCAACAAGCCAACAACAGATGCAGCTGTTTAATCCATAATACGAGGAATGTAAATTTATTTATGCTCGACCATGCCGAAATGTAGTAATTATACACCTGGTAGCAGACCTTTAATGCATGTCATTAAAGTACACCTACTCATTAAAGGTCAGGTCTTTCAGCCAGTGACGACTCAGGTTACAACTGTTCAGCCAATGACAGGTCAGCTTTCTACCGTTATAAAACCGCAAGTATCGATTATTCTCGGATATGCAATCGAAAGAGAATTAGCGAAAAGTCACGGAGGCTGGAAATCCAATACTGTTGCAGAAGGTTATGTTCTGTTATTAGCGTTAATTGTAAATAATATTCAAATAAATTCAATTTGTCATCTCGTTTTTCAATGTCTAATTTAATTTCAATGTTATCTCTGTAGGTTCTTATGGCCTAGCAAGGTCAATGTGAACATCTGTTCCTCGGAAAAAATCAATACTTTCGCGTCTGCGCACATCTCACAACATACGGGACATTGGCTAAGGTCAGATACAAAGAAAATTAATATCAAGTTAGAAATATGGTCGAGCATAAGAAGCTCGTATGAAAATTATGAAACTCGCTTGCGCTCGTTTCATAAATATCCATACTCGCTTCTTAATTACCTTCATTATAGACTCGTTGCATAATGTACTATTTTAAGTCAGCATTTACAGTATAAATGGAAAATGCTGGACATTTCATGATATTTTAAAATGCCTGCCGGACGGGATAAAATTGCAAAAAATAAAGAGGAAATGTCCCTCTTTTGCCGGACGGATGGTAACCCTAATGTGTACTGCATCTTCAATGACAGTTCAGACTAGATTGTTGTGGCTCATGAGACAGCAGTGATCAAGCAGACAGTTGCAAGTTGCAAAACAGCTGCGCCATCTCATTAAGCTCTCTCGTCACATGAATGAAACTCCAAAACCTCCCGTGTAATTTGAATCCGATGTATTCCTGTCCAAATGAATGAATGAAGAAAAACATGAGTTTTACGTGACTCACTCTATGTTACTATAATTTGCTTTGGCTGAGTAACGCGTCATGTGTGTTATTACAAGGAATTCCACAACAGTATGGTGCTCTTTGCTAAGGATAGTAACTACCTGGGAGTATGTTGAGACTCGTAATTAATTCTTGGCGAGAAGTAAAGTAATTTTGCATATAATAATTTCTGCTGAACATAAGGATCTGGATATCTGATTTCATTTCCGTACAAATTTACTTACAGATGCCGTATATCTCTGACGAACAGAGGTGACATGCTCAAAACGACTTTGTCGAGTTTTTCATCTGTTGCTGTTTTCATCTGTTGTTGTTGTGAGGCAGAAATAGTGGTTTGTCATGCATTGCTGGTGTAAGTCTGCGACAAGAGAGATTGTATTGCATCTTGTGACATAATTGAATGTTTGGTCTGCACGTGTAAATTGGCACAAGTGTGAGGAACATTATCCCTTGAAGATCATATGGATTGAGATGTCTCGGTCATTACACTGCTGCAATCACTTTGTGTAACGACATGGTATTGCTGCACTGTAGTAAAATGTGTACCATATTTTGACGAAGTATACTCTTACAGCATTGATATCTGCCTTTATACAGCAGATTTTGTTACTTTCAGTATGGAGTCATTTCGTCCAGGAATTATGGGCATTAACTCTAAAAAAAAGTTTTACTAAAACAACAGGCTTTTATTTGAAAACAGTAATACAAATGGCGCATGATTGAAAATTGATTCTAAAGGTTTTATCAACAGTAATCTCACTAGAGGCTTTGATTTATCTAGAGAAAATCAAAACACGAGTGGGATTTAATTGACTGTTATACGATTAGAAGAAAGTAGGCGATTAGAGTTTTTTTTAAATTTTAGTTGGTTATTTAACGACGCTGCATCAACTACTAGGTTATTTAGCGTCGATGAGATTGGTGATAGCGAGATGATATTTGGCGAGATGAGGCCGAGGATTCGCCATAGATTACCTTGCATTCACATTACGGTTGGGAAAAACCTCGGAAAAAACCCAACCAGGTAATCAGCCCAAGCGGGAATCGAACCCGCGCCCGAACGTAACTTCAGACCGGCAGGCAAGCGCCTTAACCGACTTAGCCACGCCGGTGGCTGAGGCGATTAGAAGTAACAAAGTACTCCAATACAATAAAATATTAATTGGCTTACGAAAATACAACTGTCTTCAAATGTATTATTGTACCATCTCAATATTACGCTAAATGGCAGTAGTGTTTTATGATTATGTTTTCTTGTTATCAGTTGCGCCAACTATGGAATCTTCATTGAACTCTTTGGACGGTTACTAGTCAAGAAGGCTTTGTTGATCCACTTTCATTTTTACTAAAACATTTGCATTCCACTTCAATCATCCGGATCCCAGTAATCAACGTCACTTGACAGATGATTTTCAAAATCTTAATATTAAACAATCTCTGATACGTGACTATCCATAATATCATAATAGCAGAAGCTATAACAAACATAACCTAAATAATATAAACAAGTGTTAGAAAAGTTTTAATTAGGGATGATGAAATAAACAAGAAACGTTTTAATTAACGATGATGAAATAAAAAAATAAACATGAATAATTTTAAAAGAAACAATTATTGAAAGTACAATTTTCAAATTTGAATGTTTTAGTGGTTGGTGGTTCAGTTGATGTTATATTGGACGTGTGCGTAAAAGAAGTGAACTCGTTGATGTAGCCTACATGGTGTATCCCTCAACTTATTCAGGATTTCCGAATGGTGCTCTTCATATATGACCAGTGATTTTTATTAATTCTTGTTCTTGAATGCCAATGCGAGTCATATTTGAAAGTGCTGTGCATCGACTGGAGTGGTTTGTAATTTTCTGTTTTTTGACGTCGAGACCAGTGCAGTTTGAAATGTTGGCAAACAAAGAAACAAATGCTAGGATAGTGATAAAAATAAACAAATGCTAGGGAAATCAAGATTTCAGGTATAACTCCCTGTAAAGTTGATTTGAATAATTTCGAGGGAAAAATTGTTCCGGAGCCGGGTATCGAACCCGGGACCTTTGGTTTAACGTACCAACGCTCTACCACTGAGCTACTCGGGAACTCTAACCGACACCGATCCAATTTTTCCCTCTATATCCACAGACCTCAAAGTGGGCTGACAACCGTCAAGCAACCAACTTCGAGTGCACACTAACAGAAAACCACAATTTAAGTCACACGGAGTTAGTGTGCACTCGAAGTTGGTTGCTTGACGGTTGTCAGCCCACTTTGAGGTCTGTGGATATAGAGGGAAAAAACTGGATCGGTGTCGGTTAGAGTTCCCGAGTAGCTCAGTGGTAGAGCGTTGGTACGTTAAACCAAAGGTCCCGGGTTCGATACCCGGCTCCGGAACAATTTTTCCCTCGAAATTATTCAAATGCTAGGGACGCGATAAAATTAAACAAATGCTAGGGACGCGATAAAATTGTGCAATAAGTAGCCATGATTGGTTGAAAGACGTCCTTATGTACCGTTTTATTGGTCAAAAGTAGTGTGACGTAGTAAAAGTGTAATAGTCTTAAATAAAATTCGATGGTGTGTAGGTAAAGGGAGCTAAGTAATAAAATGAGTTTTGAGATAAATGAAAATTAAACTTAGAACCCGTATTGCAAATAATTTTCTACACAAAACGCATCAAATACTAGTATTCTTTTGTTTTTGCCCACCCACTTGTTGAATTTAACGTGTGTATCACCTGGGGAACAAAACTCCATTTGCACAAAAAATGACTTAATCCCCTTTCGATATATTGCTAAATAAAACTAATATGCAGGCCTCAAAACTTTTTTGGGAAAATTAATTATTAACATAATCTTCAAAATAGTCAACTCTATTGATAGAAAATCTCTCCAGAGGCGTCTCTTCAATTTTACTCTTGATTAGGGAACACCACAATTAGTTTTGTACACTGAAGTGCGATGGCTAAGTAGAAGCAAATTTTTGCATAGATTTCGCAGTTTGCTCAATGAAGTAAAATCAATCTTGAAGGAGAGGAAAGATGGATATGAGCAGTTGGAAGATAAACAGTGGCTGTGTGATCTTGCCTTTTCAGCTGATTTTACTGGCACTCTTAATGAAACGAATGTAGAAGGTTATCAGCAATTTCCAGGGGGGAAACTTATTTCATAAAGTCCCCTTCACTGAACGACTTAAATCTCTGGCGATTTAGTTACTTGCTTTAAATGAGGCCAGTCGATGCACAGCATTGGCATTCAAGAACAAGAATTAATAAAAATCACTGGTCATATATTATGAAGAGCACCATTCGGAAATCCTGAATAAGTTGAGGGATACACCATGTACATCAACGAGTTCACTTCTTTTACGCACACGTCCAATATAACATCAACTGAACCACCAACCACTAAAACATTCAAATTTCGTCAATCGATATCCTTCAAGATATACTGAAAGATGATTGTTTAAAAAACGATTTGGCTTTCCTATTAGCAATTCTAAGCTTTTGTGTGACACCATAAAAAAAAAAAAACTCGAAACATCCAAAAACCTGTTGTCTGAAACAGGGAGGTGCGTGCCGTGAAAATTAAACTAGACTCGCTACCAGGTTCAGAAGTACAAGTACTAAGGGACAAATTCCAGAATGTGTTTGGGAAAAACAGTGGATATAAGGAAATGTATAAAGTTGCGCAAGTATTGGAGGGTGTGCCTGTAGGTGAAATTGACGGTGTTAAATATGCACGTCTGACGTCCTGTGATGTGGAAAGATCGTTTTCACATTATAAGTCGTTGTTCAGAGATAATCGGCATGCATTTGTGATGGAGAATTTGAAGATGACCTTTGTTGTTCACTGCAATTCTCGGCCAACTACTAGCACTCAAGTGTGGTTGGTGAATACCTAGTAATATTTTTCTTTCCAAGCTAAGTAAGGTATTTGTGTCATATTTAAAAGAAATATATATATATTTTTTTTGTTTTTAGCAAATATTTTCATACTTTTTAGCACATAAAAATAAATATATTTAAATTTTTTAGCACATAAAAAAATCAGCTCCCTAGTTATTAAGCCCAGAAATTCTGTAATTTTATAAAAATAATTTGTCTTTTCAGCTTCAAATTCATTTTTTTATAATCCAAAGATCCTTGCATAACATATCGACCAGGAATATAATACAAAATAAAATTCTTTGTGCACAATAGGCCCAAAAGGATATGCGGGGTGAGAGTACCCCAGATATACATTATAACCACAGCTGTCAAAAAAGGGTATGCAGTCCAGGGTTAATACTTACACATTTAGGAAACTTTATTTTGAAACTAGCCATACCCGTGTGCTCTGCTGCACCTGTTAGAAATAAATATAAAGTAATTACATAATTAAAATAGGACGTTTGATCCAGGGAACAACTTTTACAACAGCGCAAGATAATCTGCTTCGCTCATTACCCAATTTTTTTTTGCATTGCATTTATTGCATATATATTTTATGTATTTTAACACGATTCAATTAAGCATAGTTAAAATTTGAATTATAAAATAATGGATTGCTAAGCTAACGTACTATTACTGCATACTAAATCAATACACTCTCGTTGTTCATTAATTCTCTGAGATTAAAATGAGTGTACATAAATATTATTTTAAGAAATACAGAAAACGAATGTACAAAATAGCCTATCAAATTTTCTGTGCATAAGAAGCTATTTTAATCTTACCTGTCCTCGATTTAGTCAGGCGTTACTGTAATAACATTATAGCATTATGTCCATCTAGAGAAACTACACTTTCCAATGGTGAAATAATAATACTAGTCTACAAATTTTAACTTTGAAAATTGTGCCGAAATGAAACATTGTTACTATTCACATATTTGCCATGCTGAATCCAAAAATGGAAGCCATTTTTCAGCACCACCCTCAGATTTTCAGTTATTACCCTTATTACACTTCTGAAAAGTTCCACATTTTTAATATCTAATGCAGAATGTATAATCATTGTCTTCCACTAATATAGTGGTGTTAGTACTAAAAATAAAGTATCCTTCATGTTGTAATGACGTAAACGGCTACTTACATTTACGTAGTGGAAGGCAGGCATCGCTTTAAAACACTTTTTTGTGTATGTTGTAGTATTCTCTCTTTGTATGAACCAGCAGTAAACACTCATCATAGATGGATCCCATTTCCCTTTATAACGCTGTTCCATCTGTAAAATGTCTTGATGAAAGCGTTCCCTTTATTTGTCACGCACTGCGCCCAAGTTTTTAGGAAAAATATCTAAATGAGAATGCAGGAAGTGAATTTGACAGACATCCTGCATCCAAAATTCTTAGAATTTTGAAAAAGATTCAGAACTAGTTCGTCATTATTTTCTTCCTTCTTGTTGCCGAGGAATCCATTCACAACACTTTTATATGACTCCCAAGCTGCACTTTCGTTTGGGGTTAATTTTTTCTAAAAAAAATTGGTCACCCATCACTTTTTTAATCTGAGGTCCAATGAATATTCCTTCTTTTAACTTTATATCACTCAAACCAGGGAATATTCTTCGTAGATATTTCAAACCTTCGCCTGTTGTGTCCATACCTTACATAAAGTTCTTCATGAGCCCTAATTTAATGTGTAAAGGATGGAGATATATTTTTTGTGGGTCCACTAAAGGTTTAAATTTTACATTATGTTTCCCAGCAGTGAAAATTTCTCTTCTTGGCCATTCCTTGACTCTATAGTGATGTTGAGTATCTCGGGTGTCCCAAAGGCACAGGAAAAAGGATATTTAGTGAATCCATTCTGCATTCCATGTAGAAGACTTTAAGATCCCGCAGATATACCAACAATGGTTTTCATATTTTAATGGCTTCAAGAATACGACACATGTTTTTGTATGCTTCTTTCATTGTTGCACTGTATGCTACAGATGTGGAGGGAAGTTTATTGCCATTGTGTAACAAAACGGCTTTCAGACTAATTTTAGAAGCATCTGTAAATAACGCCACTCTTCATCATTATGTGTAATATCTAGTTTTGATCAGTCCATTTACATCGCTGCATGCACAAACTCTAGAATCTGTGACTATGAAAAATGGTAATAGATCCTTATTTATGTTTCTAAATACTGAAACATTAGCATCTTTATCCAGCACCTTCCATTTCTGAAGACGAGATCCCAGAAACTCAGTCAGCTGTTTAGTTAAGTACAAATCACGTATACCAATCACTGAGTTCCATTTATGTTATTAAATGCAGCTTTTCTTCTCTCTCTTCATTTGGAATGTAGACGTCATCCCTTGATATAGAGGGCTGCACATCATCAGATGACGTTATGTCAGATTCCGATTCTTCTTGCTATGTAGAAGGTGGAATGGGAACAGGTAAATTTTCTCCGTGGGGTATTGGTCTTATAGCTGACGGGAGATTAGGATACTGAATGAGTCTCTTAATATTTTTTAAGAAAATCCAGTAACATTGATAAGCAGAAATAACAATCATCTTAGTGGTTTTTTTGTTCACACCATACCATTGCTTCGGGAAGTTTTACAACTACGCCTTTGCTTCTTCATTTCATTTCACACAACAGTTCACACTACTAACAAAACCTCTACACTCGAACTAAACAAAGTACAGACTGTCTCTGTTTTCATTACCAGGTACCTTGTAAGTCTATCTTATCTTTCAAGTATCAACAAACCATGATTCAGATGTGTCAAGTGAAGAGGGACTTGGTATAATGGATAGAAACCAAAGAAGCGCTACATGTATACTAGGTATTGAAAAATGTATATAAATTCTATATTTGCAACATTAAATTATTGAAATTTATTTCATGTGTACGTATGCATATATCAAAATTAAACATAGGCACCTGTGGCTTCCACCAATTTCCTCAAGCGGCCGGTAATGGAATCCACAGTCTTCTGGAGGAAGTTGCGTGGGGCTTTGGTGATAATGCCCTGAATCTGTGCTTCCAATTCTTTATTGTCTCTGGACGGATTGTGGCATTCCTTCCTTTCTCCATATAGCACCATCTCGAACGAAAACAACGGAATTCCACACTTCATAGCGAGCAGCAATCTGCGCTCTCTCGCGAACAAATAGGTGATCGACCATCTTTACTACTGTTGTGCGAACCGCCCGTCACGGCCACCATCTATACTATGGACGAGCAAAAGTTCATACTCTATTTAATGAGCTATATGTACACACAATTTTCATTATGGTTTCATCGATTTTAAAAATTCTACAGCCAATTAATAATACCTAGTTACTTCCCGCCCGCACTGTATTTATAGCTATCCATAAAATATAACATTGTTGCAGTGCTCAGTAACCTGACGTGATGGAAAAAATCTGATTACATATTCGTAATCAGCGCATCAGACTTGGTAATAATCAGCATTCTCTTTGTCGGCACAAAAAATGTTGTAGACTAGTGTAATTAATTATACAAATCGGTTAATTTAGCTTCTGATATTACTTCATACAAACACAGAAACATTTTCTGTAGGCTATGTTTAATAGCTTTCGATTGTTGATGTCCAAGGACCCTGTTTCGATTGTTGTTGTCCAAGGCCCCTTATAGACGAAGTCATTTGTTCTTAATTCATTGCACCATCTTAGATGGCGTTATTTTAATATTAAAACTCATTTATCTCATTAAATATCAGTCCTATCAAAACTTTGTGAAGAATAAAACTTATCGGAAATCATTTTTAAAGAAACTTTTATTATGTAACACTTTTCACAAAAATCAATAATAAGCGAGATATTTCGATTTATTTAATTCAGGCCCCCTTATAACCCCCTTTTCAATAAAGTATTTTGAATGCCATATAGTCTAAAATCTAAGTTACAACGAACTTAATTTATATTCCAATTTTCATATAAATCGGTTCAGCCATTATCGCGTGAAAAGGTTTCAAACATACAGACAGACATATTAACAAAAATTTCAAAATTGCGATTTTCGGTTTCAGGGTGGTTAATTATATATGTTAGGACAAATTATTTTTGGAAAATCGAAAATTACCAGAAAAATTTCGGCTACAGATTTATTATTCGTATAGATATTATATTATATTTTATTATATTATATTATATTATATTATATTATATTATATTATATTATATTATATTATATAAAAATGTGTTGATAACGGATGTACACCGATAAGTAAGTTTTTAATTTGTTATGGGGATTCTTGAATCTCAGGAGGAACAAATTTTATTTTACAACAGAGCAACATAATCTGCTTGGCTCATTACCCAATTTTTGCATTGCATTTAATGGATATGTATTTTAACACGATTCAATTGAGCATAGTTAAAATTTGGATTATAAAATAATGGAATGCTAAGCTAACATATTATTACTGCATACTAAATCAATACACTCTTGTTTTTTATTATTTTTATTTTATTGGGTTATTTTACGACGCTGTATCAACATCTAGGTTATTTAGCGTCTGAATGAAATGAAGGTGATAATGGCGGTGAAATGAGTCCGGGGTCCAGCACCTAAAGTTACCCAGCATTTGCTCGTATTGGCTTGAGGGAAAACCCCGGAAAAAAACCTCAGCCAGGTAACTTGCCCCGACCGGGATTCGAACCCGGGCCACTTGGTTTCGCGGCCAGACGCGCTGACCGTTACTCCACACTCGTGGACTACACTCTTGTGTTTCGTTAATTCTCTGAGATAAACATTATTTTAAGAAATACAGGAAACGAATACACAGAATAGCCTATCAAGTTGTTTGTGCATAAGAAGCTATTTTAATCTTACCCGTCCTAAATTCACTCCGAATTTACTGTAATAACATTATAGCATTATGTCCATATAGAGAAACTAGACTTTCCAATGGTGAAATAATAATTAATTACACAAATCGGTTAATTTAGCTTCCGATATTTCTTCATACAAACACAGAAACATTCTCTGTAGGGTATGATTCATAGTTTTGGATTGTTGTTGACCAGGGCCCCTTATAGACGAATCCATTTATTTCATTACACGGCCTTAGATGGCAGTTATTTTAATTTTGAAACTTATTTATCTCATTAAATATCAGTCCTATCAAAATTTTTCAAAGAATGAAACTTATCGGAAATGATTTTTAAAGAAATTTTTGTTATGTAACATTTTTCACAAAATTCAATAATAAGCCAGATATTTCGATTTATTTAATTCAGGCCCCCTTATAACTCCCCTTTTAAATCATGTATTTTGAATGCCATATAGCCTAAAATCTAAGTTACAACGAACTTAATTTATATTCCAATTTTCATCGAAATCGGTTCAGCCATTATCACGTGAAAAGGTAACAAACATACAGACAGACATACAAACAAAAATTTCAAAAAAGCGATTTTCGGTTTCAGGATGGTCAATTATATATGTTAGAACCAATTATTTGTGGAAAATCGAAAATTACCAGAAAAATTTCGGCTACAGATTTATTATAAGTATAGATTTCTATCACCGACCAGTTATGTTCGAACAGTCATCACAACATAAACGGAAACAAAATTGTATCAGGGTTGGCAATGCCGGCCGGGTCTGCCTTAACTTGCGTTGTACATTACTGACCGAATGAACGCTAGCTAGCTACCCTACAGCCAACCAACCAACCAACGAACCACTCCACCTACTCTACCAGACTACCAACTGGTCAGAGGTTCACAACAGAAGTTTAGACCGCCCTGACGCTTGTATACTGTATAATTCGCGTTTATATAGGAACTTGAGGTTATGCGTACCATACGCAAGAGATAAAAATTATACAAGTGTTGCAAATTTTTTGACGTATATACAGCATTTCCCTTATATAGTTATCTAGTTTATATATTTCTCTATCAAATGAGGCTAATTTAAATTATCTAACCATATGTCGGAGAAATTGCACTTTTAGCCCCTCTAGAGGTAGCGTCCACAGTCCACACCATTACAAGCATCACATTATTATCAATTTTATTTTTGCTGCTGTCAGGAATGGGTATATAAAGCGTTATTGTAAATTCATTCTTAATGTCAAAATAAATTTTGTCTCAATAAAGCAAAAGACTACCTCCGTGGTCTGTTCGTTAGCATGCTGGCTTCCAGATCAGGAGGTCCCCGGTTCGATTCCCGGGTTCCGCTCTCTGTGAATTTTTCTTGAAGAAGAGGATTTCCCTGGGTGTCTAGAGTCTGGAAATTTGTATCATTGTGAGTGTGATTGTGAGTGTGCCGGTTTAATATTAATTAACCAATCATCACAAATATAAAAATACATCAGGACTGTCGCTGGGCAGTAACCTGAACACACGTTTCAGTGTCACATTGTTGACAAGTAACTCCATCTGTTAGCAGAACCATAAAGCATCTAATAGATGCTATAGAGTTACCAGAACTTCATATACCCTTCCTGGTTCCTCATATTCAAGATCTACTCTACAGACTACATACAGGAATAAGGCACTTCATCATGCCAACCCTCTACTAAGAGACATACATAAATTCAATAAATACTTCCGTCTTTGACGGTCTTAGTAATCAATTTTCTTTAACAAAACCTATTTACATTTCAATTTATAAAATCATATTTTTGTAAAAGGCAAGGGTCCAAGAGACCTGGTACTTTTAATAAAAACATCTTAAAACTAAAACAAGAGTTACCAACAACGAAAAAAAAAACTAAAGCAAAGAAAAATACCCAACAATTAATTATGTAAAGTAATAAGAAGTGTGCAATATTTCTCATAATAATTATCCAGCTTTGATACAAATTGATAATGTTATATTAAATACTATTCAATATTTTAAAGTGTCTCCTATATTATTATTCCACATTAGTACCTCACGTTTTTAAACAATAGTCCGAATCCCGCTATGTTAAATATTTGTATTTGGGACTAATTCCACGCCGCTCCGTGTTGTTTGTTGACTGTGACAGCAACATTTGTTGAGCTGTCAGTTTGGATTTGAGTTGTTTCAACTTGAACTCAAATAATTCACATTTGCGCGGAAAGTCTGGATCATATTTGCTATGATGGAGAGCATTATAATGTCGGTCTACATTCCCTTTCTTTGGTAACGCCACAGAGGTGTGGCAACACTTATTTCTAACCACAGCAAAGAAATATTCACTTTTCCAGTCGACATGGAACTAATATGTTTTTCTTTTCTTTTTTTGCTGCACTCATTATGTATCATAACACAACTAAAACAAAAACCTCTAAGTTCACGTTGCTTAACCATAAACACAGGCAGAAAGTCTTTGTTTGTTCGTGCTTCCTGTTTCGCAAGCGTACAATCCTAGATCATATAATGTAACCAGATAGGTCGACCTTATAGGGTTTGACGTTAACAACTTTTGTCATCATACGATGAAAGAGTAATGGAATGGAGAAAAACTCTCCGGCGCCGGGATTTGAACCCGGGTTTTCAGATATACGTACTGATGCTTTATCCACTAAGCCACACCGGATACCCACCCCGGCGCCGGACAGAATCGTCTCAGATTAAGTTCCAATTCTTGGGTTCCCTCTAGTGGCCGCCCTGTGCACTACGTCATAGATGTCTATCAACGTAGGATTAAAGTCCACACATGTGCTGAGATGCACTCATTGTGAGTGACTAGTTGGCCGGGATGCGACGGAATAAGCGTCGTCTTAAATCACTAAGTGATTTACGCATATATTTGTACAGTAAATTCAATCTTCACTTGTGCTCTATCCGAAAAGATGAAATTACTCAGACATACTATCTACTGTCCGTCCAAGTGGTTATGTCGTAAGGTCGTAGGAAGGGAGGAAATCACGTGACAGTTAATTACTTAACGAGGCCCTTTCATTTAAGTAATTTTAAACAATTGTATAATATTACGTAGACGTCCAATTCTTAACAGAAAATAATGTTCTCAGAAAAGAGTAAGTCAGCCCAGCCACTAGCTAGCGAATAAAAGCTGGTGGGGAAAACCGGGATGCGACGTAGGCAAATGGATGACAGTACCTGTGCGAAAATGATTCAGTATTGAAAGCTCTTCGTCACTGGATAACGCGAACATATTTTTGGAACGTACTGTTTACTGTGACCGTGGATATTTATTTTATGTATTTTAACACGATTCAATTGAGCATAGTTAAAAATTTTGATTATAAAATAATGGAATGCTAAGCTAACATATTATTACTGCATACTAAATCAATACATTCTTGTTTTTATTACTTATATTTTATTGGGTTATTTTACGACGCTGTATCAACATTTAGGTTATTTAGCGTCTGAATGAAATGAAGGTGATAATGGCGGTGAAATGAGTCCGGGGTCCAGCACCTAAAGTTACCCAGCATTTGCTCGTATTGGGTTGAGGGAAAACCCCGGAAAAAAACCTCAGCCAGGTAACTTGCCCCGACCGGGATTCGAACCCGGGCCACCTGGTTTCGCGGTCAGACGCGCTGACCGTTACTCCACACTCGTGGACTACACTCTTGTGTTTCGTTAATTCTCTGAGATAAACATTATTTCAAGAAATACAGGAAACGAATACACAGAATAGCCTATCAAGTTGTTTGTGCATAAGCAGCTATTTTAATCTTACCCGTCCTAAATTCACTCCGAATTTACTGTAATAACATTATAGCATTATGTCCATATAGAGAAACTAGACTTTCCAATGGTGAAATAATAATTAATTACACAAATCGGTTAATTTAGCTTCCGATATTTCTTCATACAAACAGAAACATTCTCTGTAGGGTATGATTCATAGTTTTGGATTGTTGTTGACCAGGGTCCCTTATAGACGAATTCATTTGCTCATTTCATTACACCACCTTAGATGGCAGTTATTTTAATTTTGAAACTCATTTATCTCGTTAAATATCAGTCCTATCAAAATTTTTCAAAGAATGAAACTTATCGGAAATGATTTTTAAAGAAATTTTTGTTATGTAACATTTTTCACAAAATTCAATAATAAGCCAGATATTTCGATTTATTTAATTCAGACCCCCTTATAACTCCCCTTTTAAATCATGTATTTTGAATGCCATATAGCCTAAAATCTAAGTTACAACGAACTTAATTTATATTCCAATTTTCATTGAAATCGGTTCAGCCATTATCGCGTGAAAAGGTAACAAACATACATACAAACAAAAATGTCAAAAAAGCTATTTTCGGTTTCAGGATGGTTAATTATATACGTTAGAACCAATTATTTTTGGAAAATCGAAAATTACCAGAAAAAGTTCGGCTACAGATTTATTATTAGTATAGATATCAGAAGTTACTGTAATAACATTATAACATTATGTCCATCTAGAGAAACTACACTTTCCAATGGTGAAATAATAATTCATTATACAAATCGGTTAATTTAGCTTCCGATATTACTTCATACAAACACAGAAACATTCTCTGTAGGCTATCTTTCATAGCTTTCGATTGTTGCTGTCCAAGGCCCCTTATAGACGAAGTCATTTGTTCTTTAATTCATTACAGAGCCTTGGATGGCAGTTATTTTAATTTTAAAACTCATTTATCTCATTAAATAACAGTCCTATCAAAATTTTTCAAGGAATAAAACTTATCGAAAATTATTTTTAAAGAAACTTTTGTTATGTAACATTTTTCACAAAAATCACTAATAAGCGAGATATTTCGATTTATTTAATTCAGGCCCCCTTATAACCCCCCCCTTTTAAATAATGTAATTTGAATGCCATTTAGCCTAAAATCTAAGTTACAACGAACTTAATTTATATTCCAATTTTCATCGAAATCGGTTCAGCCATTATCGCGTGAAAAGGTAACAAACATACAGACAGACATACAAACAAAAATTTCAAAAAAAAAAAACGATTTTCGGTTTCAGGATGGTCAATTATATATGTTAGAACCAATTATTTGTGGAAAATCGAAAATTACCAGAAAAATTTCGGCTACAGATTTATTATTAGTATAGATTTGTATCACCGACCACTTATGTTCGAACAGTCATCACAACATAAACGGAAACAAAATTGTATCAGGGTTGGCAATGCCGGCCGGGTCTGCCTTAACTTGCGTTGTACATTACTGACCGAATGAACGCTAGCTAGCTACCCTACAGCCAACCAACCAACCAACGAACCACTCCACCTACTCTACCAGACTACCAACTGGTCAGAGGTTCACAACAGAAGTTTAGACCGCCCTGACGCTTGTATACAGTATAATTCGCGTTTATATAGGAACTTTAGGCTATGCGTACCAGATTCAATTGAGCGTAGTTAAAATTTGGATTATAAAATAATGGAATGCTAAGCTAACATATTATTACTGCATACTAAATCAATACACTCTTGTTTTTTATTATTTTTATTTTATTGGGTTATTTTACGACGCTGTATCAACATTTAGGTTATTTAGCGTCTGAATGAAATGAAGGTGATAATGGCGGTGAAATGAGTCCGGGGTCCAGCACCTAAAGTTACCCACCATTTGCTCGTATTGGGTTGAGGGAAAACCCCGGAAAAAAACCTCAGCCAGGTAACTTGCCCCGACCGGGATTCGAACCCGGGCCACCTGGTTTCGCGGTCAGACGCGCTGACCGTTACTCCACACTCGTGGACTACACTCTTGTGTTTCGTTAATTCTCTGAGATAAACATTATTTTAAGAAATACAGGAAACGAATACACAGAATAGCCTATCAAGTTGTTTGTGCATAAGAAGCTATTTTAATCTTACCCGTCCTAAATTCACTCCGAATTTACTGTAATAACATTATAGCATTATGTCCATATAGAGAAACTACACATTCCAATGGTGAAATAATAATTAATTACACAAATCGGTTAATTTAGCTTCCGATATTTCTTCATACAAACACAGAAACATTCTCTGTAGGGTATGATTCATAGTTTTGGATTGTTGTTGACCAGGGCCCCTTATAGACGAATCCATTTGTTTATTTCATTACACCGCCTTAGATGGCTGTTATTTTAATTTTGAAACTCATTTATCTCATTAAATATCAGTCCTATCAAAATTTTTCAAAGAATGAAACTTATCGGAAATGATTTTTAAAAGACATTTTTGTTATGTAACATTTTTCACAAAATTCAATAATAAGCCAGATATTTCGATTTATTTCATTCAGACCCCCTTATAACTCCCCTTTTAAATCATGTATTTTGAATGCCATATAGCCTAAAATCTTAGTTACAACGAACTTAATTTATATTCCAATTTTCATCTAAATCGGTTCAGCCATTATCGCGTGAAAAGGTAACAAACATACATACAGACATTCAAACAAAAAAAAAAAAAAAAACGATTTTCGGTTTCAGGATAGTTAATTATATATGTTAGAACCAATTATTTTTGGAAAATCGAAAATTACCAGAAAAATTTCGGCTACTGATTTATTATTAGTATAGATATCAGAAGTTACTGTAATAACATATAACATTATGGCCATCTAGAGAAACTTCACTTTCCAGTGGTGAAATAATAATTCATTATACAAATCGGTTAATTTAGCTTCCGATATTACTTCATACAAACACAGAAACATTTTCTGTAGGCTATCTTTCATAGCTTTCGATTGTTGCTGTCCAAGGCCCCTTATAGACGAAGTCATTTGTTTTTTAATTCATTACACGGCCTTGGATGGCAGTTATTTTAATTTTAAAACTCATTTATCTCATTAAATAACAGTCCTATCAAAATATTTCAAGGAATAAAACTTATCGAAAATTATTTTTAAAGAAACTTTCGGTATGTAACATTTTTCACAGAAATCACTAATAAGGGAGATATTTCGATTTAATTAATTCAGGCCCCCTTATAACCCCCCTTTTAAATAATATATTTTGAATGCCATATAGCCTAAAATCTAAGTTACAACGAACTTAATTTATATTCCAATTTTCATCGAAATCGGTTCAGCCATTATCACGTGAAAAGGTAACAAACATACAGACAGACATACAAACAAAAATTTCAAAAAAGCGATTTTCGGTTTCAGGATGGTCAATTATATATGTTAGAACCAATTATTAGTGGAAAATCGAAAATTACCAGAAAAATTTCGGCTACAGATTTATTATTAGTATAGATTTCTATCACCGACCAGTTATGTTCGAACAGTCATCACAACATAAACGGAAACAAAATTGTATCAGGGTTGGCAATGCCGGCCGGGTCTGCCTTAACTTGCGTTGTACATTACTGACCGAATGAACGCTAGCTAGCTACCCTACAGCCAACCAACCAACCAACGAACCACTCCACCTACTCTACCAGACTACCAACTGGTCAGAGGTTCACAACAGAAGTTTAGACCGCCCTGACGCTTGTATACTGTATAATTCGCGTTTATATAGGAACTTGAGGTTATGCGTACCATACGCAAGAGATAAAAATTATACAAGTGTTGCAAATTTTTTTACGTATATACAGCATTTTCCTTATATAGTTATCTAATTTATATATTTCTCTATCAAATGAGGCTAATTTAAATTATCTAACCATATGTCGGAGAAATTGCACTTTTAGCCCCTCTAGAGGTAGCGTCCACACTCCACACCATTACAAGCATCACATTATTATCAATTTTATTTTTGCTGCTGTCAGGAATGGGTATATAAAGCGTTATTGTAAATTCATTCTTAATGTCAAAATAAATTTTGTCTCAATAAAGCAAAAGACTACCTCCGTGGTCTGTTCGTTAGCATGCTGGCTTCCAGATCAGGAGGTCCCCGGTTCGATTCCCGGGTTCCGCTCTCTGTGAATTTTTCTTGAAGAAGAGGATTTCCCTGGGTGTCTAGAGTCTGGAAATTTGTATCATTGTGAGTGTGATTTTGAGTGTGCCGGTTTAATATTAATTAACCAATCATCACAAATATAAAAATACATCAGGACTGTCGCTGGGCAGTAACCTGAACACACGTTTCAGCGTCACATTGTTGACAAGTAACTCCATCTCTTAGCACAACCATAAAGCATCTAATAGATGCTATAGAGTTACCAGAACTTCATATACCCTTCCTGGTTCCTCATATTCAAGATCTACTCTACAGACTACATACAGGAATAAGGCACTTCATCATGCCAACCCTCTACTAAGAGACATAACATAAATTCAAACAAATACTTCCGTCTTTGACGGTCTTAGTAATCAATTTTCTTTAACAAAACCTATTTACATTTCAATTTATAAAATCATATTTTTGTAAAAGGCAAGGGTCCAAGAGACCTGGTACTTTTAATAAAAACGTCTTAAAACTAAAAGAAGAGTTACCAACAACGAAAAAAACTAAAGCAAAGAAAAAATACCCAACAATTAATTATGTAAAGTAATAAGAAGTGTGCAATATTTCTCATAATAATTATCCAGCTTTGATACAAATTGATAATGTTATATTAAATACTATTCAATATTTTAAAGTGTCTCCTATATTATTATTCCAATTTAGTACCTCACGTTTTTAGGCAATAGTCCGAATCCCGCTATGTTAAATATTTGTATTTGTCGACTAATTCCACGCCGCTCCGTGTTGTTTGTTGACTGTGACAGCAACATTTGTTGAGCTGTCAGTTTGGATTTGAGTTCTTTCCACTTGAACTTACATAATTCACATTTGGGCGGAAAGTCTGGATCATATTTCCTACGATGGAGAGCATTATAATGTCGGTCTACATTCCCTTTCTTTGGTAACGCCACAGAGGTGTGGCAACACTTATTTCTAACCACAGCAAAGAAATATTCACTTTTCCAGTCGACATGGAACTAATATGTTTTTCTTTTCTTTTTTTGCTGCACTCATTATGTATCATAACACAACTAAAACAAAAACCTCTAAGTTCACGTTGCTTAACCATAAACACAGGCAGAAAGTCTTTGTTTGTTCGTGCTTCATGTTTCGCAAGCGTACAATCCTAGATCATATAATGTAACCAGATAGGTCGACCTTATAGGGTTTGACGTTAACAACTTTTGTCATCATACGATGAAAGAGTAATGGAATGGAGAAAAACTCTCCGGCGCCGGGATTTGAACCCGGGTTTTCAGATCTACGTACTGATGCTTTATCCACTAAGCCACACCGGATACCCAACCCGGCGCCGGACAGAATCGTCTCAGATTAAGTTCCAATTCTTGGGTTCCCTCTAGTGGCCGCCCTGTGCACTACGTCATAGATGTCTATCAACGTAGGATTAAAGTCCACACATGTGCTGAGATGCACTCATTGTGAATGACTAGTTGGCCGGGATGCGACGGAATAAGCGTCGTCTTAAATCACGAAGTGATTTACGCATATATTTGTACAGTAAATTCAATCTTCACTTGTGCTCTATCCGAAAAGATGAAATTACTCAGACATACTATGTACTGTCCGTCCAAGTGGTTATGTCGTAAGGTCGTAGGAAGGGAGGAAATCACGTGACAGTTAATTACTTAACGAGGCCCTTTCATTTAAGTAATTTTAAACAATTGTATAATATTACGTAGACGTCCAATTCTTAACAGAAAATAATATTCTCAGAAAAGAGTAAGTCAGCCCCGCCACTAGCTAGCGAATAAAAGCTGGTGGGAAAACCGGGATGCGACGTAGGCAAATGGATGACAGTACCTGTGCGAAAATGATTCAGTATTGAAAGCTCTTCGTCACTGGATAACGCGAACATATTTTTGGAACGTACTGTTTACTGTGACCGTGGATATTTATTTTATGTATTTTAACACGATTCAATTGAGCATAGTTAAAAATTTGGATTATAAAATAATGGAATGCTAAGCTAACATATTATTACTGCATACTAAATCAATACATTGTTGTTTTTTATTACTTTTATTTTATTGGGTTATTTTACGACGCTGTATCAACATCTAGGTTATTTAGCATCTGAATGAAATGAAGGTGATAATGGCGGTGAAATGAGTCCGGGGTCCAGCACCTAAAGTTACCGAGCATTTGCTCGTATTGGGTTGAGGGAAAACCCCGGAAAAAACCTCAGCCAGGTAACTTGCCCCGACCGGGATTCGAACCCGGGCCACCTGGTTTCGCGGCCAGACGCGCTGACCGTTACTCCACACTCGTGGACTACACTCTTGTGTTTCGTTAATTCTCTGAGATAAACATTATTTTAAGAAATACAGGAAACGAATACACAGAATAGCCTATCAAGTTGTTTGTGCATAAGCAGCTATTTTAATCTTACCCGTCCTAAATTCACTCCGAATTTACTGTAATAACATTATAGCATTATGTCCATATAGAGAAACTACACTTTCCAATGGTGAAATAATAATTAATTACACAAATCGGTTAATTTAGCTTCCGATATTTCTTCATACAAACACAGAAACATTCTCTGTAGGGTATGATTCATAGTTTTGGATTGTTGTTGACCAGGGCCCCTTATAGACGAATTCATTTGTTTATTTCATTACACCGCCTTAGATGGCAGTTATTTTAATTTTGAAACTCATTTATCTCATTAAATATCAGTCCTATCAAAATTTTTCAAAGAATGAAACTTATCGGAAATGATTTTTAAAAGACATTTTTGTTATGTAACATTTTTCACAAAATTCAATAATAAGCCAGATATTTCGATTTATTTAATTCAGACCCCCTTATAACTCCCCTTTTAAATCATGTATTTTGAATGCCATATAGCCTAAAATCTAAGTTACAACGAACTTAATTTATATTCCAATTTTCATCTAAATCGGTTCAGCCATTATCGCGTGAAAAGGTAACAAACACACATACAGACATACAAACAAAAATTAAAAAAAAAAAAACGATTTTCGGTTTCAGGATAGTTAATTATATATGTTAGAACCAATTATTTTTGGAAAATCGAAAATTACCAGAAAAATTTCGGCTACAGATTTATTATTAGTATAGATATCAGAAGTTACTGCAATAACAATATAACATTATGTCCATCTAGAGAAACTACACTTTGCAAAGTTGAAATAATAATTAATAACACAAATCGGTTAATTTAGCTTCCGATATTACTTCATACAAACACAGAAACATTCTCTGTAGGCTATCTTTCATAGGTTTCGATTGTTGCTGTGCAAGGCCCCTTATAGACGAAGTCATTGGATTTTTAATTCATTACACGGCCTTGGATGGCAGTTATTTTAATTTTAAAACTCATTTATCTCATTAAATAACAGTCCTATCAAAATTTTTCAAGGAATAAAACTTATCGAAAATTATTTTTAAAGAAACTTTTGTTATGTAACATTTTTCACAGAAATCACTAATAAGCGAGATATTTCGATTTATTTAATTCAGGCCCCCTTATAACCCCCCTTTTAAATAATGTATTTTGAATGCCATATAGCCTAAAATCTAAGTTACAACGAACTTAATTTATATTCCAATTTTCATCGAAATCGGTTCAGCCATTATCTCGTGAAAAGGTAACAAACATACAGACAGACATACAAACAAAAATTTCAAAAAAGCGATTTTCGGTTTCAGAATGGTCAATTATATATGTTAGAACCAATTATTTGTGGAAAATCGAAAATTACCAGAAAAATTTCGGCTACAGATTTATTATTAGTATAGATTTCTATCACCGACCAGTTATGTTCGAACAGTCATCACAACATAAACGGAAACAAAATTGTATCAGGGTTGGCAATGCCGGCCGGGTCTGCCTTAACTTGCGTTGTACATTACTGACCGAATGAACGCTAGCTAGCTACCCTACAGCCAACCAACCAACCAACGAACCACTCCACCTACTCTACCAGACTACCAACTGGTCAGAGGTTCACAACAGAAGTTTAGACCGCCCTGACGCTTGTATACTGTATAGTTCGCGTTTATATAGGAACTTTAGGCTATGCGTACCATACGCAAGAGATAAAAATTATACAAGTGTTGCAAATTTTTTGACGTGTATACAGCATTTTCCTTACATAGTTATCTAGTTTATATATTTCTCTATCAAATGAGGCTAATTTAATTTATCTAACTATATGTCGGAGAAATTGCACTTTTAGCCCCTCTAGAGGTAGCGTCCACACTCCACACCATTACAAGCATCACATTATTATCAATTTTATTTTTGCTGCTGTCAGGAATGGGTATATAAAGCGTTATTGTAAATTCATTCTTAATGTCAAAATAAATTTTGTCTCAATAAAGCAAAAGACTACCTCCGTGGTCTTTTCGTCAGCATGCTGGCTTCCAGACCAGGAGGTCCCCGGTTCGATTCCCGGGTTCCGCTCTCTGTGAATTTTTCTTGAAGAAGAGGATTTCCCTGGGTGTCTAGAGTCTGGAAATTTGTATCGTTTCGTCCTTCGTACTAGTAACTCATGTTGAACTAATTCTGTACCTACTCTATAAGAGAGTACCTTACGTACTGTTAATTCAATCTTCACTTGTGCCCTATCCGAAAAGATAAAATTACTCAGACATACTATTTACTGTCCGTCCACGTGGTTATGTCGTAAGGTCGTAGGAAGGGAGGAAATCACGTGATAGTTAATTACTTAACGAGGCCCTTTCATTTATGTAATTTTAAACAATTGTATAATATTACGTAGACGTCCAATTCTTAACAGAAAATAATTTTCTCAGAAAAGAGCAAGTCAGCCCAGCCACTAGCTAGCGAATAAAAGCTGGTGGGGGAAACCGGGATGCGACGTAGGCAAATGGACGACAGTACCTGTGCGAAAATGATTCAATATTGAAAGCTCTTCGTCACTGGAAAACGCGAATATATTTTTGGAACGTATTGTTTACTGTTACCGTAAGGCTACTATGACTGTATATGCGGTCTCGGATCTGTGTGGAGGACGGTTGAACTCTATTAGTAGAAGGGGTGGGAGTGAAGTACATTTAAAAACTCAGGTACAATAAAAAGTGAAGTACAAATAAAATAATGTCCCTGTACAATTCTTTACTCACGCCTATGATAGATGAAGATAATTCTGGATGTTTTAGAAATTTGACGTGCGGTGTTGCAGTAATATGTTTTACCCCTCTGTATAGGACGATCACCTAATAGTCTCATTTCCAATCTAAATTCACCCCTGTCATTGTTTTTTCTTGAGATTTTCTTTCCTCCTTGGTTTCAGATTTGCCAAACTTATTAGGGAACTTCAGACTTTCCTGCAACTAGTTACAGTACTTTTTATTTATTGTTTTTTCCATCACTTATCTGACTCACCCTTGTAACAGCAAACAGTTTCCTTTATACAACTTAATATGTCCTGTGAGTATTTGTTTTTTACGTAATCACATAAATCTCCATCGTGCCTTCCCTGAAATAAAATAGTATTTTATGCTCGACCATGCCGAAATGTAGTAATTATACACCTGGTAGCAGACCTTTAATGCATGTC
This sequence comes from Periplaneta americana, assembly GCA_025594305.2. Taxonomy (NCBI): domain Eukaryota; kingdom Metazoa; phylum Arthropoda; class Insecta; order Blattodea; family Blattidae; genus Periplaneta; species Periplaneta americana. The sequence continues at coordinate 148,338,514 of JAJSOF020000017.1, forward strand.
ATTAAAGTACACCTACTCATTAAAGATCAGGTCTTTCAGCCAATGACGACTCAGGTTACAACTGTTCAGCCAATGACAGGTCAGCTTTCTACCGTTGTAAAACCGCAATTATCGATTATTCTCGGATATGCAATCGAAAGAGAATTAGCGAAAAGTCACGGAGGCTGGAAATCCAATACTGTCGCAGAAGGTTATGTTCTGTTATTAGCGTTAATTGTAAATAATATTCATTATGCTACTTGAAATTCCTGTACAAAGTTTCATATAAATCTGTTATATAGGAGACATGCTATTGATTTTCTTTAAAACCACCCTCCTCTTATGAAAACATAATTAAAGCTTGCACACAAAAATATTTGCTACCTATAATAATTCTTGTACAAAGTTTCATAAAAATCTGTTAGATAAGAGAATAGTTATTTATGCAACAAGTGGATAATCTTGATGATTATGGCATGAGTGAATGTTTGTCGTACGAACGATGAAATTCAATTCGGGATCAATAACTGACAAATTGTCTTCATATATGTTCGTATCGATTAGTTGCGCCTGGCTTTGGCATTGAGTAAAGAGTAGTGGGTAGTCTTGCACTTTATGTTACAAATGTTCCTTTAGTTTGTTAATATAGTTTCTCTGAACCACAGAACTGTTTCATATGATATTACAAAAGTGATACAAAATTCTTAAAAATTGGAAATCAGTGCTATATTAGCTTCTGTTCTGCATTTCATTTCTTTTTACGTCGCGCGTAGAAACGATAACCAAGATAGCAAGCGTTCCGGTATTACGTCATAGCGAATACATCATTGCTTTTATCGCGTTAGCCACGTTTTATTAGCACTCATGCTATATTAAGGCAATTACGCACGATTTTCGATGTAGTAACGACCGTTTATAATGCCAGAATGGCACAAAAATTATTAGTTTTGTCTAAAACCACTCTTTATAAAAGGGTAGTTCCTCTTACACAAATACAGTCACAGTTCACACACGAAAAATATATATTATCCGTAACTCTTGTACAAAGTTTCATAAAAATCTGTTAGGAGAGAAGTATTAATTTTGGCCATTTAGATTAGCGTTTTTACACATGTGCGAAGCAGTAAAAAAAATTTCTATTCACCAGATCAGCGTTTCTCAAACTATGCTCCGCGGACCACCTGTGGTCCTTCAAAAAAGACAGAAGAAAAAATAAAATTCGAACGAAATGCGTATCACACTATAGCTGAAAATCTCAGATTTTGGAAATGATACATGGCAATCACCTATCATTTTTTTCTCCCGGTACTAATATTTTATAAAATTTCTTACCCTACTCGTCTACCCACTTCCCACTCTACTCTTAGCAACAAAAGAGGGATTTAAAGCACTATGAACGTGACGTTTCCCTGCATATCTGGCGCCAAGCCTGTAGCCCAGCCAGGGACCACTCGAATTCATAACAGAGGGCCAAAGTACCGAACCTTTTCACGTATTGATGACTTTCTTAATAGTTTTGCAGACACCCAGTCTGCACATTGAAATGGGCACGTACTCTATGTCGTACACCGATAATAAATAGAACGTGCCAAATTGCATCTTTACTTGTTGAAAATCGGGCATGGTTCTGCATTAGTTTTTTTTTTATTTCTTTTTGCAGATGGCGATATAAGAAATTTTAGACTCCGCCTGTTTTAAAATCCGACAGGTTTACTTTTTTACACTTGTGTGTTTCATCTCTAAGTGCCGTTTCAATTTCGCGGGTTTCATACACTCGTTTGAAAGCACTTCATGACAAACAACGCTCCGAGGTTTTGATTCACTCTCGTTGCCAGACCAAGTAAATCCAAGTTCCAAATAACTCTTGTCATATTTACGAAAGTATTTTTTTAATAGCTACCACTAGGACTAGATATTTCGTTAATCACACTATAATCACTGATATTAATATATTTCTTCACACACATCTTCTGAACTATTAGTACTGTCTAAATGAAGTGTATCATGTTCCTTTCTTTTCGAAGATCCGGGTCGAAGCCAGTTTTCCATTATTTATAATGGACACTAATAGAGACATGGACAACTACTAGCGTGTATCACAGAAGGATTTCCAACAGGCAAGCGATGAATCAACAATGCATAGAATTTGTTATACGTTACTTGTGATTGGCTACAAAAATATAATTAGAAAAGTATTATAATCAATTAATTCTATTTTAAAATATAAATATTAAAATATGCTACAAAAATGATAAATTTGCTTTAGAAGGGAACAAGAGTAAGGTGGTCCGCGGAACTATTCTGACTTAAAAAAGTGGTCCCCACTTCATAGAAGTTTGAGAAACGCTGCACTAGACCAAAGACGGCGCTGCGAAGGTCATCCGAGGGACAAACATTCAATTAATTTTTTTAAATTTTATTGGGTTATTTGACGACGCTGTATCAACATCTAGGTTATTTAGCGTCTGAATGAAATGAATATGATAATGTCGGTGAAATGAGTCCGGGGTCCAGCACCGAAAGTTGCCCAGCATTTGCTCGTATTGGGTTGAGGGAAAACCCCGGTAAAAACCTCAACCAGGTAACTTGCCCCGACCGGGATTCGAACCCGGGCCACCTGGTTTCACGGCCAGACGCGCTGACCGTTACTCCACAGGTGTGGGCTTCAATTAAATCTCGATAAATTATCGATTAGGATACCTTTGAAACAAGTGAACCGCGCGTTACTTGTACAATTTTGATATTGACCCGAACAAGTGTCCAGTCATTTTTTCTTGGCACGACTGTACTACTGGACCGTTCTCATCGGCTGTCAATGGAGACAACAATGACTAACCAGTATTACCTGGTGATTTATAATTGAAAAGTAATAATTATAAACTATTCTGCATTTTGGCAAACACATGTATCTGCGCCAGATTCTAAATTAACAATTTATTTTTAACTGTGTTAAAGAGTGTGAGTGGCATATAGCATATTATGTTTTCTACTGTAGTAAAAGCCGGCGCTCTAGATACGAGTCTGCACTATGTTGTTGACGTACAGTATGTAACAATCTTATTTCGTACAGTAATATTATTATTAAAAATAGATAATTTTGTTAATGAAAATATAATTTATTTTAATGGATTAAATTAGAATATGAAACAATAAAATAATCTTTTCAGAATATAAAATCACCTTCCTCAAATTTTTCAAATCAGTATAAATAAACATACAAAGTCAAAAAAAAAGTGCACATTTCATGCAACTTTTCTCTTCGTACATCTAATCATTTTGTATTTTTCAAAGTCTTAATTGCCAACTAGTACTTAAAATTGAATCTTGTAACATATCGAAGCTTATTGGACATAAGCGTTTAGTTAACTCCCTTAATAACAGCAATCTTTCAGTTATTACCCTTAACAACACGCTAATCCCTTATTCATCTGTCGTAAAAAATCTTGGCTTCTTTTTTGATAATAATCTAAGTTGGAATTTTCAAGTTAAAGAAACGATAAAAAAAATCTGTTCCTCCATTCACTGTTTGAGTCTCTTGAGAAACTTCTTGCCCCAGCAATTAAAACTTACCCTAGTATAAACCCTAGTAATGCCGCACTTCGATTATTGTGACGTTTTGTTAAGTGATCTAAGTTCTGAACTGTCAGTCAAGTTACAGCGAGCTCAGAATATGTGCGTCAGATACGTGTGCAACATCCGACGATATGTTCATCACATATCACCGTCCTTCGCAACTCTTTCGTGGCTCCGACTTAAAGAACGCAGAACTTTACATTCTTTGTCTTTACTCTTTCGAATTCTGCACACAACACCAAATTACCTTTCGTCTCGTTTCTCTTATCTATACTCTAACCACGACGTAAATACCAGATCACTTATCTGTGGCACGCTAAGTATACCTCTTCATAGAACATCTTGTTATTCATCATCTTTTACAGTATCCACCTCGCGTCAATGGAATTCCTTGTCACAAAGTATTAGGGGCTGCAAGACAATAAACACCTTTAAGAACAGCTTAAAAGATAACCTTATTAGCATTTCACTCCAATCATATTGATTTAAACTATCACTGACTACATTGTTACTTCTTTCTTTTAGACATTATCCTGATTGTGCTGTACTTTCAAAATTGTCTCATAATAATCTCTTTCTATTATCTAATATTATTTGAAATATATTAAGAACATTCTATGTATTTTAGCTCAATTCTGCTACACAGTTTATTTCAGTGTTTAATTAATAGTTCATAGTATTTTGTTGTTTAATTCGTAAATAACTCTTGTATACATGTAACTCTAATCTAAATAAAATTGTTGAATTCTTTGTAAGTTCATGCATATGTATATACTCTTTTTGCTGGTTGAGTGGAAGAGAAGGCCTTACTCTGCCAGCTAAAATAAATTAAATCATTATTATTATTATTATTATTATAATTATTATAATATCCTTTGGCTTTAATAATCTCCTCACAACTTATTTTCATTGAAGAGACGAGTTTCTTGCAAACCCCTGGAGTGATATTCTGCCATTCTTTTGCTATTATTCTTTTGAGCTCCGGAATGGATGTTACCTTGCTATTTCGCACTCCTCTTTTGAAAATTGGCCACAAACGTTCGATAGAATTTAAATCCGCCGATTGAAGTGGCATTTTGAGTTGATGGGGAACGTTCCAAATGAGTCAGGTCTTGACGATTTCGGCTGTGTGTTTAGGGTCGTTATCATGTTGAAATATATAACTATCCTGGAAGCCCATTTTTACCACTTTCTTTCAAATTTATTATAAGAATATGCTTATACATAATTTCATGCACAATTCCATCAACGAAGTGTATGTTTCCGACTCCAGTGCAAGACATACAAGCCAATATCATGTGGAACCACCTCCGTGTTTTACAGTAGAAATAGTATTTTCTTTCCTGAAGGCAGAGGCCTTCCTTCACACTGTTGCAACCATCTGAGCCGAAAGATTTATCTTCGTCTCGTCGGACCATATTACACGATCCCAATAGTCCTCCTCTTTAGAAACGGGTTTGTTTGCAAATAGAAGTCTTTTTATTCTATTTGACTCAATAATAAAAGGTTTCTTACGTGGAACCCTGCTATGATACCCGTGTTTCCACAATACACGACGAATGGTCTGGTTAGACATTTCTTTTCCTATAGTGTCTTGTACTTGTGAACGCAGTTTTTCAACACTTAACCTAGGGTAACGTCAAATTTGTTGTACAATGTATCTTTCGTCCCTGTAATTTAATTTTCTTTATTTTGGTTTTCGCCTCAAATTCTTCCAATATCCTTCATATTTAAATTTGTTTACAATATGCTGAACTGTTGAATGTGTATGTCCAACAATTTTACTTATTTTTCCTTAAAGACTCACCTTTAAGGGCAAGTTGAACAATAACTTTCTTCAGATCTTCTGAAAGCTGCTTTCGCTTCGCCATCTCGTACAGTACTGTCATGCTTGCAAGGTAAAAATGTAAACAAGGGAAGCCACCACTCAATAGCAAAGCAAGCACGAACCGGTTAGCGTATTTTGAAACGGTTAGATAGGGCAAGACTTGTAAGTGCACGAATAGAAAAGTTGCATATTCAACACAACGAATAGTGGAGATTTCTTTTTAAAATAACAACAAATGTTTTAAAGATATATTATAATTAAATCTAATAGTGAATATTATTAATAAACTGTACACAATGATATACGTGAAGAAAAAAACAAAATTGTTATCTTATTTGACAGTTAAAACGGATGTTATCACCAAAGCTCGGATCTTGGGGACTTGTGTGTCGTGTGCTTGAGTAAGGTTACAGGCATAACGTACACAAAGCTCACGCTGCAAGTGCTCAGGGACAGTCGTTTGTACTAAGAAAGTGGTCACATCGAATGGCAAGAAGACGAACGAATAAACTGTGTCACGTCGAAGCCAATGACATTAAGAGAATTACAGGTAAACGGTCTGTTTGAGGAATTAGAAAATACGTGTTATTCGAATGGGTGTTATGGAAGTTTGAAAATGCATTTCTTAAATTTTAGGTACAGAATTTCGTGGAGGAATTCTGAGGAGATACATTATTTTCTTCTAATGCAGAGTTTATATCTTGTAAGTTGTACCACACATAAACTAGAGCTGGAAACGGGCATTCATTGAAAGACATTGCAGTCCTTTAAATTGATGGAGAATTTGTCCATAGCCATGGATCAAGTCGTAGAGGGACCTTCCCTAGTAGTGATACACTAATTGAAAACTATTTGCGAGAAAAATTTAGGATATACTTATCTTTCTCAGATACGAGATCTGCTGAAAATCGAACAGGAAACAGTGACAGTGAAATATTCAGTATTTTATTTAGGCCCAAGACTTTATAATAAAATTTCAAACCATTTTCCAAATTTGAAATTTTTAAAATTGAAACTTCTAAAAGAATTTTGTAAAATTATCCATGATATATAATAGTAACAAATGTACTTTTTTATCTTTTATTTCTATCGACTATATTCATGTTTTTATTGAATATCTGGCTTCTGTCGGATTGTCAATTTATATTAAATGTGTATTTTTCTCTCGTTTTCCCTTTCTTCTTTATTCTTGTTCTTGTGTTGTACTTATTGGTTTGAATTAAGTTAATTACTGTATTTAGTAAACTGTCCTTGTAAATTTTATGTTATATTATTCACTAAGACCACACCGTACACGAGCCTGACTCTTACGGTAGTGGCTAGAAACATTTTTATTTTATAAATGCAATTTGTACTCACTAGGTAGCTAGTTAAAATAAATAAAATAAAAAAATTAAAGTTTGCTCCCGTCACTTCATGTGACGTGGAAATAAGTTTCCTTCGTTTCAAATCATGTTTAACTAACAGACGAAGAATTTATGGGTTCGAAAATCTTCGAATGCATGTAGTCATACACTGTAATGAAATGTACAGAGCAGAACTGTAAATTTGATGTATTTTGCATGTTTATTTATATATATGCTATAAAATTAGATGTTTCAACCTATCATAATATTATCATTATGTTGTTCCAGCCAGGAACCACTTTTATAGCAGACCTGACAGTACCTCCGTGCTGGAAGCGGGAGTTTGTTGACATTGAAGTCCGGTCGCTTAGCCACGTTCAAAGACACAAGTCCCCAACTTCCGAGCTTTGGTTATCACAAAAATAAGGGCTGTACGAACAAGACTGTTATATGTATACTGTATATAATTGCGCCACTGGACATGTTATTTGACTTAGTAAATGAATCATACTATTCAAAAGTTATCGACTTCGTTATTTCTTGTAATTCGTTGTTTTGACACTAGTTCAGTAGCTATAATTTTTACGATATGACGAGATATTGTCGATTAATGAAGTTTTATTTGTGAACATTGATGCAATACGTGTTATGATATTTTTGTGTGTGTTAAATATAAACACAGGTGCTCACTGAGAAAAAAAGAAGTCTAAAGCCTCGTTCACACTTTTCAAGTAACTTGAATTCAAGTCACGTGATTTCAAGTAACCTGAATTCAAGTCTCAGTTCAGACATATTCAAGTTATTTTGTTTTCAAATAGGATAAAATGGCGTCGATGGATGTTGTGCAATTAGGAATTTCTGTAGTAGCAAACCTACGTGCCAGGGAAATGATAAATATATTGAAGAAATGGAAGACGCGTTGTTCAGTATTGGTTAGGAATTAGCTTAGTAAGAGAAATACACGACCATTGACCATTACAAATAGAATAAGTGAAATCTTCAATCAGATTTGATAATTCTTATCGCAAATGTAATAAAATATTAGCAAGTCTGATTTACCATAATTGAAAATGATTATCTCGAAGCTGTTACAGTTTCCAAAAAAAAATCTATCAACCACACTGAACCATGCCAGTTTCGGCGATAAATGTCATCCCTTCAAGCAACGCTCTTCTTTTCTTAATCTCTTTTCCTCACGTCTTCTCTATCTACAGTTTAATGGTTTTTATTATTGCCTTTCATAGGCTGTCTCATGTGTCCACGTTAAAATCTCTGCTGTTCAGTTCTACAATGTACTCTTCCTTCCTTGGCAGCTTCCTCTGCATTTTTATTACGAAACTTTGCAGTTTCTATAGTCCTCAGGCCTTCGTGAATTTTATACAACTTCAGAAACTCAAATACTTGGTCACTATTTCACTCACTACTGTTTCCTATTGTTTTTACATTCCCAGTAGAACAGAAAAACAATCAGCTGTTAATTTAATGCTCTTAAAACAGTTGTTAATTTGAATTCCCGCGCTTTTCTCCTTGAATTCAAGTTATCAAGTGACGTTCACACTTTTCAAGTGTCCTTTCAAGTTAAGTAAAAAGTAGAAAGGGATACAACTTCACTTGAAACTTGAATTCAAGCCGTTAATTGATTTCAAGTCAACTTGAAACATAGTTCACACTTTTCAAGTTCGTCTTTCAAGTGACTTGAATTCAAGTTACTTGAAAAGTGTGAACGAGGCTTTAGACTAGTCCTAGCGAAGTGAATTGTAACTGTAAATTCTTGGTTTGGACTTCTGAGTCGCATCTTAATAGAAATATGTTGGCAAAATGCCGGGATATGTTTAGATGTGATTTTATAATCACAGATTCAGAGTCCAGAAATGATAAGCGAGCGAGCGAGCAATATCAACAGTGTTGCCTGAAGTAACAACGCTGACACAGTACTTGTAGGCTATCTCCCAGCCACTGTTTGTGTACATAACGAAGCTGTGTATTTCCCTTCTGCGTTGGCTGCAGTTGAAAGGGACACGTGAGGCCCCAGGGAAAGAATTATTGTAATGTTGCGAAAAATAGATTGTTTTCAGTATCTCTGGAAACGGATAAGCGATTCTTGAATAGTTTCTTTATATCCATTTGCAATAAATTCGTCCGGAAAATACGCATTTAGGTATAGGCCTACATTTTATCAACAGTAATCTCACTAGAGGTTTTGATTTATCTAGAGAAAATCAAAACTCGAGTGGGATTTAATTGACTATTACACGATTAAAAGAAATTATATAAAGATTAGAAGTAACGAAGTAGGCTACTCCAATACAATAAAATATTAATTGATTTACGAAAATACAAAACTGTCTTCAAATTTGTACCATCTCAACATTATAAATATTACGCTAGTAGATGGCAGTAGTGTGTTACGAATAGCTGATTTCTTATTAGTTGTGCCAACTATGGAATCTTCATTGAACTCTGTGGACGGTTACTGGTCAAGAAGGCTTTGTTGATTCAGTTTCATTTTTATTAAAACAGTTGCATTCCACTTCAATTATCCCGATCCCAGTAATCAACGTCACTTGACAGATGATTTTCAATAAATCTTAGTATTAAACAATCTCTAATACGTGACTATTCATAATATCATATAGCAGAAGCTATAACATAACCTAAATAATATAAACGAGTGTTAGAAAAGTTTTAATTAGGGTTGATGAAATAAACATGAATAATTTTAAAAGAAACAATTATTGAAAGTACGTACAATTTTGAAATTTGAATGTTTTAGTGGTTGGTGGTTCAGTTGATGTTATATTGGACGTGTGCGTAAAAGAAGTGAACTCGGTGATGTACATGGTGTATCCCTCAACTTATTCAGGATTTCCGAATGGTGCTCTTCATTTATTTGTAAATAGGGTTTCAGGGAAGATTGATAGCTATGACCAGTGAGTGATCTTTATTAATTCTTGTTCTTGAATGCCAAGGTGAGTCATATTTGAAAGTACTGTGCATCGACTGGAGTGGTTTGTAATTTTCTGTTTTTTGACGTCCAGACCAGTGCAGTTTGAAATGTTGGCAAACAAAGAAACAAATGCTAGGGTAGTGATAAAAATAAGCAAATGCTAGGGACGCGATAAAATTAAACAAATGCTAGGGACGCGATAAAATTGTGCGATAAGCAGCCATGATTGGTTGAAAGACGTCCTTTCGTACCGTTTTATTGGTCAAAAGTAGTATGACGTAGTAAAAGTGTAATAGTCCTAAAAATAACACTCCTTTACGCTATTAAACGACAAAAATTAAGCGGTCCGGCGTTATTGGACGTGACGATTTTATTCTTGACTTTTTTCCATTACATCAGAAACCATATAATATAAAGTACGTAGTACAGTAATAGTGCAGTATTTGACCCTGTCTGTTTATCGTGGAGAACATTAACAAGGGGAGAAGTTTACAGTATGTATAGGGAACTGGACATAGTTGCAAAAATAAAAGCTAAAAGTTTAAGTTGATAGGACATCCAGTAAGCGCCTAAGAAAAGAGAGTTTTGGAAGAACTAGCACGTGGACGCAGGTCACTTGGAAGACCAAGACTTCGATATGTTGATAACTGAGAAAAGTCAGATGTTAAACATTTGTGATTGCAAAATTACCAATACAGGAAGATTATAACGAACATTTGTCGAGTCATTGGCGAAGACCTTACGTAGCTTGAAAAGATAATACCGAATAATAATAATAATAATAATAATAATAATAATAATAATAATAATTATATATAATGTATTTCCAAGAGATAGTCTGCCCAGGTCATCCTGGGTTGCCAAAAACACAGAATAACACACACATAAGAATAGTAACGATTACAGTAAGATAGATGAGTCAAATTGAAATGTGAACTAGGAGCTTAAATTTAAGAAATAATAAATTTGTACATATATTTGTAACAATCACACACTAACGAATAGAAAAGGGGGGGATTATGATATTCCGTATAAATGATTTTTCATAGTTGCCACAGACCCTTTAATGGTTGAAGTAATTATTTTTGGAATGATGTCATGGATTCCAAATGTTTTGATAGTGTTTACAGTTGATCGTGGGATGGTGCCCCTCGCTCCGATCATCAAACCATGTACTTCCCAGGTGCCTTCCATCTGATATTTTTCTCGAAAATACGGAATAGTAGGCTCATAAATTTGTTGTTTTTCTTTGTTGACCTCGGATGGTTGGGTCTGGCTCATCTCAAATCTAACAGTTGGGTCCAGTATAAAGCCTTTACTATTAGTCTTGTCTAGAGCCACGATGTCCGCTCTTCTAATTCCGCCGCCTTCAGACGCAACGCAGTGCACCTCTTCATGTACCTCGAAGGATTTGTTTCTAAGGGCTTGTGCTATTAGTTTTCGGATGTTATGATGGCGTGAATTTCTCAGGAGTTCTCCATGCTGACAGGATCCTAGGACATGTGCTAAGGTTTCAATCTCGTTGCAGTATCTGCAACGGAAACCGTCCAAGGATCTCCCATGAAGACTTCTCACTGGTGCTACGTTAGCATTCATCTTAATTGCGTCCCGCCATTCAGAGGAATAATAATAATAATAATAATAATAATAATAATAATAATAATAATAATATAGTACATGATTTCAGATTGAAATAAATAATTGCCCTAATGTGACAACATTTTTTAGTTCGTGCTAGCATTCAGCTTGTTGCATTGTTTGTGTTTTTGTTTTTTGAAGAATTTTAGATAAGGGCGCAAATAGCCACAGTAGCTGACGCACCTTTTTTAAACCTAACTAACTAACTAACTAATAATTTCCTTCAAAGTAGTCATTATTATTTTACACTTCATTTTTGATATTTTGTTCCGATAAGTCTGCAATAAGATATGATAAGTTATTCTGACTGAAAAATAAAGCACACATTAATTTCACATCATATGTTTCGAGGCCTGTCGCCTCACGGTTCCCTATTGAATTTTCTGTAGACATGCAACATCACTGATATGTTTAAACGGAAGGAGTACAGTTGTCAAAAGAAAAAGTGGCCGCTCTCTTGAAGCAAAGTTCCCTTCGGGTATCTTCGCTACAATTCGGAGACAGGCGATGTTACATGTTGTTGGACCACGGTGCCTGATATCTACAATTATAATTAAAGTATTCTGTATGTTACTCGATAGCGTATGGATACCGTTCCGGCTTATTATTCGTGAGGTCCTGCGTTCGAATACAACCTCGTGCTTTTTATGTTCTTTTTTGTTTTGTTTTTAAAGGAGAGAGACAAAATATACATAATTGCTCCTTTCTATTTTACGATTATTTTAGTAATTAACGCAAGGTTCATTAATGTATTATGCCATGACTTTATCATTATGACATTGCGGCTGCAAATGGAAAGAAAAAAAAATTATTCTCAACCAAGATAGCTTTCGTGGCATAAACAAAACAAACTTACTGGCGTCTGCCTTAGAACATTCAAACAATTAAGCGTTCAAGAAATAAACAACAAAACAAAAAGCCACGATCCAATATTTAATCTATCTTCCCCACATCTCGATCACATCTTGCAGTCGAGTGGGCATGGAATCGACTAGTCTTTGCAAATAGCGACTGTTCTTAGACATGACATTCCAGGCATTCTGAAAATACATAAGTGTTCTGCTATGGGCAGGTCTTTATTGCAAACCCAGCATTCTCCAATCTTTCCTATTTTCTGCCTGCCTCTTAGTCTCCGGATATGATCCACATACCGTAATGTCGTCTATTATTCTTCTCAACCAGAGACCCAACCAATTCCTTTCTCTCTTTCTAATCAGTTTCAGCATTAGTCTTTCTTCACCCACTTTTTCCAACACAACTTCATTTCTTATTCTGTCTGTCCACTTCACACGCTCCGTTTTTCTCCACATCCACATTTCACATGCTTCTATTCGTTTCTCTTCATTTCGTCGTAATGTCCATGTTTCTTCCCCATACAATGTCACACTCCACACAAAGAACTTCGCTAGTCTCTTCCTTAGTTCTTTTTCCAGATGTCCGCAGAAGAAGCTCCTTTTTCCATTAAAAGCTTCTTTTGCTCATATTTGCAGTTTTTCTTGGGAAGGATAGGCCTAAATGGGGTAACGTACCGTTGCTTTCCGCACACCACTGTCTCTTTCGCATCTTATTAGATCCCAGGGGGTCCAAGCGTGGAGATGAGGAGAGTGAATTTGACTAATTGGCCCCTCCGGACTTAACCAAAATTCACCGAATGTTCTATCAGGATGTTTGACCCGATCAGAGACCGGGAAATCCCAATTAGCCTTTGTCCCCCGCATCCTGGACTAGCTCCTACAAATCATCAGAAAATCTTGAAGGGGGATTGGGCCAATTTTTCCGCAAATGTTTCCATACCTGTGCCCTTATAGCTCAGCGGAAGAACATCGGAATTTAGATGTCAACGTCTCAGGTTCAATTCCTCGTCACTCCTGTTCATTTTATTGTGGTTCAAGATATATAATGTAATAATATAAAAAGAAAAAGTAACACCAGTATTATGCAACTGTATTGTTCCAAACCTAATATCAAATTTATGTTATTTATATCGCTAAAGAACGATAACTGAATATAAATTATAATTTGAATATTATTTATGTCGCTAAAGAACAATAAGAATAAAAAATAACTTGAAAATTATTTATATAGTATCACTAAAGAACGATAACAGAATGTAAATGATAAATATTGATTTGTTTAATTTATATATTATCTAATATATATTTAATTATTTAAATAAAATAACCTATTTTTCAAAGAAAAATGGTTATTTGTATTATAATAATTACTTACATAAAATACAGATTTATTTATATCGCGAAAGAACAACAACAGAATATATATATATATATATATATATATATATATATATATATATATAACGTGAATATTATTTATAACCTTAAAGAACGAAAACACAATATAAATGATAATTTGAATGTTATTTATATCGCTAAAGAACGATAACAGAGTATAAAAAATGTGAATATTATTCATATCGTTAAAGAACGATAACAGAATATAAAAAATTATAACTTGAATATTATTTATATCACTAAAAGAACGATAACAAAATATAAATAACTTGATATCGATAAAGAACGATAACAGAATGTAAATGATAATTTGAATATTGTTTACATCGCTATAGAACGATTAAAAATAAAATGAAAACTTGAAGGCCCGAACCTCAACCTTCGAATCATTAAGCATGCACTCTACCGCTTCCATAGTTCCGGAACTGCTTTTACAAGCACATGCATCGTGTAGCATCGTCGTGACCCGAAGTGGGCTTAGAAAATATTCGCTGTTCACGAGTGCGGCCACTTTTTTTGGACAACTGTACATTACAGGATCAGGAAAACAATTTTTCGTAGGCCAGTTTATTATTATTTTAACAGTGTATATGTTCATTTTGGGAAATATGGCAGGGTAACAAGTTGTTTGCGGTGTGATTTTAGTCTATCACAGAAAAAGATGCAAAAGATTTCCATGCTGGTAAATCCTTGGGGTTAAGTCTTTTCTCAAAAATGCTGTCCTTAAAAAGTTTTCTAATTTGTGGACCGACAAATATGCCTTCTTTTAATTTAGTATCACTGATTTTAGGGAACAGAGTCTTTAAGTGTTGAAAGGCTTCTCCACTCGCAAGCATAAAAAAAAACATAAGTTAGTAAACCCTTCTTGTAATCCAAGCAACAAAGCTATTACTTTCAAATCCCCACAAATTGTCCAGCGATGTTCATTACAATTTACTCCATTCAATATTAGGGACATGTTTTCATAAGTTTCTTTCATAGTGGCTGGATGAGCCACTGATGGAAGGTTTTGTATTGTCATTGTGCAATTAAACTGCTTTTAAGATTTCTGTAGTTTTGATGAATCGATTAACAGTCTCCATTCTTCTAGATTATATTCAATATCTAATTCATCCATAAGCCCGTTCACATTTTTGCAGACACAAACAGAATTTTCCATTACAAAATAACTAGTCAGTTTATCGTTTCGTTTTCTGAACACGGAAATCTTGATATCTTTTGCTAATAAGTCCCATTGTTGTAATCTAGAACCTAATAGTTCAACGTATTGCTTGGAAAGACCTAATCCCTAACTAGGTTATTAAGTTCTGCCTGTCGTATCATATGTGGTGTTTATGATGTTCGGGAATGTGGGTGGGATCAGCGGAAGTTGAAGGATAATCTGAGGATTCTGTTGGTGTTCCTCTGGAATGACAATCTTCACCACTGGGCGTAGGGATAGTGCAGGAACTTCAGGAGAATGTGGCACGGGTCTTATGGCTGGTGGGAGATTAGAATACACAAATTTATCTTTAATTTTCCTTGAAAATCCCTGTGGTTTGGTAATGCAGCAGTAACAGTCTGCCAGATGACTGATAGGCTGTCGTCAAATCATTGGAACAGCAAAGGTATGTTGTTATTTTTCCCCCGCAACCACTCCGTTAACTTCACGTAACATGTTACACAACACACGTGTGGTGCCCAATTTTTGTCTTGTTCACCCACTTTATAGCCAAAATACAAGTAATATGCATTTTTTACATTGTCTGTTATTTATCGACGTTGTGATTTCAAAGTTAATTCCCCACAAACATAGCAGAAACTATTTGGAAAATTTTTACATGAACCACGATTGCAATCCATTTAACAATATTACAGAATAACTAGTACCGCTCACAGCACTTCCACAATCAAAACTAATCGCTAAATTGTTTATTTCTTGTCTAACGATACAACAGCGACCGTATGTCCTTTCCCTTAGTCAGTTATAGCCAGATGTGATTCACCCTTCCTGCAGCTGCATAATAAGGTTGATAAAACAATAAACCATCGCTAAGGGTAACATTCATTTAACCCACAAAAGTGAAAGTATGTTTCAAATGGTACGGTACCTTACTTACTTACTTACAAATGGCTTTTAAGGAACCCGAAGGTTCATTGCCGCCCTCACATAAGCCCGCCATCGGTCCCTATCCTGAGCAAGATTAATCCAGTCTTTATCATCATACCCCACCTTCCTCAAACCCATTTTAATATTATCCTCCCATCTACGTCTCGGCCTCCCAAAAGGTCTTTTTCCCTCCGGTCTCCCAACTAACACTCTATATGCATTTCTGGATTCGCCCATACGTGCTACATGCCCTGCCCATCTCAAACATCTGGATTTTAAGTTCCTAATTTTGTCAGGTGAAGAATACAATGCGTGCAGTTCTGCGTTGTGTAACTTTCTCCATTCTCCTGTAACTTCATCCCGCTTAGCCCCAAATATTTTCCTAAGCACCTTATTCTCAAACACCCTTAACCTATGTTCCTCTCTCAGAGTGAGAGTCTAAGTTTCACAACCATACAGAACAACCGGTAATATAACTGTTTTATAAATTCTAACTTTCAGATTTTTGGACAGCAGACTGGATGATAAGAGCTTCTCAACCGAATAATAATACGCATTTCCCATATTTATTCTGCGTTTAATTTCCTCCCGAGTGTCATTTATATTTGTTACTGTTGCTCCAAGATATTTGAATTTTTCCACCTCTTCGAAGGATAAATCTCCAATTTTTATATTTCCATTTCGTACAATATTCTGGTCACGAGACATAATCATATACTTAGTCTTTTCGGGATTTACTTCCAAACCGATCGCTTTACTTGCTTCAAGTAAAATTTCCGTGTTTTCCCTAATCGTTTGTGTATTTTCTCCTAACATATTCACGTCATCTGCATAGACAAGAAGCTGATTGTAACCCGTTCAATTCCAAACCCTGCCTGTTATCCTGAACTTTCCTAATGGCATATTCTAGAGCGAAGTTAAAAAGTAAAGATGATAGTGCATCTCCCTGCTTTAGCCCGCAGTGAATTGGAAAAGCATCAGATAGAAACTGACCTATACGGACTCTGCTGTATGTTTCACTGAGACACATTTTAATTAATCGAACTAGTGGTACGGTACCTTAAAAGAACGAAAATGATATATATAATTGTGTAAAAGATCTACGTTAAAGAAAAGAACCTCTTTCAAAGTGGCTACGTTTTAACATATTTTTATACGATTCGATAACAAAAAATATAAGTTTCTAAAAAAATGTGATGTGTAGACACTTTTTCAATGTCATATTCGTAATCAGGACATACAAATTACATAAAAATAGTTATTCTTGTCCATGTTATGAAAACCTTGTTGAGTAGTGTAATCGTTACCCCTTCTAATTTTTCACTGACAGAATAACAAAATCTACTTCGACATAAGGCACAGTTCTCCTTTCTTCAATAAAAACCTTGTGCTTGGTGATGCTGCTGCACGTTCGAATTATATTAATGATGCCTTTATTATAGAGAGACCTACCGCCTAGTACCGATCTTGTAATAAAATGAAGCTGACACAGTATTAAATTTAACATGTTGTGGAACATATTGAAAACGTTGTTTTGACAGTTCTGCAGTGCTGGTGTTAAATATTGTGCATTGTCGATTTTAAACTCATTTTAAGAACAGTATTCACCTATTCATTAGTTTGAGTTCTGACTTTATTGTGAAACGTTCGTTTAACATTTTGTGCATTTGACGGTTCATATTTTTAATATAAAGTTCACATTATCATTCCGAGTTCTTTGATATGTTTAAGCAACTGCAAAGCTCAATTTTACAATTTTTTTAGAAAAACTCGCATAATAATAATAATAATAATAATAATAATAATAATAATAATAATAATAATAATAATAATTTATTTTAGCTGGCAGAATTAAGGCCGTAAAACCTTCTCTTCCATTCAACCAGCAAAAAGTATATATACATATGTATGAACTTACAAAGAATTCAACAATTTGATTTAGATAAGTGTTACATGTATACAAGAGTTATTTACGAATTAAACAGCAAAATACTATGAACTTCTAATTAAACATTGAAATACGAACTGTGTAGCAGAATTAAGCTAAAATACATGGAATGTTAATATATTTCAAATAATGTTAGATAATAGAAACAGATTATTATGAGACAATTTTGAAAATACAGCACTATCAGAATGCATGTCTAAAGGAAGGAGTAACAAGTAGTCATTGATAGTTTAAGTCAGTATGATTGGAGTGAAATACTAAGAAGGTTATCTTTTAAGCTGTTTTTAAAAGTGTTTATTGTCTTGCAGCCCCTAATACTTTGTGACAAGGAATTCCATTGTCGCGAGATGGATACTGTAAAAGATGATGAATAACAAGATGTTCTATTAAGAGGAGTGATTCTCGCGAGCTGAGTGAAAATTTCATATTGGCAA
Organism: Periplaneta americana; assembly: GCA_025594305.2. NCBI lineage: Eukaryota > Metazoa > Arthropoda > Insecta > Blattodea > Blattidae > Periplaneta > Periplaneta americana. The sequence continues at coordinate 148,356,548 of JAJSOF020000017.1, forward strand.
ATGTTTCTTCGCAGCCGTATCCCCCAGAGAAAATAGCAGCTAATAATAATAATAATAATAATAATAATAATAATAATAATAATAATAATAATAATAATGTACAGCATTTTTAAATATGAATAATATAAATTGTAAACAATTTTACGAATGACCCCTCCCTTGACAAAATTCTGCGTACGCCACTGGTACATCCATTCTCCACGACTTTGTCTTGCTATGTGCGCCATCATGGAGGGTAGAAAGGTCTTCTTGTTTCAAAAGACAAACAGTTTTTCCGTATCAGTATTTATTATCAAATTATCACATATAATTAGATTTAAGGCCTCCAGCTTCTTGCCATCAGGTAACCTACTTCATTGCCCCGTCACACGGTTTCGTCAGCGACGTCCATTTTGTGTAGCCTACCCAGCGACGACGCGGTAGTGTGCATTTCTCACTGTTCGATGCAGAAGTTGTACATATCTTCAGCGGTGTAGAATTCCTGGTGGCCGGCTTTGCTTATTGTTAGCGGGAGTGTGGGTTCCTAACGTTTGCTACACTTGCTAACTTTTTTTGTAAGTAAGCCCCTATTGTGTAAAAGAATTATTATTCCCGGCACGTTTTATTGATATTTACTTATCAGCATGGACCTCTTGTTAACTGGTTAGTTCGACTATGTCTTTAAATAGATTCGTGTATGATGTTATAGTTTTCCATCGGTTGTTTTATTTATTTGGTTGCAGTGAGTTTCAATGCGGAATGATAGCATTGACCTCCGGTCATTTAGCTATCATTCACTTATCAACATGAAATTTTTATATATATTAGGTAGGTTTTTCTACATTATTTACACATATACTCACTTAGGCCTACTTACAAATGACTTTCAGAGAACCCAGAGGTTCAGTGCCACCCTCACATAAGCACGCCATCGTTCCATACCCCGAGCATTAAAATTTTTATCCATGACCATAACGAAAAACATACCTTTACTAAATACTTTTGCGTTTGTAAAGTAGGTTTTTATTCAACATTACTTTATTTCACTAGTGAGATAAAGACTTTACCTCACAGTTTGAACTTTATCTCACAGTTCATTAGTATTTTCCTAGTACCCGGGTACACACGTATACTTTTCCATTGAACTATTACTCAAGAAGTTAATATATTAGTTACTAGATGTCACTACCTCTACTTCTTTATTACCAATTTCTTATACATACACTCAATCTCCTTCTCTTTTCTATATCTGCTACGTCGTAATTTGTACATTACATCCATATCTAATATGCATCATTTTAAAATTTTGTAATAATTTACCTTTTGGGATGCGAGGAGACTTGAACCTGCGAAGTTGGGTTTATAAGATTTTAAAACAACGCGCGTTAGCCAACTGAGCGAAACAGACACGATGATTAATTAAGTTTTAATATTCCTCTTAAGTTTACAGAAGTAAAATGTGAAATTATTTTAATCACAATAGTCCCGTGAAAACTTCTAAATAATCCCTGAAACTTCAAAAAGATGAAAATACACGTTTAAAATGAAAAAAATATATATATTAAAATTATATAATTAATTATAATTTGTTATTAATCCAACGCCTTAGATACCATTCTTAACTAATCATGGCCTCCTACATCATGACCTACCTAGTACACCTATTGATTCTAAAATCCATGCCATGATATGTGATTATATGAGGACTTATTTTCAACATATTTTCTTTTATAAAACAGAATTTTTCGTTATGGTCATGGATAAAATTACGTATGGTACTTGTGAGCGTGATCTTTATTGCACTCGTGCTTAAATCTTTCCACTCGCGCAATAAAGATGCACTTACCTCACAAGTACCATAAATAACTATTTTTACACTACATATTTTAATATTATTTTGCATATCTTTTAACTTCATTTCCCTCATTTGTTTTTCTCTTACTTCTCAAAAATATGTTCCTAAAGATTTTGTTTTCTGTGTAATTCTCGATATTTTGGCCACTTGACTGTTTAATGACGCTATATCAGCAACTCGGTCGATCCTGGATATTAATTGGACACTCGGGCTATAGGTATCTAGTACTGAACACATAATAACAACCTCATGTAAGTTATCTAACGTTACATAATACGTATTTTTAATCTCTTGTATGTTTACAGTTCGCGTGTTTTTGTGTTCCTATTAATAGTCATCAGTTTACTTCGAGTAGGCGACAAAGCCATTTCCGGTGGCCAGCGGTTTCTAAATCTCCCAAAATCTCCTTCCACTGGGTCTAGTTTTACAAGGGACATTCTTTCTTGCATGTGTTCATTCCATCTTTGTCGACACACTATTAGTTTGTTAATATGTAAGTTGTAGAAAATATTTGGAGCTCGTGCCGTATCTTGTTCCTTATCTACTCCTTATCTCCTTGTGAGAAATCTTTTGCAGCATGTAATCTGAAGAAGTATTATCTTTGAGATTCTCATTTTAGTAGAGTCCATGTTCTTTACTCGTGTTTACTTTTTCCTTATTTTCTAGAAGCCTGTAAATAATACCAAATACATAGATGAACTCGTTCCCCTTGTCAGAAGATAACACAATTACAACTCATTTTTTGTTCTACAGTACATCAACCTATAGGTACCGTGCATGGGTCTGAAAATCATACTGGTGGCGCCGCGCAGTGTCTCAATTTCTAATTAACTACAGGCTCGCAGTCATTCACTAGTCATGTGCGATATAGAAATTACATGCGGCTTTCTGCCGATAAAAAGTTGCAATATTAGTAAGAATGGGTTCATTCATTCATAGTATTCTTTCACTGCAAACCCAGCAATCTCCAGTCTTTATTTATTTAGTTATTTAATATGCGCAGTGGAAAGTTCAGTACCGCTAGATGGGTGTGAAAATGTAACTACAAAGTACCTGTAATATCAGTGTAGTTGTTTGATATTTAAATCAGATTTCAGACCATTGAATGACGGAGAACAGTCATATTACGAAAACACTGATACAGGCCTACTTATATTTGATGTCATAATTTATATGTCTATAATGTCGCTATAAATTACGTATTTTAATCTGATTTAATTCTAAAATTAGTCTTAATATGACACTTCCTGAATAATGGGCGACTGCAAATTCGCTATAACACAACACATATAAACAATATCAACAACATACTACCTCTGAGTGAGGTTCTGACTGATATGTACATCTATTATCAGGCTTACACCTCACTTGACGATGTGTCAGAGGAAGAACAGCATTGTTTGTATGCATTCGAAGTCTGACTATTGTAACATGTAGCTAGTCGGCGATGTATGCATTGGAGGGGAAAAGGAACTGGCCACCCTACCCCTTGATCTTCTGGCCTAATGGCCTCATAAGTGGCGCCTTGTTGGCATCACTTGTGAGGTTCAGACTTGTCTTTGGACAGTTGACTAAACAACGACATACGGAAGTAGTTCAATTGATAGTTTGTGTAAAATGCTACATAAATTTTAATTCGCTGAATGCAACTTTCGACATGAATTCGAACACTGGCAACGCCGTAAGTAGTTTAGACTTCTTCAGCTATTAGTTTGTCATTATGCAGATACGGTGGAGTAACAACAATGGTCCCTTTATCGGAGAGGTTTGTTTTTATTCCGGGAAAACCTGACTTCATCACCACCTCCTAATAAAGTCAATAATCCGCAATCAGTTGTTATGAATGTGTCATTCGATCTGCCACCTTGGCATCTACATTTGAAGGCCACTATCTGATCCACGTTGGGTGGCTGTTTCACTTTACTTCAGTACAATTTTTTAATTGTCATTCTTCATTTTGGATAGTCTATTTTCTTTTCAATATTGCGGGCATTGTTTCCTGAATAATTTCTCTGCTAGGCCAAAACCCAAAATTACAGAAACCATTGTTGATGTCAACAACATTAAAGTGGTGGTAAAAATATATTATTATTATTATTATTATTATTATTATTATTATTATTATTATTATTATTATTATTATTATTATTATTATTATTATTATTATAGTTGTACAATGAACTCCGAACATCACCCTCATAGCAGAATACGACAATCCAGTTTTCATTTTAATTTGAAAATATGAGTAGACGATTTTCTTTAATAATCCTACTGTATGATTGTGTTTCAATTGACAGCAATTTTAACAATATAGCCTATTCAAAATCACAAATGTCACTTCCATTGCGTCTGGTAGTTCTGTCTCATCTTTCATTGAAGAATAACCTCGGAAACCTTGCATTACATTAAACTATAATTTGTTTCTGAACATTTCTTATGTGACTTCAGTTCGGCATGTAATGGAATAGACACTTGAGCAGACAATTCACACAATTCAATTGTGAAAGAAAAAACAAAATCACTAAGAATGACTTCATTTACTTCTGCCTGTATGACTACTTCATTTTTCGAAATAACACTTGTTGTGCATTCACCTTCCATAATACTTAAATTTTCATCTTTTCTTCTTATTTTTGCGTCTCTTTCGTTCCTTTCCGGAGCTAGTTCAGAGGAGGCAGCCTTTTTCTTATAATCATTTGGAAAAATATTGGTGACGGTATGCTAGTTTTGGGGGTGTTCTGATCTCGTTTCCCAATCAAATGAATACTACAAGTTCTTATTGCGGGAGCTGGTTCCCAAGGTGAACCATCAGCACTTGAAATCAAGACTTAAATATCGATATCAATACATTTAAAAATAAATATATTATTATTTATTATTGCTAATAATATACATAATATATATATATATGTAAAGAACTCAGCAATTCTGTACTATGTTTTTACTTTTAAATATAACACACACAGTATTGAAAATTAAATTATAAATTCCTGTCGTTGATAACTTCATGAACATTTATAAACATAATATAATATATACATTCTATTTTTTACATTACTGTATAATAATACTATCATTACAAGCAGTGTAGCGCTATTTACTATCGTCTACGTACTGCATGTTTCCACAATTAGCGTCGTTGCGCTTCAGTTTTCTGTTTTGGGAATGAATAAAAACAATATCGGTTGGTGTGTTCCTTACTGCATCCAAGAACACAGCAATTTGTGTTACCTTTCCGCTTTTTAGGATCATCCATATTTCTAATCGTTCAAGCTGAGACGTTATGTATATTCATACGCTTCAAGCACAACTCTATCGCTGCTGTCCTGCAGTTAGTAACAACAGTCGCCACCAGAGGAGCTTGCACGGTGCCTATACTTTTTACGAACAGGCTTTTTCATTAATAGTGTAATTAGTGTAAATGTCATACGCCTGCCTTTTCATCCCCCTAGGTCAGCGGACCATCTGTGGTCCTCGAGGTCTGCCCTTGTGGTCCTTCAAAAAAGACAGAAGAAAAAACAAAATTCAAACGAATTGCGTATCACACTATAGCTCATCTGGCGCCTGTAACCCAGCCAGGGACCACCCGAATTCTTAACAGAGGACCAAAGTACCGAACCTTTTCATGTATTTATGACTTTCTTAATAGTTTTTCCGACACCCACTCTGCACATTGAAATGGTCACGTACCGTACTATATGTCGTACACAAATAATACAACTCTGAAGTCACAATTTTAAACTTATTTTCCAAGTGAACATGACGAATTTTTATGACGAAAGAGAACAGTTAATTGAACTCTCGAATGACACCGGACTTAAAATGAAATTCCAAGCGGAATGTATGATTCATTTCTGGACCTTGTTACAAATGAAAAGAGAATGTAGTGAACTGTACAATGGTGCTTTAGAGATTATAATTATTCAGTTTGCTTCTACGTATCTGTGTGAGAAAGGGTTTTCATCACTAACTCTAATAAAAACAAAGTATCGAAATCGACTCTATGTATGTAACGATCTCCGACTTAAACTTACCAGCATACATCCAAGTATAGAACAACTGTGCAGGAATCGGCAGGCTCATCCATCTCATTAATGCGAGTACCAACATTTATTTATTTTGTTTAGTTAATTAGTTAAAGAGTATCCAACCTCTAATACCTTGAATTATAAAAAAAAAAACAAACAAAATTAATTTTCTTCTATTAACGTTAACGTAATTAGTTAATACTTACTTACTTACTTACTTACTTACAAATGGCTTTTAAGGAACCCGAAGGTTCATTGCCGCCCTCACATAAGCCCGCCATCGGTCCCTATCCTGTGCAAGATTAATCCAGTCTCTATCATCATATCCCACCTCCCTCAAATCCATTTTAATATTATCCTCCCATCTACGTCTCGGCCTCCCCAAAGGTCTTTTTCCCTCCGGTCTCCCAACTAACATTCTATATCCATTTCTGGATTCGCCCATACGTGCTACATGTCCTGCCCATCTCACTTTGCTGTGGTCGTGCCAGAGAACCAGTCCCATTCCGAGGCTCTTTGTAGGGATTCGTAACAAGCTGTTTTTTTACGGTGATGGGTTGTTAGCCCTTCTCCCAACCCCCAAGCTGGAGGAGCACCCCTCATCGGCTGTCCGCGACTGCTTATTCAATATATTCACAGCTACCCTCCATATCTGGAGGCCGTCTCCTCTATCCGCAACCTGAGGACGCGCCATGCCGTGGTGATAGGGACCCACAACGTAATTAGTTAATACGAATATAAAATTAATTGAATTAAATTAGTTTTAATTATTTAATTCTTTTTTAAAATATAAGTGTACTGGTATTAAAATATGTTACAAAAATTATAAATTTGCTTTCGAAGGGAACAAGAGTAAGGTGGTCCGCGAAATTGTTCTGATTTAAAAAAGTGGTCCGCACTTCAAAAAAGTTTGAGAAACACTGCTCTAGGTAGAAGTCGGAATTACAAGGTGATGAGACTGCGATAAAATGTTTTTGCTGAAAGCTGCATTTATTATATACGTCGAAGTTTTTCACTGCGCCATGTGATAAGAGAAACGGGAGTGCTGCGATGGAACTTGGTAGGTACACTTTAATACATGACTCATCTATAAACTTCGATGTAGGAAAGGATGATGGTAGAGCTGCAGTATAATGTGGTAGGGCGCAAGACAACAGAAAGAGAGAATCGGGACATGGAACGTCTTTATAACTCCGTTTTAATTGTAGCGTTTAGACTAGACAGTAGACATTGAAGGCTGGCTTGCCTCCTGTAGCTTCGCGCATTACCATCAGGAGCAGCGGTCTGCAAAGATTACGTCATATAAAATGCAGCCCGCAAAATATAGTAAAGGGTAAATATAAGAGAAAGCAGGGAACACTTTAACTGTTGCAAGTCTTCATGCGCAGAGACGAACAGTGAACATAGCCAAACTGCTTAACTTTGAATTAACAGTGATGACTATAAGAAGGAAGTCATGCCTTACCCATCCACCCTGGTTGTGTGTTGAGGGGTTGACTCGCGAGTCAAGAAATGTCGATTATTGATCAACAGGGTCAGCACGTATTCCGGTGAGTGGCCTTGTGGTGTCTTCAGATCTGAATAATTTCAAGGGAAAAATTGTTCCGGGGCCGGGTATCGATCCCGCGACCTCTGGTTGAACGTACCAGCGCTCTACCACTGAGCTACCCGGGAACTCCACCCGACACCGTCTTAACTTTTCCCTTTATATCCACACAACTCGCGTGGGCTGACGAAACGCCAGAGGCCCACAACGAGTGCGCACAATCTCTGTGTGACTTGGAATTGTGGTTTTCTGTTAACGTACACAGTAACGTATATATTATGCAAATCTAGTCTTTCAGGTAAAGCAGATTTGAATAATTTCAAGGGAAAAATTGTTCCGGGGCCGGGTATCGATCCCGGGACCTCTGGTTGAACGTACCAGCGCTCTACCACTGAGCTACCCGGGAACTCCACCCGACACCGTCTCAACTTTTCCCTTTATATCCACACAACTCGCGTGGGCTGACGAAACGCCAGAGACCCACAACGAGTGCACACAATCTCTGTGTGACTTGGAATTGTGGTTTTCTGTTAACGTACACAGTAACGTATATATTATGCAAATCTAGTCTTTCAGGTAAAGCAGATTTGAATAATTTCAAGGGAAAAATTGTTCCGGGGCCGGGTATCGATCCCGGGACCTCTGGTTGAACGTACCAGCGCTCTACCACTGAGCTACCACCCGACACCGTCTCAACTTTTCTCTTTATATCCACACAACTCGCGTGGGCTGACGAAACGCCAGAGACCCACAACGAGTGCACACAATCTCTGTGTGACTTGGAATTGTGGTTTTCTGTTAACGTACACAGTAACGTATATATTATGCAAATCTAGTCTTTCAGGTGAAGCTCCCTGTAAAGCAGATTTGAATAAGATCTGGTTTAAGTGGTACATCACGTTTGGGAAGAGTGGTGTTGTGTGCTTGGAACAGGACAAATCAACTTTTGGTACGTCGTTTGGGACTTACTTACTTACTGGCTTTTAAGGAACCCGGAGGTTCATTGCCGCACTCACAAAAGCCCGCCATTGGTCCCTATCCTGAGCAAGATTAATCCAGTCTCTATCATCATATCCCAACTCCCTCAAATCCATTTTAATATTATCTTCCCATCTACGTCTCGGTCTCCCCAAAGGTCTTTTTTCCTCCGGTCTCCCAACTAACACTCTGTATGCATTTCTGGATTTGCCCATACGTGCTACATGCCCTGACCATCTGAAACGTCTGGATTTAATGTTCCTAATTATGTCAGGTGCCATGTATTGTGGGTCCCTATCACCACGGCATGGCGCGTCCTCAGGTTGCGGATAGAGGAGACGGCCTCCAGATATGGAGGGTAGCTGCGAATATATTGAATAAGCAGTCGTGGACAGCCGATAAGGGGTGGTCCTCCAGCTTGGGGGTTGGGCGAAGGGCTAACAACCCATCACCGTAAAAAACAGCTTGTTATGAATCCCTACAATAAGCTTCGGAATAGGACTGATTCTCTGGCACGACCACAGCAATGGATTTGAGGGAGGTGGGATATGATTATAGAGATTGTCAGGTGAGGAATACAATGCGTGCAGTTCTGTGTTTTGTAACTTTCTCCATTCTCCTGTAACTTCATCCCTCTTAGTCTCAAATACTGCACACTGATGCACTGTACCCTTATACTCCCATTTCTTCTCCATTATCTGTCGAATACCGTCGTTTGGGACTATGGAAACATATTTCCTACATTTGATGAATACTAATGACCTGGCATTCAGTATCAAGAAAATCAATATTTATTTTCTCGTAGGCTTCGGAGTGCCAGACTAAACGAATATGACTAAACATGGTTTTTACTCATGATATTCATAACATTTTATTTTTTAAAGGTTTATTTGAATTAATGTAATATGTGCCACGTTCTTTAAATCTCATGTCAAGTAGGGCCTACGCTGGATTTGCAATGACTAGGGATAAGAAGTTCGCACCAAAACATATGTAGTATTCAGGTTGAGTGCAGCCACGCATATACATCATGCCGACTCTATTGCACTAATTGTCTTCTGTGTATACTATTTTCGTAACTACATTACAGCAATATGCACAGTAAAGAAAGTTTCATTACGTGCTAACGTTTGCAGTAGAGTTGTATATAATCATCACTCAAAACACGTATAAGACCGGGTGGTCTGTTAGGTCTCGCATCAGTCCATCTCTTAGGCGGGCGAACAACGGATGTTCTTTCACAGGGAGCATTACTGCAGGATTTGTTTCGGGATGGGTGTTCTATCCATCTTTCTGACATGATTTTCCGTTTTTCATTTGATTGTTTAATATTGGTTTGATTTTTAGTCTATCAGGATATCATAATTTCTTTTGTGGTTCCATTTTTTGACTCCTGCAGTACGTATCACGAACTCTTTATCTCGGCAGTTGTTATTCTTGAGGAGTTAGATGTTCTTGTGGTCCAACCCTCGCAACCGTACTTACTTACATGTGGCTTATATTTATGTCCGCTTTATGTGAAATGTCCCAGCGTATTGCGAGGCTGTCTCTACCGTGAGCCAATACCAGTTGGTTTCTGGATGCGATTAAAAGTGCCTCCTTATGATTAACTTGCTCCATGTGGACTGTTCGTTGGAAAATGTCATCATGCAAAATGATATTATAGCTCACGCAAGGAACGATTATCGAAAAACAGTTGTGACGTTACTGTCTGTTTTGAAGTGTGTGTGTAGGCACGCCGAGGGAGCGAGAGCTGCGGGTCGATGGAAGTACTGCCTCTTCCAAGAAGATGAAGAGATGGGGACATCGCTGTGGAAATGAAGAGTGTAGCAAGAGAAAAATTCGAAGCGAATTAAAAGCGTAACATTATGTTTACGAATAATGTAATGATACTCTGCGAGGGGAACCCTTTAACACTACATAACACAGCAGATAATTTAGTATCACCACTAACTAGTATATTCAATCTCATTATAAAACGCAACTGTTTGCCTAAAGAATGGAAATATACAAAAATTACTCCAATATTCAAGTCTGGTAAAATTAACGAAATTCAAAATTATAGACCTATTGCAGTTTTATCAACACCAGTTAAAATATTTGAATCATTAATATATAAACAAATTTATACTTATGTAGCAAAATCAAGTTCACATGATCAACATGTGTTTATGATTGGAAGATCAACTGTTACAAATTTACTACATTTCACTCAATTTGTTTCATCCCAACTAGATAATAAATGACAAGTTGATGTTATTTATACAGATTTTCAGAAAGCATTTGATAAGGTTGACCATGATATTCTTTTATTACAATTGAAACAATCTGGATTTTCTTTCTCATTGCTATCGTTAATTAAATCTTACTTGAAAGGAAGAGTACAAGTTGTGAACTTTCATGGACATACTTCTTACAGTAAATTGTGTGTGCCTCAAGGTTCCAATCTTGGTCCATTATTGTTTTTATTGTTTGTTAATGATATTGTGAATTGTGTACAACATTCTAAATGATATTAAATTGTATAAAGAAATCAAAACTATATCTGACTGTAAGCTACTTCAAACAGATATTACAAACTTACATATTTGGAGTATTAATAATAAATTGTTATTTAATATTAATAAGTGTATACATATGACCTTTTCTAGATTGAAAAATACAATTAAATTTTCATATAAAATAGAGGCAAAAGTTTGACCAGCAGAAAATGAACATAAAGATTTAGGTATATTATTTAGGAGTAATTTTACATTTCATAGTCATATTAATAATATTATAAATTTGTCCTATAAAAGTTTAGGTTTTGTTATGAGAAATTCTTGTAAATTTAAAGTCAAAACTATAATAATGTTTTATAATTCCATTGTTCGATCTAAATTAGAGTATGCTGCTGTTATCTGGAACCCAGTTACTAACAAATATATTCTGTTACTAGAAAAAATTCAAAATAAATTTCTAAAATGGTTATATTACAGACTTTATAATGATTATCCTACCTATGAGAGTTATGCTACAATGTTGAACATTTCCATTTTACTAGTTCGCAAATTAGACGAAATTATCAATCTTTAAACTTTCTTTATAAAATTATTAACAGTAAGTTGGACTGTGTTGGTTTATTTTATTATAGAACATTATATGCGCCTAAGCTTAAAACGACATTTCGAAATTTATTTTACATACCAAGAACAAATACTGAATCCCACAAAAATTCCCCAGTTTTCCAAATGTTACAGTTATACAATAAATTACATCCTCATCCGAATGTTGATATTTTCAATATGAATATCTCTAGATACAGAATTATTTGTTATCATATTTTACATAATATTGTTGTTAGTTAATTTGAAGCTACTTTCACACCTTATTTCAGTTTCTCTTTTTTTCTTTCTCTTATTTCTATTTTGTTTCAGTTTTTAATAAGTGTATGTTTCCTTTTCATTGTTTGTGTTTTATAAATTAATTTGTTAGCCGTGAACATTGTAATTGGTATATATACTCTTTCATCGCATGATGACGCAGAATATCTGCATTGAAATATCATATGTACTTCGGTACATTAAAATAATATATATGATATGCGTAAATCACTTCGTGATTTAAGACGGCGCTTATTCCGTCGGATCCCGGCCAACTAGTCACTCATAACGAGTGCACCTCAGCACATGTGTGGACTTCGGTCCTACGTTCATAGACATCTATGACGTAGTGCAGAGGGCGGCCACTAGAGGGAACCCAAGAGTTGGAGCTTAATCTGAGACGATTCTATCCGGCGCCGGGGTTGTATCCGGTGTGGCTTAGTGGATAAAGCATCAGCACGTAGAGCTGAAAACCCGGGTTCAAATCCCGGCGCCGGAGGGAATTTTTTCTCCGTTCCATTACTCTTTCATCGCATTGTAATTGGGCTTTGCCTGTTATGTTCAACAACAAATAAATAAATAAACGCACTTGGAACAAGTCACGTATTCACATGCAGTGGAACTGAAACTAAAACCATAATCAACTATCTCAATGCAAGACTGATTCTATCGATGTCATTTCTCCTCCGACTGTACTCTTAAAATATCATTCAAGTTATCTCGTGAACTTTCCTGTCGTCCGCTCTTCCTTATCGAATTGTTTCATTCGCATTCCTGTAGTCGGTATTCCCTGCTTGCGAGACCTATAACTGCCTCAATTGTCGCGTACCAACTGGTGACTCACGCTGCTCCGTGTTCTTGCCTCGCTACCAAAAGAACAAAACAGCGAGGCAAACAACATTCGCGAGGCAGCCTCACTTCGTGGCTACACGGCCTTACATATTAGAATGCTCAAAATATATTTATTTCTGAAAATCATGAGAAATATTTTGTCGGGACCACGATACTATGGCTTCAAACTTCATGCAATGAGATAGCAGGAAATTTCGAATTAAAATTTTGACATGCTACAGTAAAAGCCTGTTGCAACACCGTATTTTCTAACATGTAATTCTACTTTGGGCTCGCATAAAATTGAAACTAGATCTCAGATCTGTAGGTTAATATAGTTCGGAAAATGAGGAGGACTGGGGAATCCAGATAGATGGGCAGAAACTCCGAGACCTAAGGTTCGCAGACGACATCATCCTGTTTGCAACTTCCGCGGATGAATTAAGTCGAGGCATACAAGAATTAGCCCAGCAGAGTAAGAAAACTGAACTGGAACTAAATCTCCAAACTAATGACGAACGGCAACGAGGAAATTGTTCAAATAAACAACAGAGAACTAGAATACGTCACCGAATACACCTTCCTAGGACAAATAGTGACTTTCAACAACGCTACCCACAAACAAGTCCAGAGACGCATTTCGGCAGCATGGTGAAATTTCTGGAGTCCGAGGTTTATCCTCACAAGCCAAGAATACAGTATAAGAATGAAAAAAGATATACTGGACAGCTGCATCCTTCCTCTCCTACTATATGGAGCCCAAACCTGGGCTCTAACAGACAGAGAAAGAAAAATGTTAGGAACATGCCAAAGAAAGTTGGAGAGAAAGATTCTTGGCGTCAGCCTCCATGACAGGATTGCAACGAAGACCTGAGGAAGATGACGGGCATCAAAGACGCAGCGACATCAAATGGAAGTGGGCGGGCCACGTCATGAGGATGGACCATAACAGATGGGCGTACAAAACAATAGCCTGGGACCCAAGAACCGGACAGAGGAGCGTAGGCCGACAGAAAAAAAAATGGGCGGACGATCTGAAACTGCACTTTGGATCCAACTGGACAACAGCCAAGGACCGCCGAGAGTGGAGACTACTGATAGATGCAGCATCAAAAGAATGAGGATCTTTCCCGAACTGGCTACGCGGGAATGCCAGAATAGCAACCTTGCCAGCCAAGAGGCCCTTGCCCCACAGGGATTCTACGGGCTAATTCTAAATCTGCACAGCATTGTACATGACAAAAAGTATAGAATGAAGAATGAAATTGTGAAATTTGATTTTGACCATATCGCTATTTTATATCATGATCATGATAATCATCATCACTTTATTATAGGTGAAATGAACTCTTTTCTTTGGTTGTCCAAGGTTTCATTTTCCTGCTGCTTTGTATTCATAAACTTGTCGTGGAATGAGAGATAGTCTGCTGGCATCCTTAAAACATGGAAATTCCATGTGTCTCTATAGATCTACTCGGTGAGTTTTTCATGAAAGGAAAAGGTGTCAGTCTTGTTACGAATATCTCCGTTTGTAATTTATCTAATTTAGTACATCCCTTAATGGTTCTCAGAAATTTCATTTCTGCTGATCGAATTTTACTCCAATCTCCAATGTCCAAGTTTCGGTCCCGTATAGCAGTACTGAGACTGCCGTAACTTTGTACCATAATCATTATTGTAAGATTGTATCTCTTCTCTAGTCTTCTTTTTTTAAGTTCTATCTATAAAAACATTGTCTAGTTAATTAATATAGATATCGGTAGAAGTTTATGGTAAAGAAGTAAGTCTTAAATAATGATGTAGGGAAGATCTGAAAGATGATATGAGAGTACAGTAGTTACAATTCTGTAGTGCTCGGGAAAAGTGACACAAGTCAGTTTCCACAAACCTTTTTTGGTAATTTATTGACAACTTACGGAACATCTGTTCGCTTGGAAAAAAATACATAGGTATTCCTCCCATTACAATAATTCATACAGAAAAAAATTAAATCGACATAAATCAGTGGAAGCTGTCAATAAATTATCAAAAAAGCTTTGTGAAAACTGACTTATGTCACTTTTACCAAGCACTGCAGAATTTTTAGATAGTTTATTATGAGTGTTGCTTGAGGTTAAGGAATGGATGATAAACTAAAGTGAACTTGATACTCATGTCAAGATTTAACAAGATTATTATAATGATGTGTATTAGGAAGAAGAGGATCCCAATGAGTAAAACCGTGTGAAGTGTTAAATAGGAAATGTTAGTATAGTGATTTTAAATTGGATGCACAGTTAAAATTTATGTATGATATTTTGAAAGAGTAATAATGATCAATGAATATGTCGTAAAGCAGAACGAGTAAGATGGGATAGGCCTATATAAATATATGTTAGTAAGAATAGAATGCTGGAAGGAACGTAAGTAAAGTGTGGAACTAACAAATGGTAGATATTTAATACCACCAAAATTATGCACGAATAAGTATTGGTGTGAAAAACTCATACGAAACGTAATAGGATTGGCAGTATTAACTGCAAAAATAAAAGGAGATGTTTTTATTCCACGTATTGCTAGGATACTCATTCAGTTTTAAGCAACTGCAATTTCAATGCTACTAGCAGTTGTAATGACCATATTAAAATGGAGCTCAAGGGCAGTCGCTCAAAGTTGCAGACATTAACTTAAAAACTGCGTGTTTTTCACATCCTCAACTATATTTTATACAAAGAAGTGAAAAAAAAAATTACACATATTAATAAGGAATTCAATGATACTTTTGTCATGTTGCTAATGTAGTATGTGAATGTACATAAGCCCACTGAAAATAACATTGTATTAATTCTCAAAATATTGTTGTTCACGTCCGAAAATGTGTTGCTGCGAAATTATATCTGTATAATCACGTTGCAAATTTAGTATGTTAAGCATTGTGGAAATAAAAATCTCTTAATTTGTAAAATAGCGGTAGGCCTATCGTTTCTCAGAATATTTGTCTTTACGTTAAAAAATGACTTATTGCGAGTTTATATTGTATCTGCATTCTGTGTATAAAATTAGAATTAATATAATATGTTCTGAATTTATTAGACATAGTTTCAACTTATATTAAAAAAACTGAGTATGATATGTGGGTGTACAGCGGTCAAGAGGTAAAAAAATCTTCCAATATAAATTAAATTATATATATATATATATATATATATATATACATATGTATATATTGATTCGATGCTGAAACTGATCAGAAACAGGAGAAGGAATTATATTTTCGTTGGGTTTTAGTTTGTTTATAGTTTGATTTTTCTATTACTTTATTTGTATTTCTGGCGGTGTGGAAGAGAAGGCCTAATGGCATTAACTACACCAGAATAAATAAATAAATAGATAAATAAAATCAAAAAATAAATTAATAAAAACAAATAAATAAATGTAAAACAACAGTTTAACGTCAGGCGCATGATGAAATGTTTTCTTTTCGGTGCCTGATTTACAACTGTTTTAAATTAAGTTAACCGTGGCAGGCATTTGGCTAAGGAGTTTATAAATACATGCAAATGACGTTAAGTAAAGATTCATCTTTATGGGCGAGGAAAGTTTAGTAAAGACAATTCGTTTTGGTTGTGTATAGTTAGGTTTCCGAGATTTCCGAAAATATAATAACCAGTTTAATTAAAAATAGAAGCAGAAAGGAAAACTCGGGCAACGCCGGGTGCTTTCAGCTAGTAAAATATAAAATAAAGTAAATACGATGAAGCATTCATGTGTAATACTAAAATGCAATCTTCTATAGTCAATTGTTCTGTATCATTGTCTGTTCTATTCAACATCGACTTTCACGAGGCAATAGAAATTTTATAACACGAAATTAAATAACATTGTTGATACACATCGTGAAGGCTAAAACTAGACAATTCAATTACGAAGTCGAGAACCGTATTACGTTTCTCGATGCAATTGTAGACAGTGAGCAGATTGTGTTTTATCCAAGTGAATTCTTGAATTTTTTGAAACCAAAGGATTGCTACCATATAATTTAATACTTAATATTGAATTACCAATAATACTAGTGCAAAATATTGACCCACAAAAATTATGCAGTGGAACAAGAATTGATGTGAAAAAAACTCATTCAAAACGTAGTAATAGAAGTGAAAATATTAACAGGCAAAACGAAAGGAGAAGATGTTTTTATCTCACGCATTCCTTGATACCCACTAACATGCCTTTCGATTTTAAGTAACAGCAGTTTCAGTGCGACTAGCATTTGTAATGGACATATTAAAATTGACCTCAAGGATAGTCGCTCAAAGTTGCGGACATTAACTTAAAAACTCCGTGTTTTTCATATTCTCAACTATATTTTAGACAAATAAGTAGGAAAAGAAAAAGATTTTGCACACATCAAAAAGCAATGCAGTGATACTTTTATCATATTGCCAATGTAGTACGTGGTACAGTCATTAAGTTCTAATACTGAGCGTACAGTGGCGTTGTGGTGCACTACAGCGCATAGGTGGCGCCATGGTATGATACCTTGTCACTTAGTCTCTCGACCCAACAAGAGACAGTTGAGTGCATGCACTGTAAGCAGAACTACGGTATTTGTTGTGACGGTGATTTGAATGCGCACATCGGAACCCGAGATGTCACAGTTTGAGCAACGGGCAAACATCAAGTTCTGTCAGAAATTAGGCAAAACTGCTGCCGAAACGTTTTAAATGATGCAGAAAGTTTCCGGTGAGGACGCAGTGAGTCGCAGTGTTGTGTTTAGGTGGCACCGACGTTTTTTGCAAGGAAGAGACAGTTTGGAAGATGATGTGCGTACTGGTCGGCCACAAACAATTCGAACTGAACGCAAGATCCAAGAAGTTGCAACGTTGGTGCGTGCTAGCCGCTCCCAATCGGTAGACGATATCGCAGCAACAGTAGGGGTCAGCCATGGTACTTGCTAGAAAATTCTGTCTGATGACCTGAACATGTCTCGTGTTACCCAGCACAGTGTGCCACGAATCCTGTCGCAAGACCAACGTGATGATCGCATGACGATTTGTGGTGACCTCATCAGTAGTGCTGACGATGATCCGACGTTTCTCAACCGGATAATAACTGGAGACGAAACTTGGTGTTTCCTTTACGATCCGCAACTGAAATGACAATCCGCCACCAGGAAAACGCCGTTATCACCACGACAGAAAAAACCGCGACAAGACAGGTCAAAAGGCAAGGTGATGCTTGAACTGTTTTTTGATTCATATGGAATTTTTCACATGGAATTCATCCCAGAAAGTGCAACTGTGAACAAAACCCGCTACAAAGAGATCCTTGGCCGTTTACGAGATTCAATTCGCCGTAAGCGACCTGAGCTATGGCGTACAAAGAATTGGCTGTTGCTACATGACAACGCCCCAGCACATCGCTCTGTCTTTGTCCAAGAGGAACTTGCAAGACAACAGGTGACAGTTCTTCCACACCCTCCGTACTCACCTGATCTCGCACCATGCGATTTTTTTCTCTTTCCTTGCATGAAAGCAACCCTACGTGGGCTTAGATTTCATTCTTCCGAAGAGGTCATGACTGCCACAAGAGAAGCCATACGGGACCTTCCTGCCTACATCTTTCAACGGTGCTTCCAGCAGCTATACCAACGTTGGCAAACGTGAATAACGGCCAACGGAGACTATTTTGAGGGAGGATGTGATTCTGTTTAATGTACGCCGTGTTATGCGGCATCTTGTGATACATCCAGATTCTTGTGCGAGCCTACCCTCCAGGGGTGAAGTCTTAGAACTTAATGACTGTACCACGTATGTGTATGTACGTAAGGTGACTGAAAATAACACTATTCTAAAATATACGTCTCTCAAAATATTGTTGTTCATGTTCGAAAATGTGTTACTGCGAAATTCTAACTGTATAATATGTTGCCGATGTAGTATATAATGTGTTATGGAAATTATAATGTATTATGGAAATAACAATCTCTTAATTAAAAAAACCGCTATATGTCTCTCAGAATATTGGTCTTTATGTTGAAAAATGACTTATTGCGAGTTTATATTGTATCTGTATCCTGTGTATAAAATATTAATTAATATAATAATATGTTCTGAATATGTAAGATATAGTTTCTCAAGTCACATTAAAAAAATAGGCATACAAGGTCAACGGGTAAAAAATCTTCCAATATAAATTAAATTATATGGATATATGTATATACTCGTATTGATTCTTTGGTACAACTGAAAGAGAGATAAATTTTGGCTCTCGATGACACCCTAACGGATTCAGACTGGGAACAAGGGAATTCCCTGTTCACAGTCAGCTGTCTCTGAAATTCAAGCGAAAGCACACACAGTCATGAAATAAAATAAGGTATACGTGAACTGCACAGCTTCGGAATCAATGTACAGATCTTATAATTATTTTTTGTCTGCCTCTGTTTAACGTCACATTTGCGGGGGAGGAAAGTAGACAGCAGAAAGGTTGTAATGCTTTTTAATGCGTTGACTACAATGACTAAGAAAAGCCACTTGAAATTTAACAGTCACTGACCGGTGGAGATAAAATGTAAGCCCTGTAAACATTGGTACATTGCTAAGTCGGCCTGTAGGGACTGAGGGGGTGTTTTTGTTGTGCTGAAATTCAGGACAATGCTAATTCATTTAAATTGTGTGTGACTGTAGCATATATATATATATATATATATATATATATATATATATATATATATATATATATATATATCTGTGTGTGTGTATATATACACACACACTGAGTTGTGTTAAAAGAAATTCATTCACAAGATAGAATGGACTGCTAGAAACTTGATAAATTATGCAAAAATGTGTTATCACAGTAAATGTTTAAACATTGGCTTATTGTAAGTAGAGGCACATAAACTCTGAAGTTACGTGCACACAGGATAAAGCAGTGTTTATAGAGCAGCTAGCTAGATCGTCACTGGTTTCAAACTACAGACTTTTATCAGAAGAGGTGCCCGAACTCAGGAAATGTCCGGCTTCGAACTACTACTAATTACTTATAATTTTTCCACTCAAACTCGGAAAACTACGTCGTCGGAAATTCCATAGATGAACCATAAACACTACAATATAACTGTCGCATTTATGTTCGGCTATTGTGATAGTCTGTGTGTACGTGTGTGTGTGTGTATGCAATGCCTACCTACTTCACTTCACGTGACTCGAGTTAAAATTTACGACAACAGCACGTCAAGCGGTCACCCATCCAAGTACTGACCACGCTGAATGATGCTTGACTTCGGTGATCGGACGAGAACTGGTATTTTCAACATGGTGCGGACGCTACCTCTAGCGGGGCACGAAGTGCAGTTTCTTCGACATATGGTTAGATAATTTAAATTAGTCTCATTTGATAGAGAAATATATAAAATGGTAACGTAAGGAAAATACTATACAGTGTATATATATATATATATATCTGTGTGTGTCAAAAAATTTGCAACACATATAATTTTTATCTCTTGCGTATGTTATGCGCAGCCTAATATTTCTATGTAAACGCGAATTATACTAGGGTTGGACAAAAAGTAATGGCAAAGGTTCGATATTTCTGACATGGCTTTATTCACAGGGGTCCAACATTTACGTACCTTCTATATAGTCGCCCCCCCCCCTTATTTATTACCTTTTGCCAAATGTTTGGAAGGCGTCGTACACCATCAGCGCGTCCATCTTTGTTGATGTTCCGTATTGACCGCCCTAAAGCACGGATAAGTTCATCTCTGGTATTGTACCGGGTCCCTCGCAGTGGTTCTTTCACCTTGGTGAAAAGATCGTAATCGCATGGATCATATCGGGTGAGTACGGTGGATGTTCCAGTAGTCCGCGTTTTCCGTCTGCCTAGGAGGTACAGCGTGGTGCAGTATTACCTCATCAATGTCATACGCCACAATGAACATCTCCTTCACAGCACTTTGTGTAGGGCGCACTTTCTTTGGACGAGGAGAACCGGGATGCTTCCATTCATTTGATTGGCGTTTCAAGTTTGGTTCATACGAGCGAGTCCAGGTTTCGTCCATAGCGACGATTCGTCCAAGAAAGTCGTCACCTTCCCTTTGGTACCGGTGCAACAAGGCCATCCCGGAACGCTTTAATCCATCGTGCAACTGCGATATGGCAACGCTGCATCCCCACATGCTTCACGCAGTCCCTGAAAACATTCTTGTGCACTATGATCTCGTGCCATTTCAATTTTGATCCAGGAACGTTGCTCTAGTTTTGTAAGGATGGTCTTAGGGCGCTCGCACTATCCCTATGAAAGTGAACGTTCTACACACTGCAGTAGATTGATGGAGTACTGTCGTCGCTGGCTGCACTAACTCATCTAACAGTCCTTGTTCATGTCCACACGGCTGGCAGCTCTCGAACGCACCATCGTCACGTGACAGCAGTGTTGCCATTACTTTTTATCCAACCTACTGTATGTACAGTATACAAGCGTGAGAGAGATCTAATACAAACTTCTGTTGTGAACCTCTGACCAGTTAGTAGAGTAGGTGGATTAGGACGTACAGTATATCAAAATTGAAGAGAAGACACGTCTTGGTTGTAGCATAGCTAGCTAGCGTTCATTCGGTCAGTGACGCACAACGCAAGCCAAGGCAGACCCGGCATTGCCAGTCTTGATACTTCTCTTTTCCTGTTTATGTTGTGAAAATTGTTCGAACATAACTGCAAGTACCATAATATAATAATACCGGACAGTTGTATGTTAGCAGCACTGACGTGAGTGCGAAATATCGCGGACCTGACTTCTAGCGGAGCAGCGTGGAATTAGTCCACAAATACAAATATTTTACATCGGGAAAACTAAAAAGTGAGATACTAATGTGGAATAATAATAATAATAATAATAATAATAATAATAATAATAATAATAATAGGAGACACTTAAAAATATTGAATAGTATTTAATATAACATTATCAATTTGTATCAAAGCTGGATAATTATTATGAGAAATATTGCACACTTCTTATTATTTTCCGTAATTAATTGTTGGGTATTTTTTCTTTGCTTTAGTTTTTTTTTCGTTGTTGGTAACTCTATAGCATCTATTAGATGCTTTATGGTTGTGCTAACAGATGGAGTTACTTGTCAACAATGTGACGCTGAAACGTGTGTTCAGGTTACTGCCCAGCGACAGTCCTATGTATTTTTATATTTGTGATGATTGGTTAATTAATATTAAACCGGCACACTCACAATCACACTCACATTGATACAAATTTCCAGACTCTAGACACCCAGGGAATTCCTCTTCTTCAAGAAAAATTCACAGAGAGCGGAGCCCGGGAATCGAACCCGGGACGTCTTGATCTGGAAGCCAGCATGCTGACGAACAGACCACGGAGGTAGTCTTTTGCTTTAGTGAGACAAAATTTATTTTGACATTAAGAATGAATTTACAATAACGCTTTATATACCCATTCCTGACAGCAGCAAAAAATAAAATTGATAATAATGTGATGCTTGTAATGGTGTGGAGTCAAGAAAACACTACAAACAATGATTTTAAAAAGTGTGGACGCTACCTCTAGAGGGGCTAAAAGTGCAATTTCTCCGACATATGGTTAGATAATTTAAATTAGTCTCATTTGATAGAGAAATATATAAACTAGATAACTTCTGTAAGGAAAATGCTGTACACACGTCAAAAAATTTGCAACACTTGTATAATTTTTATCTCTTGCGTATGGTACGCATAACCTCAAGTTCCTATATAAACGCGAATTATACAGTATACAAGCGTCAGGGCGGTCTAAACTTCTGTTGTGAACCTCTGACCAGTTGGTAGTCTGGTAGAGTAGGTGGAGTGGTTCGTTGGTTGGTTGGTTGGCTGTAGGGTAGCTAGCTAGCGTTCATTCGGTCAGTAATGTACAACGCAAGTTAAGGCAGACCCGGCCGGCATTGCCAACCCTGATACAATTTTGTTTCCGTTTATGTTGTGATGACTGTTCGAACATAACTGGTCGATGATAGAAATTTCAAAATAAAGTTTCCTAAATGTGTAAGTATTAACCCTGGACTGCATACCCTTTTCTGACAGCTGTGGTTGTAATGTATACCTGGGTACTCTCACCCCGCATATCCTTTTGGGCCTATTGTGCACAAAGAATTTTATTTTGTAATATATTCTTGGTCGATATGTTATGCAAGGATCTTTGGATTATAAAGAAATGAATTTGAAGCTGAAAAGACAAATTATTTTTATAAAATTAGAGAATTTCTGGGCTTAATAACTATAATTATTGAAATCCCAGTGCTTTAAAATTGCTCATAACTGATCAATTATAAAAATATGTAATTATTTTATATTTAAAACATAGAGATTGCTGGTAACATAAATATTTATCACAAAAAGTTAAAAAAATGTACAACAAAATATTTGAGATGTATAATATATTACAATTTGGTTAAAAATTGAATAACTTTTTTATCCATGACCATAACGAAAAACATGCCTTTACTAAATACTTTTGCTTTTGTAAAGTAGGCTTTTATTCAACATTCTTTTATTTCACTAGTGAGATAAAGACTACCTCACAGTTTGAACTTTATCTCACAGTTCATTAGTAATTTCCTAGTACCCGGGTACATATATATACTTTTCCATTGAACTATTACTCAAGAAGTTAATATATTAGTTACTAGATGTCACTACCTCTACTTCTTTATTACCATTTCTTAAATATACACTCAATCTCCTTCTCTGTCTGCTACGTCGTAATTTGTACATTACATCCATATCATTATGCATCTTTTTAAAATTTTGTAATAATTTACATTTTGGGATGCGAGGAGACTTGAACCTGCGAAGTTGGGTTTATAGGATTTTAAAACAACACGCGTTAGCCAACTGAGCTAAACAGACACGATGATTAATCAAGTTTTAATATTCCTCTTAAGTTTACAGAAGTAAAATGTGAAATTATTTTAATCACATTAGTCCTGTGAACACTTCTAAATAATCCCTGAAACTTCAAAAAGACGAAAATACACTTTTAAAGTGAAAAAATATATATTAAAATTATATAATTAATTGTAATTTGTTATTTATCCTACGCCTTAGATACCATTCTTCACTAATCATGGCCTCCTACATCATGACCTACCTAGTACATGTATCGATTCTAAAATCCATGCCATGATATGTGGTTACATGAGGACTTATTTTCAACATATTTTCTTTTATAAAACATAATTTTTCGTTATGGTCATGGATAAAATTACGTATGGTACTTGTGAGCGTGATCTTTATTGCACTTACCTCACAAGTACCATAAATAACTATTTTTTTTTCAGAAGAGACCTGTTTCTAACAATATTGCATAATTTGGAAATAACCTTAGTATTATTTTGATGGACGCTTACAGGATAAGAACATCCTCATTTTGCACATTCAACACAGATTTCTTTCCTGTGTTCTGAGCATGACAGTTTGTTGCACTTCACACAAGATAATTTTGTTTCCCCGTCTTGAGCACGGGGACATAAAGCAAATGTAGCATGTACAAATATAAAATAAAGTTCTAGCTATAATTCCTGATACTTTTTAAAATAATTTACTTTATTAAGCTTTTACTATGGTTATACGCTCAAACTAAATACTTAAAATCAGAAACTTATTCCAAAATTGTTCAATCATCTAATGTAATTTTCGATCGTATTGAACATTTTCCTATATAAGGCATGCCTTTATTTCTTAGACATACAGTTTAAATTTTGAATTGAGAAAGCATTGCGTGAAGATTCTTTTCATCAATGGAGCAAATTGAAAAGTGAAGGTTTGGGAGTTGTTTTCTATTCTCACTGGAAGAAAAGTAATTCGTGGATCTCAACCAAACCGGGACTTCCGAACAGTCAGGGGACGCAAGCCATTAAGATGAACTGTAATACAATACCTGTATGTACTCTCCTTGGTAGATCTCTTAACTCAACCCGTTGCAGAAGATACGACGAGCAAGAAACGCTTCCACACGTCTAGGGTTTCTGTCATCATGGAGAATTGCTCCGAATCAACAGAAATAATACGGTTCGTTCTCTCATCGCATCTTCAATCCGTCAGAATGCTTCCTATGAGGTTTATGAGGAGGTTGGTTGCGTCTCTTCTGATGGCTCTACTAGACGGGCTGATATTATCATAAGGATAAGGGTGTCATTCTTGATCCCACAATCCGTTTTGAGATGCATGAGCAGCCACAAGAGGTGTGTCGTGAAAAACAAGTCATATATGAGCCTTGTTGTCAGCATCTCGGAGCACAATACATTACACATTGGACAGTTTTTGGGCTCATGTTCGGTGCCCGTGGCACGATCCCACGAGAAACTTTAAATCAACTTAAACAATTTAAAATTTCTGATGCAACGATTGATGCCATAGGATCTCTTGTGTTAAAATCATCCTTAGCTATAATTAGTAATCATTTGTACCGAACAAACTTTTATTGTAAATCATTTCCTAAGTTTTCATATCATTTATCTTAATGTTTTCTTTTTCCTTTCAAATTGTCACACAATTGGTTTTCATGATTATTCTTTATGAATTGATTAGTAGGTCGATCTATTCGAAACCTTATTGAGGGCGACTTTTTTATTAAAAAAGTTATTACTGTCAGTTTTTGAAGTTCAAATATACTTTCCTGGACAAAATCTTCACTTTCTTGTATAATAACAATATCGTCAGCAAAGAGCAGATATTGAATGCTTTATTATTGTTGAATTTGGTGCCACGATCTATTTTCTTACTTACTTACTTACCCACCGGCTTTTAAGGAACCCGGAGGTCCATTGCCGCCCTCACATAAGCCCGCCATTGGTCCCTATCCTGAGCAAGATTAATCCATTCTCTATCATCATATCCCACCTCCCTCAAATCCATTTTAATATTATCCTCCCATCTACGTCTCGGCCTTCCCAAAGGTCTTTCTCCCTCCGGCCTTCCAACTAACACTCTATATGCATTTCTGGATTCGACCAAACGTGCTACATGCCCTGCCCATCTCAAACGTCTGGATTTAATGTTCCTAATTATGTCAGGTGAAGAATACAGTGCGTGCAGTTCTGTGTTGTGTAACTTTCTCCATTCTCCTGTAACTTCATCCCTCTTAGCCCCAAATATTTTCCTAAGCACCTTATTCTCAAACACCCTTAACCTATGTTCCTCTCTCAAAGTGAAAGTCCAAGTTTCACAACCATACAGAACAACCGGTAATATAACTGTTTTATAAATTCTAACTTTCAGCTTTTTTTTTTAGAGCAGACTGAGTGACAAAAGCTTCTCAACCCAATAATAACATACATTTCCCAATTTATTCTGAGTTTAATTTCCTCCCGCGTGTCATTTATATTTGTTACTGTTGCTTCAAGATATTTGAATTTTTCCACCTCGTCAAAGGATAAATTTCCAATTTTTATATTTCCATTTCGTACAATATTCTGGTCATGAGACATAATCATATACTTCGTCTTTTCGGAATTCACTTCCAGATCTATCCCTTTTAGTTGCTTTAAGTAAGATTTCAGTGTTTTCCCTAATAGTTTGTGGATTTTCTCCTAATATATTCACGTCATCCTCATAGACAAGCAGCTGATGTAACCCGTTTAATTCCATTTGTTATGGTAATGTCAGAGAACGTGCTATTCGGAGGCTTATTTTGGGATTTCGTAACAAGCTGTTTTCGAATAATACTTCAAGAAAATAAACTTTATATCTACTGCTGTGGAGTAACAGCATGTCTGACCGTGCGACGAGCGGACCCTACTTCAAATCCTGATTGAGGTAAAATACTTGGTTGAGTTTCTTCCGGGATTTTCCCTCAACCCATTAAGAGCAAATGCTGGGTAACTTTCGGCGCTGGACCCTGGACTCATTTCACTGGCATTATCACTTTCATTTCACTCAGACGCTATATAACCATTGCAGTTAATAATGCGTCGTAAAATAATCAATTAAATGATAAAATTACTTGCTGCGTGATTCAGTAACCGAATTGCTGCGAAACGCACAAAACGTGATCGTGAGAAAGAACAGGGACATCATTTTATTTTTACTTCAGTTTTTATTGTACCTGAGTTTTTGAATGTACTTCATTCCCACCCCTTCTACTAATGAAGTTCAACCGTCCTCCACACAGATCCAAGACCGCATATACAATCATAGTAGCCTTACGGTCATAGTAAATAGTACGTTCCAAAAATATGTTCGCGTTTTCCAGTGACGAAAGAGCTTTCAATATTGCATCATTTTCCATTTGCCTACGTCGCATCGCGGTTTCGCCCACCTGCTTCTATTCGCCTCTCTGTAAAGGCTAGTGGCTGGGCTGTCTTAGGTCTTTTCTGGGAACATTAATTTCTGTTAGGAATTGGACGTCTACGTAATATTATACCCACACAATTGTTTAAAATAACTTAAATAAAAGGCCCTCGTTAAGTAATTAACTGTCACGTGATTTCCTCCCTTTCTACGACGCTGCGACGTAACCACTTGGACGGACAGTAGATAGCATGTCTGAGTAATTTTATCTTTTCGGATTGGGCAGAAGTGAAGATTGAATTTACAGTACGTAAGTTCTCTTTTATAGAGTAGGTACAGAATTATTTCAACATGAGTTACTGATACGAAGTACGAACCTGGTAATTGGAATTACGTACAATAGTCTATAGTGCGATAATATGCACATTAGAACTGAAGCCTGTATCGAAATGAACGGGCACTATTTTCAAAAATGTGTTTAAATATCCATATTATGATTATTTTTCAACTTAACTTCATTCTCTATAGTGTACGCTAATGTGCTGTAGACAGTATAATAACACTGCATAATGAATACGTCCGAATGGAAAACTCAGTTCGTGAGTAAAAACACTTATTGTTAATACAGTACCGTAGTTTCCCCTAACTATGGTCCACATTTGTCACATTTTTCTTTGTATATTCAATACTATTCATCCAGATTAAGTGAAATTTTGGCTTCGGACTCTTGTAAGTATATATTAAATAAAAATTGACATGTGTGTTTGAAATTATTTAATTACAAGTGTTGAAAAAATAATAAGCATAGGTACCTAGTTGTATTCTGAGTTGCCCAACTATGGTCCACTCATATATTCATGCTTGAAAACATGAATGGGCTATAACTGGATCTGTAATTATTCGTAAATCAATAAATTGAGTTTCTAATTTAAGGGTAGAAACATAATCTAGCACAGAAATATTAAAAATAAATGAAAAGTACATGGATTCTTTTTATTAGTACACATTGCATAAACACACAATAAACAAGTGAAATCTCAAAGTCATTTTCCTGCAATAATGAACAACTACACTCACCGGCAAAAATACCGGGCCACCTAAAGTTTCTCAATTTTTTTTATGAGGTGAGAATCAGAAAACCCATTATGAAATGAAGAAAACATTGCTTCCCAGAAAAAAAACTCTTTTTATTATCACTTGCGCTATTATTTTCAACGCCAAACAATGGATATAATTAAAAGTTGTAAAAACTTACAAATTGTTTCAATTTTCTTCCAAATGTTCAACTGATTTTGTGGCCACCCAGATGTTACTAATAGCGGATATTGCCTCCCCTCAGTAATTGGCGCTTCTTACTATACATGAAACAACAGCTCCATTGTTCTTCACTTCCAAAACTTTCCATGGCCACAATTCTTCCTCATAAGTAACTACCGTATAACTATGCGCCTTTAGCATTATTTTAACAGATTTCGTCTTCTTTTCCACATCTGACTCACTGTCTGTAAATATGGAGAGTACACCGGAAACATCATAATCTGTATCCAGTTCAATTTCATCGCTCTCATAGTCACTTACAGGGACGGTTGTGATCCTTCTATCCTGAAGTTTTCGTTTTATCGGACCATCATTCGTGCTAGTACTATTGATGCTGGAACAGCCTGTTTCTTTGTTTACTTGACTATAATGTTAAATGGTATTTTAGAATATACTGAGATACCGTATTTGCAGAAGTAAATAATCAAATTGTTCACATTTCACTAAAACAAATATTTCAAAATGAAATACAACTATGGTCCACGAAAAATTGTGGTACATAGTTGAGGACTGACTTCTAGCCTTGAGGTTAAACATTTTTCACGCAGAGTCCTTATCCCCTGCCAGTCTAATTATTACGTGAAAGTAAACACTATATAGCCAGGTTTAATTGTACAAACAATCATATATCTATAACGTACCAGTTCTACAGAGGAGAGCTTAATAAAACAGACAATCACAAACTGAATGATTTCGTGTCTTCACACATTCAATAGAACGATGCACACTGACATTGTTAAGCATCCATATCATTGCCACGTGTAGTGGTAGATAGAAGCATCTATGGGGAACATAATTCCATCACAGTGGCGCCTTAAATGGCAAACACCGAACTCTTGGGGCACTAAGTAGTACATAATGCGTTTTGGACCATAGTTGGGTGCCTGGACCATAGTTATGGGAAATTACGGTACTGTATTTTGGTTAAGCAAAAACCTAATGAAAATTATCAAAGTCAAAATCGCGATATTTCCTAGTTTATGTAAATGGATGAACTACTTTTCTTCCCTCCTATACCTAGTAAAGTGATTTGTTTGTATATTATGCCAGTATCATCGAACTCCAGTCGTGGAAGGAGGTAGCAAACGGTGTTTCCGGTTCTTAATCGTTGATCCGAAGGTATAGCCAGGTTAATATTAGAAATGTTAGTAAAAATAAAATGATGTCCCTGTAGTATGTGTTATGCTTGTGACTTTTTTGACTATGAAAATGAAAATCTCCGACAAGACTTGGAAATAGAAGACTTTTGGACTCTAAAAAGGAAGTTAGAATTTCCATTAACACAATACCTTCTCTATATATGAGTGTTACGTAGTTGCTTGTTTACAGTGCATGTAAATTATGAAGGCTATTTGGTTTATGATGTGATACTGCGTTATTGAAGTGCACTGGAAAGCACATTGTGGCCTAGAACTCGAACCTTGGCTCCTTTCATGCCGCCAGCTGCTACAGCATAGGTTCTCAATCTTCGAGAGACGGCGCGGCGGCCCAGTAAATTCTTTTTCTATACGAAAAGGGCCCGGTTCCAACAAATTTACTCGTAACTATCTTTCCAGTTCCTTTTAAGTTCTTGTATTTAACTAACAGAAATATTAATACAGTGCATGAGGATTAAGTTGGCGTGATTTCTACTGTCCTTGTCTGAGGTCCTTGTCTACCGACTGCCACCAGATGTGACGGGCAAGAGGTTTCCTTTTGTACAATTCTTGGAATTCCCTTTCTCCTCCCTTCTCCCTTCACACTTTTGCAAACCCAATTAGTGGATCTCTCAGTGGCGTCTCGGGGTTGTTAGAGTTCATTAGTTAGTAGTATTTTGTGAATAGTGAAGTGAGTTTGTATCTTTTTTTTTATTGGGTTATTTTACATCTCAGGTTATTTAGCGTCTGAATGAAATGAAGGTGATAATGCCGGTGAAATGAGTCCGGGGTCCAGCACCGAAAGTTACCCAGCATTTGCTCGTATTGGGTTGAGGGAAAACCTCGGAAAAAACCTCAACCAGGTAATTTGCCCCGACCGGGATTCGAACTCGGGCCACCTGGTTTCGCGGCCAGACGCGCTGACCTTTACTCCACAGATATGGACGAGTTTGTATCTTGTTGTACCAATTTAATATAATATAATTCACAAATTAAAATGTTTTCGGAGATGCATGGTTTCACTGTTACCTTAAATATTGTATTGAGTGTTGTGCTCTTGTATTTAATAATAATGGTAGACAGTATGGGAAAAAGCGGGAAAGCCCTGAAGTCGCACGGTATGAACATGGTTATTAATGCAGATAAATTCTTTACTGGAGAATATGAGACACTGATATGCGGAAAACAAACAATATCTGTGCCGAGTTTTATCGAAAGAACTGCTGCAGCGACAGGTATATCATCTCGTGGTGTTAATAGAAAAAAAAAAAAAAAAGGAAGCGCTGGGGGGGAGGAAGGAAGCGCTAGAAAGCGGAAGTGGAAGTGTGCTGCGATCTCCAGGAAAGAAACGCCCGAACAGGACTCTTAAAAAACGTGTGTAACAGGTTGAAAATGAGCTCACTTGCAAAAGTGACGGAAGAAAATTGGAGGAAGGCCTATGAACACGTAGAAAAAGTTGAAACATTTTATTGGGCGAAGGATGGACTTGTAGATGGAAATTTATTATTCGTTCGTAATCAATTTGGACGACACGGACGAACTTTCTGGCGGAATGGAGTCAGAATTTGAAGAGGAAGAGAATGCCGCCACTGATAACTCGTGGTCGTTTGAAGGAGTGTCGACCATCATAAATGAGGGTAGAGAGAGATGGTGAGCATTCTCTGTCTTTCTAAAAGGGACTAGACAAGTAAATCCTCATGGACTTGTAATTAATTATGACGCATTAAGTTTTAAAGAGCATTAATTCACAACGAAAACGGTGTAATATGTTACCAATAATTTAATTCATTATAAGTAACTGGGTTAATGAAATTTTGTAGCTTTTGTAGTTTCTTCAATCCAACATCAATTAATTTATGCCAGGTATGCTCAAAATTGTAAGAGCACCGATTACACGGATGATGCTGCACTGCATAACACACACAGTGTAGGAACTGGGCTTCGCAACTACATTGCATTGTACCACAGTTTAGTATATACAGTTACGAATCTCAATGCTTACTAAATATGCAAACATAATAATAATAATCCGTGGCGCTACAGCCCGTGAAGGGCCTAGACCGACCCGCCGGCTGCTGGCCTCACGCCCACATGCCGAAGCAGAGGTGGAGGATCATCCAACCAGAATGGAGGTATCGTGTGGTTAGCACGATTATCCCCCCAGCCGTTATAACTGGCATTCGCAACCGGATTTCGCTATCTATCGTAGCTCCCCAAGTGCATCACGATGCTGGGTGAGCACCGGTCCCATACACTGGCCTAAATTTCATGAGAAAATTTCTTCCCCATGAGGACTCGAACCAGCGCGCATTCCGTAACGCGGGATGCCTTAGACCGCGACGCCACGGCGCGGGACAAATATGCAAACATAGACAGTCGAAATATGCATCCATAGATAGTTGCTAGCCACCAGGATCGCTACTATCGCCTCATCACAGACTCTTTCCCTAGCAGACGATAAAATGTATTGTACTTTTGATATCGTGTTCTTTTGAAAAATTAACACCTTCCTTCCACTATTGAAATACGAAATACATAAGGTTTATATATTATTTTCATAAAATATATATTATATTTTATAAACTCACCTTCCTGGATCTTTCGGAAGAAGGATAACTCTGACCTCTTTTTCTTAGAATTTATAGTACCACAAACGTCTCCTTGTCCCATATTATTATTCAAATTCTTGTATTTTAGCTCTTTACAGTTATTACAACCGATAACGAACATTTCACAATTTACACAAATTTTCACAACAATGCTAAATACGGCA
Organism: Periplaneta americana; assembly: GCA_025594305.2. Taxonomy (NCBI): domain Eukaryota; kingdom Metazoa; phylum Arthropoda; class Insecta; order Blattodea; family Blattidae; genus Periplaneta; species Periplaneta americana. The sequence goes on from JAJSOF020000017.1 coordinate 148,388,635, forward strand.
CAGTCAATGCCTTTTCGATCTAGACCAGGCCGTAATATATGTTCGGGTTTTCCATTTCAGTGTATGGAGCTCAGTGAATTATTATATTATAACTTTATTGCGTATCATAGCTAAGTTTTATTTAGTGTAATGTGTCCATAAGTTCCCTTTACTTCTTGTTGCATAATATGTTGCAGAAATAATTACAAAACTGTGTTCTATTAATGTGAAGAGAATTTTACAAGTTAACATAATCTTTCGCATCAACATTTTAAGTTTAGAATGGAAGGTATTTTGAGGTTTAATAAAAAGGAATTTATATTGTGATTTAATATAGCACATCTACCTTCGTTAATAAAGACAGAAAATTTATCATACCACTCCTATGAAATTAGTGTATGTACGATTGTTACTTCGTCTCTTAGGTAGTAGATAAATACAATAATTTAATACTCAATTGTAGTATTAAAATACAGACAAATTGAATGTGCGGAGTATCATACATGACATTATGCTTAATTGTAATGTATAATTGCGAATTTAGGAATATAAGATATAGTAAGCATAACCTATAATATTTCCATATGAATGGCAGGGCATTTGATACCTCTAAAATTAGACAGAAAGGGGCAACTGGGACAGTAAACATAACCTATAATTTCAACATATCTAAATATCCGTGAGGTGCAATTGAAAATTATTGAATCGTGCATAAATGAATGTACAATAATTTCGCAATATTTAATCGAAATAAAGGCAGGTATTACACATATGAACAACGTAATTTTCACACCAAAAGTATTATTTCATCTTAACTCTCAAGTTATTTATGTCTGAAATGTCTCATAATCATTGTTTTAAATTTTATTATTGCAATTACACTACATTTTAGAGAAATATGTTACTCTTTATGCATTCCAACTAATTTATATGGTTGAAACGCCGCCCTTCGTGATCGGGTTAAGCAACTTACATGGTCTACCTTACGGCCTGTATTAGATCACGATGGCAGTGACACAGTCTATTGTTCCTAGTACACACAGCGCTCCAGGCGGCTAGCAGCTATCGCGAGAAATGCAAAAAATCACCCCAAGCTTCGCGACTGTATATACTAGACTGTGATTGTACTGTACATTGCAGCACCGCTAGTGGCATAGTTCTTACACTCTTACAAATACGGATAATAAACTGAATTTGAAAAAGGAAAGAGTATACACTATAATATTCAGTTATTACATGATTCATTACACAGTATGTAATATAGTTATGATATTATTATATCATAGATAATGTTATTTTCATATTGCACCTTATATTGCGGTATATTCAAGATGTGCATTCTTTTCTGCAAGTAATCGGAAATCTATTTCCAACGAATTTACTGCAATGCGCAGCTGGCTTAAAAGATGCTCATTTGTTAATCGGGATCTATCTTTCGATTTAGCAAAATTCATTCTCGAAAATAATTTTATTGTTCAAAGCAAGATTTCAGGTATAACTACCTGTAAAGTTGATTTGAATAAATTCGAGGGAAAAATTGTTCCGGAGCCGGGTATCGAACCCGGGACCTTTTTCCCTCGAATTTATTCAAATCAACTTTACAGGTAGTTATACCTGAAATCTTGATTTGCATAATACACGTCACTGTTCGTTAACAGAAAACCACAATTTAAGTCACACGGAGTTAGTGTGCACTCGAAGTTGGTTGCTTGACGGTTGTCAGCCCACTTTGAGGTCTGTGGATATAGAGGGAAAAGTTGGATCGGTGTCGGTTAGAGTTCCCGAGTAGCTCAGTGGTAGAGCGTTGGTACGTTAAACCAAAGGTCCCGGGTTCGATACCCGGCTCCGGAACAATTTTTCCCTCGAATTTATTCAATTTTATTGTTCGCACACATATGTCGAGGCGAAGATAGCTAATATAGTGGCAGCGAATAAGCTCATCTTGGGATATTTCGTTTTGTTCATTTTTTTATAATTATATGCTTGTCACGTCATATTCTCTGCATTTATTTCAGAATTCTACGTTACTTTGTAGATCAAATAACTCGTCCTGGAACTGCACTCTCACGGATTGTACTAAATTTACTATGAAAGGATTAACAAAAAGATTAATATCACCCTCCATACGTTAAAATCACTAAATCTATATTCTGTGAATTCACATTTGAACTGTTCCAGTAGGCTACAGAGATATAATTAACTATATTTTGATCAGGAACCATACATCTCTTGCTTCTAAACACAGACTCAGAATTGTTCGACTCTCTTTCAGTTCTTGAAGCTGTAGCGCACGTTGCACCCCTGAAAAATTATTTCATCAAAACATGTATTTCTACTGGAATAAAATCACTACAATAATAATAATAATAATAATAATAATAATAATAATAATAATAATAATAATAATATTGGTATATGAATACCTATTACAGAAAACAGCTTCCCTGTCACTTCGGCATGTTCTGGGTGGCAGAGCATATAATGTTGTTTTATGTTGCTCAGTAGTATTCTGACAGTGCTTTACAACACAGTAAACACGTGACGTTCGCACCGAAAGCACAAGAAAAATAGTCTTCCTCCCAAACTGTACGGAATGATCGTTTGCTTACAGAAGGTTTTGACTGTGTCATTGTCCCGCATTGTTCGTACGTTTACTAACAAATTAAATCTAGAATAACAAAATTGTATAGTGATGAAATTACTGAATATTGAAATATTTTGTGATAGATTAAAGAAACTATTTACAATTGATTACTTGTAAATAGTTTCTTTAATCTATCACAAAATATTTCAATATTCAGTAATTTCATCACTATACAATTTTGTTATTCTAGATTTAATTTGTAATTCACTAAATATAAAATATTCTTTGTTTCTCTATGATAAATTATCTAGCTTTAATTATTCAGGTAATCTTTTCGTACTATGATTTTGTTGTAATTGTAAATTTAATACTAATTGTAATATTGTTTGTAATTGTAATTGTAAATTTAATACTAATTGTAATTTTATTGTTGATATTGTAGTTGGAATCTCCTGGTAGAGGGGCAGAGAAGGCCTGACGGCCTTATCTCTACCAGGTTAAATAAATAAATACTACTAACAAGGAGAGGACACGCTCTGTATATCACCGAATGAAATAAGATTGTGTGAGATGAAAGTACAAGAAGTACTGTTCAAAGTCATACCTGGTATGGGTGGCCAATGACCCCTCGTTTTGGAAATATTGGCTATTGTTTGTGACATACTTCCGTTAGGTGCCTAATAGGGAAACATTATACTATGTAACAGCGTAGCTCATATGGTTGGGTGCTTAGTTGCCATCTAGGCAACCCCAGTTCGAATCCTAATGCCTTCTCATTTTTTAAAACTTGATATTAATATTATTATTATTACCATTATTATTATTATTATTATTGTTATTGTTATTATTATTATTAATATTATTATTAGAACCAAAAGGACAATTTGGCCCAGAGTGCAACGTCAAGTGGATGAACTCACTCCTAAATTTGGAAATATATGTGTAACACGTTCATCAGGAAAGCTGACATCTCAACTCCATAAGCAATACCTAGAGAACGTAATAAAGACATATGTGAAAGAGCAGCCATTTCTTCTAAATCTGGATTCATGGGAAGGGCAGGTAAATCCTTCTTTGTATGATGAAATATTTACAAATGAAGAAAATGAAGTAACGTGCAACCTTAAAGTGATTTCACCCAAATGGGCTGGATTATGCCAGTCCTGTGATGTTTATCTTTTTAGACAGGTGAAGATTTTTATCAAATATTTGCAAAATAGCTCTTTCCTTCTACAAACTTGACGACAAATTGCTTCAAGGGAGGATTCCCTCAAAATTCACTCCTTAATTCACTTTCAGTTATGATCTCCTATATTCAAAGCCACGTTGAAATATGCGTGGTATGCATCAAAATTAATAAACGAACGAGAAGTGTTTGTGAATGTGAAAGATGTCTGTTTCGCAGCAGAAGTGCTGAAAAATGTGTGTCACTGTGGACAACCTTCTTTCATTTGCTGTGCATGGTGCAGGAAATATGTATGTTTTGTGTGTTTTTATGATATTTATCATAATGAATCATGTACAAAATGAATTGGAATAGAAACAGAACAGACACCAGTGATCTGCCTATGTGAGCAATATTTCCTTGTTTATCCTTTACAATACAATGTTAGTTAATTAGTAATTTGTTTAAAACATGAAATATATATGTAAATAGATTACTGTGATCACACTATTAATCATTATTAAAAGAAAAAAAAATATAGGACCAGTTAAGATTCGAACTCAGGTTCCCTGAATAACAACTCAGCACCCAACCATATGAGCTACGCTTTTACACATTCCAATGCTTCCCTATTAAGCACCTAACAGAAGTATTTCACAAACAATAGCCAATATTTCCAAAACGAAGTGTCATTGGCCACCCATACCAGGTATGACCTTAAACAGTGCGTCTTGTACTTTCATCTCACACAATCTTATTTCATTCGGTGATATACAGAGCGTGTCCTCTCCTTGTGAGTATTTGAACTGCCTTCCGCAGTCATCCGTCGAGCTTCGAACGAGGAACAGCACGCTCTACATTGGAAGGTTTTGATTACAGAACGTAATCGGGAGTCAGAGAATGAGCATACCTGATTTATGCTAATTTTCATCGACATTTTATCCCTTTCTGATCACCAGAAACTTGACTACAAAAATTGATAACATTGATAATTGTACTTTGAAATTGATTTTAATGATGTTTGTTTGAAAAAGGAATAATGATTATGCAGATGGCTGCCAATATGTCGGCAAAATACTAATCACACATACACGTGACATTTGTTTTATATGCAATGTATGTAATTTTGTGTCTAAAAATGTATGAATGTCTCAGTTCAATACTAATTAATATGAATTTAAAAACGAAGCACATTAACACAACAATAATTATGTTATTGGAAAAGTTGACCTTAGTGTTTAATTTCATTCTTTACTAGCTAAAAGCACTCTGCGTTGCCCGGGTTTTTCTTTTTGCTTCTGACTTAAGGAGATCTTGGCAACTCAACTATAGAAAACCAAAACGAATTACTGCCTTTACTAAGCTTTCCTCGTTCCTAAAGATGAAAATTAAATTATGGTTTATTTAATGACACTTGCAACTGCAGAGGTTATATCAGCGTCGCCGGTGTGCCGGAATTTTGTCCCGCAGGGTTTTTTAACATGCCAGTAAATCTACTGAAATGAGCCTGTCCCATTTAAGCACACTTGAATGCCATCGACTTGGGCCGGGACCAAACCGCAACCTCTAGCACAGAAGGCCAGCGCTATACCAACTACGCCAGGGTTCCGCAATCTTTTTTTTACTCACGGCACACCCTAGACCGGCCTAGACTCAACACGGCACACCAAAATGTTAATCTCCTCAAAAATAAAATATATGATGTGACTCTCTTATTATAATTACGTAATGTAATCAAATTTATTATTATTATTATTATTATTATTATTATTATTGTAACTTTTATACAAATTAATATTGTAATTTTATTCTTACAACAATAATCACTTTCTATAATCGAATGTAAACACTCCCGTCAACAATGGGATTTCCACTCCACACAGCAACACAGTATTCGTTATTGCACTCCACAGACGACAATGACAATTTACTTGGATTATTGAGAACAACAATGTACTGCTAATCTTAACTAATGTTCACAAAGCACTATTTACAACACAGAACTGTCAGTTCTCAGTTCACAGTTCGTTTGTCTTTGCTAGTTCTTCTAGCTCAGTCACTCGAGTTCACAGTATCTCGAACCTCAGACCTTCAGAGACAGTCCACTGAACTTCGAACTCAGGTCCCCCAACTGCGGTCCACTGCACTCAAACTCAGGACTTCCGGCTCCCACAGTTACGGACACAACTCAAGTCGAACTCTGGTCTCGAAGCTGGCTTCACTGCTACACAAGACTGCCTTGGTGTCCAAAACTAGCAACGACTGCAACTAACTAACTAACTAACTAACTAACTAACTGCTCAGCTCCCTTGCGTCTCCAATTTATAACTAGACCATAGTTTCGGGAAAGTACGATGCTGGAAATTTCTACGGATGTCCAGAAGATGGCACCTCTCGACTTCTCTGGATTTCTTCCCTCAGTCGCAGGCGCATTACTTCCTCCTCTCCCTTCGTCACATCCGCGCCTCAACCTCGCGCCCCCTCTCTTGCCGGACGCGCACGAAGTTCCCCGAGTGCCGAGAATATTCGGCCTGCCGTCACATTATTATTATTATTATTATTATTATTATTATTATTATTATTAGCCTATTATTATTATTATTATTATTATTATTATTATTATTATTATTATTATTATTATTATTATTATAAAACAGAAATCGACTGTTGCGTTTATTAACAATTTATGAATTTTAATTCACTGTAGAAAGTACACATTTCTATTACCAATATTAATGTAAATAACTGTGCTCACACTTTCAATGTGATACTTGAACCTGCTTACCTGGACTTAAGTGGCTGATTCGCGTCGGAATTGTTGACAATGCAAGCCTGATTTCTTCATTGATAGATTTGAGTCTCTCCCTCTTTAATGTTTTAATTTCAGTTAACGTCGATAAGCCCAGTCCACACATATATGTAGTTGAAAATGACAACATATTAACTTTTACTACGTCGTGCATCATAATTTTGAGAGGAGATGGCAAAGACTTAGCAACAATGGCTTCGCGGTGAATGAGACAATGGTCGTTCCGTATGTTAGGATATACTTCACGTACTTTAGCCATGAATCCTTTCATAGAAGTGGCTCCATCTGTAAAACGCTAACGCAATCCTCCCATGTTAATTCATTACGGCCCACATATTCATTTATTGTACGAAATATTTCTTCACCGGTTCCTCGCTCGGGGAACTTCTTTTCAAAAAAGAAAAAATGCAATTACATCCCCATGAATGTAACGAATGTAGGATAGAAGTGCGTGACCACTAATAGCGGTGGACTCGGCGATCTGAAGTGAGAACTTCTGACTGCTCTTTATTTTCTCCTTCATAATGTCTTGGATGTCATTGGACATGTCACTAACTCGGCGGGTAATTATGTCAGCAAAGAGAGGGATTTAATTTTAATTAATTTTATTAATTTCTTACAATAACATGTAAAAGTTCGCGTAACACCGGCTGCGGAACACTGAACTACGCTACCGAGGCCGACTCTAAAGATGAATCTTTACATAGCGTCACTTACATGAATTAATGACCTTAGCCAAAACGCCTGCCAAGATTAAGACAATTTAAAACAGCTGAAGATCAAGCACCGAAAAAAAAGATATCATGTGCCTTACTGTTTTTGTTTTTAATTAGCCTTGTCTTGTAGTTTAGCTAAACAAAAAACAACCCCTCGGTCCCTTTACTTCCGTTTAGCATAGACGCAATGTTCTACATTGATCTAAATCTGTGCTGACACAAATTTAATGTAATTTCCTGCCTGTGTGCTTTCGCATGATGTTTAAAGACAGTTGACAATAAATAGAGAATTCTCTTGTTCCCAGCCTGAACCCCTTGGGATGTTATGGTGAGTTAAAATTTATCTCTTTATCGGTCGTATCAAAGAATCAGTATGTAAATAAAAAAATACATAATAGGATTGGAGACTTTTGTATCCCTTTTCCGCCTTACGCCCGGTTTCTTAAATATGACTTGAAAAGTGACGTCTTACATAATACTGTATATTAATTATGCTATTTTTATTTTATGTACAGAATACAGTATAATCTCACAATAAATCATTTTTGGACTTGAAGAATAATATTTTGAGAGAAGCGTATTTTGAAAATTAATATATTGTTCTTTGCAGTAGGCTTAACACACATACTACTGTACATTCACTACATGATAATACAGATATAATTTAGTAATAACACATATTCCGACACGAACAACAATATTTTGAAAGACATATTTTTTTTTTTTTTTTTTTAGAATCGATACACTGTTATTTTCAGTGAGCTTACATACTTACATTTACATAATTGTATGGTACCTTTGAGACAGCATAAATAAAATACTACGGATATATTATTTATTTATGTAGTAAAACCCCTTTTATTCCTGGTTAAAATAGAATAACGTATCTAAAATAATGTAAATAAATTATCAAAATAATAATAAAAAAATGAATGGACCGCAGGTTGGAACCTGGGTTCCCCTACACCAAAGTCTTTCACCTTACCACTACGCTACAGGGAGCTATGTAGTAAAACGTTTGAATTTTCATGTTATGAATGCTTTCATGTTTGCTATCTATTATGTTTTATTTTGAATTCTTAAATATTAATATGCCATATTATATTGTATATTCATGTCACATGACACATTCAATCAAGAGATCGTCCCTCATTTACATAATTTTAATTTAATGTTATTTTCTTTAATATTTCAGTAGCATTATCGCCGCATTTACAACGGAGGGAAAGTTACATTAGAAGAAAAAATTGCGCTTCGCCGCGTTTCTGATTTGTGATTGGATGACGTTCAACTTATATTATAGGCCTACATGCATGCTTGATCGTATTTCTATCTAATTTGTTATTGTTTTCAATAATTTAACGTACATCTGTCCAATTTTAATGTAGCCTATGTTCTTCTCCTGGTTCATTCATTTAGTGTTCTGTCCAAGGGCAGGTCTTACACTGCAGACTCAGCTTTTTCCAGTCTTTCCTATTTTCAGCTTCCCTCTTTGTCTCTTCATATGATCCATATATCTTAAAGTCGTCTATTATCTGATGTCTTCTTCTACTCCGAACTCTTCTCAGCCAGTGACCCAACCAATTCCTTTTCCTCTTCCTGATCGGTTTCATCATCATTCTTTTTTCACCCGTTTTTTCCAACACAGCTTCGTTTCTTATTCTTTGTGTCCACTTCGCACGTTCCATATCCACATTTCAAATGCTTCTATTAGTTTCTCTTCAGTTAGTCGTAATGTCCACGTTCCTGCCCCATACAATGCCACACTCTATATAAAGCACTTCACTAGTCTCTTCTTTAGTTCTTTTTCCAGGATCCGCAGAAGATGCTCCTTTTTCTCGTTATGAAAGTTAAATGTACAAACTTTGCTAAATATCAGTCAAAGCGTGTAGATTTGTATAGAGTACGTACGTATACACACACACACACACACACTGACTTTTATATATAAGATTACATATGAGAATTTTTAAGGATTTACCGAGACTGGTGATTCTTTTATTGCGCTTTTCTGTCCGTTAGCTTCTTAATTATGTGGTAATTTAAAGTGATAGCCAAACGGAGACAGAAAGTTCCAGACGATAGCTCTGTTTCGTGTTAAGCAGTCATGGCAGAAAAATGCAGTTTCATGCAGATACGTGGTGGAAAACCAAAAAAGAAATCTGATTGCTATGTCATGTAACTTTGGATAGAAACGATCTGGATCTACGCTTTTCGACAAAATGATGAAAATTATTCTCCTAAGAATATTTCAGCTATAAAATATTTATTCGTGAAAAATGCTTAGAAAAGTAAAACGACAAATCCCTGGGGAATATCTCGCGGCCCGGTATAATTTATGCCAGGACCCGTTACCGGATTGGTTGAGAAACACTGTGCTTGTGCTTGCTTACATACGGCTTTTAAGGAACCCAGAGGTTCATTGCCGCGCTCACATAAGCCCGCCATCGGGCCCTGTCCTGAGCAAGAATAATCCAATGTCATATCCCACTTTCCTCAAATTCATTTTAATATTATCTTACCATCTACGACTCGGCTTCCAGCGTCTGAACTAACACTCTATAAGCATTTCTGGATTCAGCCATACGTGCTACATGCCCTGCCCATCTCAGACTTCTGAATTTAATGTTCCTAATTTTGTAGGGCAGCGTTTCTCAAACTTTTTTGAAATGGGGACCACTTTTTTAAGTCAGAACAGTTCCGCGGGCCACCTTACTCTTGTTCCCTTCGAAAGCAAATTTATCATTTTTGTAGAATATTTTAATCCTACTTATTTTTTAAAATAGAATTAATTAATTATAATACTTTTGTAATTATATTTCTTGTAGCCAATCACAATAGTAACTTATAACAAATTCTGTGCTTTGTTGACTCATCGCTTGCCTCTTAGCAGTTAGTTGTTTGAAATCCTTCTTATGTGGTACACGCTAGTAGTTGTCCAAGTCTCAGTTAAATAGTGCCCATTATAAATAATGGAAAACTGGCTTCGATCCGGATATTTGAAAAGAAAGGAACATGATGTTACACTTCATTTAGGCAGTGCTAATAGTTCAGAAGCTGTGTGTGAAGAAATGTATTAATTATAATGTATTAAGTCCTACTAGTAGCTATTCAAAGAAAAAAATACTTCCGTAAATATGACAAGAGTTATTTGGAACTTGAATTTGCTTGGCGTGGCAATGAGAGTGAACCAAAACCTCGGTGCGTTGTTTGTTACGAAGTGCTTTCAAACGAGTGTATGAAAGCCGCGAAATTGAAACGGCACTTAGAGACGAAACACACAAGTGTAAAAAATAAACCCGTCGGATTTTAAAATAGGCTGAGTCTAAAATTTCTTATATCGTCATCTGGAAAAACAAATAAAAGAATTAATGCAGAAACATGCCCGATTTTCAACAAGTAAATATGCAATTTGGCACGTTCTGTTTTTGGTGTACGACGTACAGTACGTGCCCATTTCAATGTGCAGACTGGGTGTCGGTAAAACTATTAAGAAAGTCATCAATACGTGAAAAGGTTCGGTACTTTGGTCCTATGTTATGAATTCAGGTGGTCCCTGCCTAGGTTACAGGCTCAGCACCAGATATTCAGGAAAAAGATGGCGAGAAACGCCACGTTCATAGTGCTTTAAATCCCTCTTTTGTTGTTGAGAGTATAGTGGGAACTGGGTAGAGATGAGCTTAAACGATATTTTCAAGTATCTGTGACAACTGTGTCTGTGACAATTAAATCTCTGTGACTTTTATCGGTGATTTTGTCACACCGATATTTTATATCGATACGTAGCATGAATTACACCGATATTTTGTCACACCGATAACAATTAGCAGGAAATATTGAAGAGCAGTGAAATATGAATACGATTTCTCTATACACACCAGACATCAGTGATTTATATGGGAAAATCCAACAAATAAATTATGTACATGTACCATTAACAAATAAATACTTACCTAACTGAACGGTAAGATATCAAAAATTAATCTCATGTACCAAGAGGTTATATTGTAGATATTGAACCAGTTGATCATTTTTAAATGTAGTTGGGTATGGAGAAATTGAGGTTATATGATTATCCTAATCGTTTTAAAAATTGATCCTTTTTATTGTATATAATATAATAGATAAATTATTTTAAGTCGTGCATTAACATTATAATATTGAGTCATAGAATAAAAATTAATGAAACATAAGTATTCGGAAAAGCAATGGAAAATAATTACAAAACAAAACAGTTGTTCAGACAGGATTTTGCACAAGATTAAGTACTGGTAACCAATGGTGTTGTTATTTAAATCGTGTAATAACTACATCATTTATAATAAGATGGAGAAACTACCGCCCGATTGGTGTTATTGTATCATGCTCACGCGCAAACCTACGACGTAGAGGAGAAAATATCAGTCACAGAATACTGAATACGGAGCAGATTTCGATAGCGATATTTTGTCACAGATATTTCGCGTCATCAGTCACAGGTTTATCTGTGACATAATATCGGTTTGTGAAATATCGGCCATCTCTAAAACTGGGTAGACGGGTAGGGTAAGAAATTTCATAAAATATTAGTACTGGAAGAAAAAGTGAAATGCGATTGCCATTTGTAATTTCCAAAGTCTGAGATTTTCAGCTATAGTGTGATATGCAATTCGTTTGAATTTTATTTTTTCTTCTGTCTTTTTTTGAAGGACCACAAGGACAGAACTCGAGGACCACAGGTGGTCCGCTGATGTAGGGTGAAGAATACAATGCGTGCAGCTCTGCGTTGTGTAACTTTCTCCATTCTCCTGTAACGTCATCCCTCTTAGCCCCAAGTATTTCCTGAGCACCTTATTCTCAAACTAACGTCTGTTCCTCTCTCAAAGTGAGAGTCCGAGTTCCACAACCATAAAGAAGAACCGGTAATATTATTCTTTTAGCTATAAATTCTAACTTTCAGTTCCCCCAGAGCAGACTGGATGATAAAAGCTTCTCAACCGAATAATGACAGCCATTTCCTACATTTATTCTATGTTTAATTTCCTCCCGAGTGTCATTTATATTTGTTACTGTTGCTCCAAGGTATTTGAATTTTTCCACCTCTTCAAAGGATGAATTTAACATTTTTATACAGTGCTAGATGATTATAATGTGGCATCTTGATAAATTAATAGAAGCATGGACTTGTTTTCATTGCTTTGTGTTTTGTAATGTGAGGAGTTTGCGCATTTGCTTCTTGTTGTCGTTACGTGTGAAGTAGTCTTGCAACAGCCAGTGCCGAGAATTACTTCATTGCCATAAAAATGGTACACTGTTGCCAACTTCTGTTAAAAGACGTCACGATACACTCGATGTCTCGATAACACCCAAGGTCGTGAACGGAGGATTTTGATTGCTCTCATCGTGTTCATTGAAGTGAGTATGCGTTCATGGGCGCACGTGACTTATACACGCGACTTGTCTGGGGTGTGGCCAACTTGCTGACGTTAATACGTGCGTTATAACAATATCAGGTAGATGACAGCCCAAAGCGCTGATCGGTCAAGTGGTCAGTAACTTGGCTCCACGCAGTCCGAGAGGAAGTGCATTCGCTGGCAGGGCAATCCGTGCAAATCAGCAGTGGCAGACGCATTATGACATGGAAATTTACGTATTTGTTTGTATTTAATGCCATAAGCATCGACAGTGATGCTGTAAGCAGCTGTAAAATGTAACAACAAAGATAAGACATACGAAATGCAAAGATAAAACAAACACACTTTAAAATGAAATATAAACCAAAATGTAAGTAACAGTATACACACTGAAAAATACTTATGGCTACAAATGAGTCGAAAAATTCTTTAATATCGTGAAAGGGGAGTTCAATATGTTAGCCAACGTTTCAAAACGGTTTGAAATCTGTTAAAATATAAAACGTGCGCCTGTTGTGGCAATTTATTGAACACTAGCTGTACCCGTGCGCTCCGCTGCACTTGTTAGAAATAAATATAAAGTAATTACATAATTAAAATAGCACATCTGGTCCAGGGAACATTCGTGTTTGATAAAAGGATAAATCGTTTAATATGTCACTTAATTCAAATTCTATTTAAATAATTAAAATGCGATCATTTTGGTCCAGAGACCACTCATTTAGTGCAATGATAATTCCTTTAACATATTTATTAATTGTTATTACATGCAAATAATTAAAATATGATCATTTGGTTCAGAGAACATCCGTTTTTGGTGCAATTTGGTCCTATCAAAATTTTGCTAGGAATAAAACTTATCGGAAATCAATTTTAAAGAAACTTTTGTTATGTAACATTTGTCACAAAAATCAATAATAAGAGAGATATTTCGATTTAATTCAAGCCCCCTTATAACCCCCTTTTAAATAAAGTATTTTGAATGCCATATAGCCTAAAATCTAAGTTACAACGAACTTAATTTATATTCCAATTTTCATATAAATCGGTTCAGCCATTATCGCGTGAAAAGGTAACAAACATCCAGACAGAAGACAGACATACAAACAAAAATGTCAAAAAAAGCGATTTTCGGTTTCAGGATGATTAATTATACATATTAACACCAATTATTTTTGGAAAATCGAAAATTACCAGAAAAGTTTCGGCTACAGATTTATTATTAGTATAGATTGCAACTGCAATCGAGCTTACAGTTCTTTGATTTGCTTTGTCTAGAGTTTCCCAAAGTGTGGGTCGCGACCCCCTGGGGGGATCGTGTAAAGGGCTGAGGGGGTCTCAAGATGATTTAGAAAATAAAACAAAAAGCGCCTTATTCTCCTGAGTCCTGGGACATTTCTTGTTCTATTTTTAAAGTTAAATATAGCCTAATTCTACACTTAAATAAAAGTCACTGACATGAGGAAAATGCTGAAAAGATTCTGCAATTACAGTTAGGGCGCTAATGCAGGTGTGTTATACTATACTTTGGCTGTGTGCACATAATCTTATATCATAATCATGTATGAAGTATAGAATAGGATAGTCGTAGGCCTATACTACTCTCTCAGGACTCAGGAAGCTATAACATTCTTTTATTTTGTACTAACCGTACCCGTGCGCTCCGTTGCACCCGTTAGAAATAAATATAAAGTAATTACATAATTAAAGTAGGACATTTGATCCAGGGAACATTCGTGTTTGATAGAAGTATAAATCGTTTAGTATGTTAATTAATTTAAATTGTATTTAAAAAAAAAAACTAAAATGCGATCATTTTGATCCAGAGAGCATTCATTTGGTGTAATGACAATTCCTTTAACATGTGTCTTAATTGTTAATACATGCAACCATAGTTTAATGAAGACTGACATATTTAGTTTTAATGTGTATACTTTATATTACTTGCTATATGTCTCCATTGAATTATGGTAATAACTTAATTTTAACCCTTGTTTTTTACGTCTCCAGTAAATTGCGCTTGGCCCTCTATGGTTCTGAACCCTTCAAATAACTTAAATAGTGATACAGCATATATAGTGATATGTAATTATATTTCTTTCTTTCGTAAATGTAAGAATTCACGATCTCCAATGTACCATTGCCATGGAATGAATAAATGTTTTTTTTTTTTTTTCTTCCTATTCAAAAATTTTATATTTTGCACATAGGAGTTATTGCAGGAACAACAACGGTATAATCTGAGGTGGCGGTGAAAATGTATTGTATTGTTATTTTAAAAGGCTTGTATATCCTTAAATATCAGTTCTATCAAAATTTTGCATAGAATAAAACTTATCGGAAATCATGTTTAAAGAAACTTTTGTTATGTAACATTAAAAAAAAAGCAATAATAAGCGAGATAATTCGATTTCTTTACTTCAGGCCCCTTTAGATAAAGTATTTTGAATGCCACATAGCCTAAAATCTAAGTTACAACGAACTTTATTTATATTTCAATTTTCATCGAAATCCGTTCAGTCATTTTCGTGTGAAAAGGTAACAAACATCCAGACAGACAGACAAACAAAAATTTAAAAAAAGCTATTATCGGTCTCAGGATGAGTAATTATACATGTTAACACCAATTATTTTTGCAAAAGCGAAAGTTGCCACAAAAATTTCGGTTACACATGTATTATTAGTATACTGTAGATTCAGAAACAAAAATAAACGAAGCTGAACATAAAAATCGATGTTTCAATGATTTTGTAATAAAGTAAAAAATAGTTAATGCTGTAAATGTGTCAGTTTTTCAGAAAGCAGCTTCTCAAATCTGGAGTCTTCGATGCACACACAGTGATACTATTTTTAATTTCAAGGAGATTTCGCGGTTTTATTTTGATGACAGTCATAGACGAGGAATTTATTTTCCATAAATACGGGGTTATAAATTGTATAAAAAAGATCTTAGAGCTTCTTTTGCAAGCTGATGGTATTCTTGCGTTCTTTTCATCCAAAAATAGTCTACATGCTGCGAAAGAAGGTCTAGTTTCAACACCCTATCAGTGCATAATTTCAATGAGTTTATATAAAACGGATTTAGTATCCATCTGTGACTGTTAATTATTATGAGTTCCTCACGGAAAATACTTAGAAAACTATTGTTTGAAGTTGTGCAAGCTTAATTGCACGTCCGCAAGAAATAAACTCAGTATTATTTGTCTTATCTTAGCTAATTTTGCCAAAGTTCTTTAATATTCTGGAATCATTTAAACAATTTCTCTTTGTCTAGTGATGCCGACTAGAAATCAAGTTTCTTTATAAATCCGTGGATTTTATCCCGGCTGCTATTATGTTAACGTCTTGGCCTTACAAACTACCGTTCAAAGTATTTAAATTCTCGAAAATATCAGCAAGAAAAGCCAGTCTAAGAAACCAAGAAATTACAAAATATGTTTGCATATTCCGATTTCTCGCTTTGCAGGTACCGATACATTAAAAGTTCTGCTCTTAACCGGGGAACTCTTTTCAACACGTTACGTCACGAAAGCCATCTTATTTCCGTCTGATAAAGATTTTCATATAACTAACCTATGTCTTCACAAGTTTTGCTGAAAATACGAGTTTACAATGCTCTTTGTTTGATAGAATTTACCACTTTAATGACAGATTTTCAAACAGTCCATTTCAGATGGGACGATTTTGGTGCAAGAGCTTCTCGATGTTGAAAAGAAAACAGTGTACTTATTTGACATTCTCTTGTAATCCGACAATCAGACACTTCTGTGACCCTTCACTGCTTGTTCGAATGCACAAATTTAATATGGCGACAGCAAATTAAAATTTATATTCGGAATATATACGTTACTGCTCTCACATGTTAAATACTATGTTACGGTACCTTGTTGAGTAGTTTCAGCCTGTTGTGAGCTATCTTCATAACTGGGTGGTCCTGGTTTTCGCGCCTTCTGATTGTGTTTCCTGTGGGAATGTGTTTATGTAGTGTAGTGTGGAGTCAGAAAGTGTGTGTGTTCTGAAATTAAGTTGTGTATTGAGGATTTCATGGCACAGATATGTAGATGACACACTAATATTATACAGTAGAACCTCTATTATCCGTGGTAATGAAGGGGCTGGAGTGAACGGTTAATCGAAAAAATTGGATAATCCGTACCATAAGAAGTTTCCATAAACTAAGTTCATGATATTTTCGTAATTTCCTCCATGGTATTTTCTTTTAATACGCCAGGTAGTGGATCAGAAGTTTACTAGTTTGTCTGTTTTTTTTTTTTTTTTTGTACAATTCATGTTTGATTTTCCGATAAGTGGGTTATTAAAACATTATTTATTGTACTTAAGTCTGGTTTTCAACGACGGGTTTTTAATGGGCGAGGAAACTCCTTATGACGACTGTCTTTGCAAAGATAGGAATAGTAGAGGTCTCATGTTGTAGATTTACAAATTTTATACAGTTTATATTTTATTTTTCAATAGCCTAAATCGCGTCCAGTTGTAATTCCTCTGTCGTATTGTGGTGTGAGATGAACCATATTTTCTCTTTTCCCAAACCACTCAATTACTTGCACTTTTTTCCGTAATACAACATGTTTTCTTTTGACACTTCTAGAAGACATTTTGCATAGAAGTTAAACAGTACGGCCACTCGAAGAGTAGGCCATAATGCGTAAGGGTAAAAGTTTATAAAAAACACTGTAGAAAAAATTCGTACTAATATAATGTACAGTACTTCATATTTTTTTCTGCGAGCGAGAAAGACAGTCGGATAATCCACCAATCGGTTAATAGGGTGACGGATAATCGGGGTTTTACTGTACAAAGGAAACAAAAGACAGATTCAAAACCTGCATCAACACACAAAGCCACACTACACGTTAGAAATTGAAACCAACAAATCCATAAATTGCCCAGACATCACAATAACAAAATTTGACAACAAACACCCATTCAAAATCTAAAGAACACCCACAACAGCAACAACACATATTCACAACATACCAATGAGCCAACAAAACTACAAGTAGGCCTAAGAGTTAAACACAATCAAGTACATAGCACAAGAAAACGGATGCAACCCTAATATAATAGACAGTATAATAAGAAAGACAAAACAGAATTACAAAAAACATAGGAACACAACACAAACACAAGAACACAAAAAATGCATCACACTAACATACAAAAACAAAAACACACACAAGATTGTAATCTCATTCAAGAAATTAAACTACAACATTGCATACAGAACAAAAAGCACTACAAAAACATCTCAACACACAAACAACACAAACAAATAAAACCACACAGTTGTATACAAACTGGTATGCAACACCTACAACAACTTCGACATAGGACAGACAGGCAGATCATTTCAAACACGTTACAAAGAACACATCACAGTCATAACAAAATTACAAAACAATTCCACATACGCAAAACACGTCACAATTGCCAACCACACCTACAGCAACATAAACACAGACGTCCACGTCCACACCTGTGGAGTAACGGTCAGCGCGTCTGGCTGCGAAACCAGGTGGCCGGGGTTCGAATCCCGGTCGGGGCAAGTTACCTGGTTGAAGTTTTTTCCGGGGTTTTCCCTCAACTCAATACGAGCAAATGCTGGGTAATTTTCGGTGCTGGACCCCGGACTCATTTCACCGGCATTATCACCTTCATTTCATTCTGACGCTAAATAACCTAGATGTTGATACAGCGTCGTAAAATAACACAATAAAGTAAAAGTAAACACAGACATGAAAATTCTACATATTCACATGACGCTATAATAGTATTGTATGTTTGCATATTTCCTAAATAACAAATTCAGGAAACAGTCAGAATATTATAATTGTCACACTAATATTGCATTGTAATAATTTTAATATAAAATTTATATCATAATGTAAAAATAAAAACGCAAAAAAGTGTGTTGGTTCTATTTGTGAATAATGTGTATTTTGTTTTGCTTTTCAACCATTTTTGCCCCATGCGCTCTTTTCACCATCCATCCTACTGTCATTCCCCCTATGTTTACTGAAAAAATAATGCCTGTAAAGTTGAAAATATTTTATGTTATATATTAAAGCATATATATAATATATAGGCCTACATTTATCTAATTTATTTGTATTTTGTAGTCCACATTCCCTCCTAAACTCTCAAAACTTCCCCTGGTTGGAAACTACAGCTTTAGATTAAATTAGTGTGCCGCGGGATTTTATTACACCTTTACAGTGCCACGTGTTGTAAAGGGTGAAAAACGCTGGTCTAGACCCTTAGTTTAGGTATGGAGAACAACAATGATTCTACTTTTCGTTTTTAGAAAGCCTAACAGCATGTTTAATACACTCAGTTCCCACTGCCGGACTTCCCGTTAAATATTTGTAGCTGCAGCGGTTGTGGGCGTCGACGACTGCGCTGTATCGTATTCATCTCAACAGACTGCTTCATTCCGAACCCGATCCGATCCCAGTCTCAATAGTTCCACTTAGTTGTAATTTTTACCAAATATATCCAGAAGTGCATATAGTTGAAAGGCCGGAGGGAATACGACCTTTGGGAAGGCCGAGACGTACCTAGATGGCAGGATAATATTAAAATGGATTTGAGGGAGATGGGATATGATGGTAGAGGCTGGATTAATCTTGCTCAGGATAGGGACTGATGACGGGCTTATGTGAGGGTGGCAATGAACCTCCGGGTTCCTTAAAAGCCATTTGTAAGTATTTAATTTGTGTGAAACAACAATAATTTGAGGAAGAGTGTTCTAATTCCGTTTTCGGCCTATTACAAATTGTACTTTCGCTTTACAGGTTTTAAAGCGGAGCCTGACATGGGAAATTAACATTCACTCTATCTAGTGCTTCCGTTAGAATATTGTATAGTTGACATAGTGTCATTGCACTGTATTCTGTGCACTATTTTCCGTCGCTTTCTGTATATCTGTATGAAGATGGGCAGGGCATGTAGCACGTAGCACGTATGGGCGAATCCAGAAATGCATATAGAGTGTTAGTTGGGCGGCCGGAAGGAAAAAGACCTTTGGGGAGGCCGAGACGTAGATGGGAGGATAATATTAAAATGAATTTGAGAGAGGTGGGATATGAGGTAGAGACTGGATTAATCTTGCATAGGATAGGGACCAATGGCGGGCTGATGTGAGGGCGGTAATTCACCTGCGGGTTCCTTAAAAGCCATTTGTATGTATGTATGTAAAATACGTCGGTAGGTATGTAGATCAGCGGTGACCAAAGTGGGTGTCATGATTACATCGTGTAATCACAGACATTCAAACGGGTACGAGGAGTTTCCTGTACATTGCTGTGTGTTTCATTCACGTACTGAAGGCAAGCAGTGGCGGTAACATGTCGCTCTACAAACTCTGTCTCTACAAGCAGTAAGAGGTGGTTTCGTAAAGAATGAGAAGAACTTTTTTGTTGTTATGTCGGACAAAATGTAATATGTTTACTTAGCTTAACGGTTCAATTAGGAGTATATAGAAACATTAATTGCCACGCTGAATAATAATAATATATTATTATTATAATAATAATAATATATTATTATTATTATTATTATTATTACTGACCACTAAATATGTATTTCTATAATTCTTCTGTACGTGCATGAATATTGATAATTTTAGATCTTCTCCCTAGAAGGATAAAATTATTAGGTTTTATCTCAATTTTAATCTTCTTAATCTTTAGATAAGGGTAACTATTTCTAAGTTATGCATATAATAATATTGTAGAAAAACTGATTCAGTATTACATGTGTCAACGAACTGTTAAACGCCAGGAAGAGAAAGATGAGATAAATAAATGTAAGGAAGTCAGCTACCTAATAGGGTTTGAAATATCTCGTGCTCTAAAGCCTTTTAATAGAACAGAATTTCTCAAAACAGTAATGGTTAAAATAACTTAAATAACTTGTCCATAAGAAGTTTTTAATTTTGAAAAACTACGAATTTCTCGACCAAGTATCGAGAGAAGAATTTAGAAAATATCTGATTTTATTCAAGAGGAAGGTTAAAAAAAGAAGCAAGAAAAATCTTATATTATTCACTGGCTCTTGATGACAGCAGTGACATTACTGATACAGCAAAGCTTGAGATTTTTATCCGCGGGATTGGTCAAGATGTTAGTACAGGAACCACCACTGGTTGTAGTTTTCATGCCAACTACCTTTCCTCCGTCTCCTTACTTTATAGGCTGTCTGTCGCATGTAATCACTGCAGTTCGAGTTTTGGTCACCGCTGTAGATGTAAAGTGTGGAATTTTTTTATTGGTATTTATTATGTTACACTTTATTTGGTCACTCTTTCGTTATTAGTTGGTATATATAATCATCTCTACCAAATCATAAACAGAACCTTGACTGAAGGTAGCGGTGTAGTGAGGATCAGGTTAGTGCAGTTCCTTAAAGGTAATTTGGCCATCTCTTCAGTATTTCCAACAAATACCAGATACCACCAAAGAGGGTAAAATCACAATGTCATGTACAATAATACGGTATAATATTAATAATAATAATAATAATATAGTATTCACAATAACAATGTTTTGTTTATTTACTTATTTACCACACCTTCGCCTTTATGTTGGGAGATGTTTTCTAAATGGTTCAATAATTTATGAAATAATAGACCTATATTTTCCTCTTGAACTTCTCGCACATTATATTGGTAATGAGTAGATTAATATGATCTAATACTCAAATCTATTTTGTCTGACAACATGCAGTTCATTTCTTTAGTAAACAGTTTACGATTCACGAGACCTAACCTAAAAATGTATTTTGCTTGATCACGTAAAATGATTAGTACAAACTCCGAAAACCGAATGCCACTTTGAAAGGTATGCTTAAGAATACGTACTCCTAATAATTTTGCTATTCTAGTTACTATAATTGCTGTCTCTGTGCGCATAATTCCTTGTTCATTATCTTCTTCCTTCAGTTCATTATACATATGAACTACAGATACCTGCAGGGTACTTGGAATGGTACACGCTTTCTTTCTTCGATGAGTCACTGCCATGCTATTTCATCTCTTTGGCGTTATTGTAATAAAAATCTAAACACGAAAGAAATTAACTAAAATGTGAAATGGCATTTCTATCAATCGCCCAAGTGCATGTATCACACCGTATGTTATATTTATTTACACTTATCCGACTATAATCTTGTATTGTAACCACAACGCAACGTAACAATATTAATACTAAAGGTACGGTCACACGTCGCTACTTTTGCAGCGATGCAGTACAAAAAACTGCGCAACTCTCGTACTGCGACGTGTGAACAACGGTGCAACCCGAAAAGTAGCGGCTGCCGAACCTGCTGCCCGCTACTTTTCCATGCTGCGCGCAGCTTAAAAGTAGCGACGTGTGATCAGGGTTCTCAGGGTTGCAGCCGCAGCATTTTTGATATCGGTTTTGTTGAAACTTTTGCTGCGGTTTCGACCAGTGTTGCCACCCAAATGTGCCAATATACTTTTATTGTTTGAATGTATTTTAATGTTAGATGTGATGAAAATAAATTATTTGTAACAGTTATTAAATGCACAACACAGTCTGAGCATATTTGCTGACGATATAATTCACTTTTTAAATTTTCTGTAGCGTAGTTTCAAACAGGAGGGTTGCCAACATTGATTACGTGAATATGCTGTTGGTTATCATTTAAGTATATAGGCGTTTTTAAAGGTTTATGGTAAAAATAATGTCAATTTCTGAATACTAGTTAGGACAGAAAAGCAAATAATAGATAAGTAAGCTTTCGCATGAGTTTCTTAATAATTCGAACATTACCACAAAATGTATATTGAGAAGTCAGCACGGAGATGGAAGCCTGCAGCATGACTGCGGCTGCAAAAGTAGCGCCTTGCGTGTGAACAGACTCGCAACCTCCAGTTGCAACTTTTGCAGCACTCGGGTTGCGCAGCACGAAAAGTAGCGTGCAGCGCGCTACTTTTGGCTTACGTGTGAACACGACACGCAACTTTTGCAGCTGCAGTACAAAAGTTGCGCAGCAAAAGTAGCGACGTGTGACCGTACCTTAGGCTAATATTAATTAATTAATTTCACTATTGTCAACGACTGCTACTGGTGCCAACATAACAGCTAGAAAATAACTACCAGTTGTATTTCTCAGTACCGAAATTGGAGACGAAGTTGGCAAAAGGATATTCAACCTTCAGATTAGAAAATCACCATAATTCACTAACATATGTAGTAATGGGGCAGATATGGTTAGGTTTCACCCTTGGGGTATTAAGTAAGCTGACCCGGACTATAGGCTACTTCTTGACGCCATTAGACGAAAATGGTGCAAAATTGCTACTTAATTCAAACAGCTCTTTTGATTTTATTGTTATTTGATTTTGAAGGAGTATAGTAGATGTCTAGTAACATTGAAATGTTAATATTATGTGAGAATAAAAGCTTCGTAAAAGAACTGGATGGCGTAAAAAAGATTTCTGTAAGCATCGTTGATAAAATTTATTATAGTCTTAGAAAGAGACGTCGGAAGTAAAATACGAGCTACAGCTGTTAACATTTTCTGCTTCAATCTCTCGTACACGCTCCACCTTTTTAGGGATTGGCGGTAGTTAGTGGTTATTTTCGTTATTCGCCTTTATACTAGTAAAATTATTTATTAGAACTCGAACAATCTTGACTCACTTAATCACACACATTGTGCAATTTTAGGAAGACGTTGCGTGAGAAATGGCGTTTGCTTAATTTTCTACTGCCTTCTTTTCTTTCTCATCGAAGAGCTGTGACAAATTTACCAGTGAGGTTTAATCTGTTCACTGTAGTGCTATCTTCATTTGTTTTGGTTTTGACCTGTGTATTCGTTTCTGAATCAAAAGTTGCATAGGACGATGAAAGAGTACGGTCCTTGACCTCTCGCATGGTTCGGATACTCTAAAACAAGATGTCAGAGCGTGGCAGCTGACTCGTGTCCCTACGTTTCCTTATTCAGTGGATCAGGGATCTCAACCTGGGGCCCACGGCCAAAGTGCAGGTTAACATAATAATAATAATAATAATAATAATAATAATAATAATAATAATAGGTGTTATTTTAAAATTTAATATAGCCTAATTAATATTGATTAATTATTTGCACGATTAACAGTTGAAGATAGTCTATATTACAAGTTACTCCAGACCTACTTTCATTAGCAATGACCTCAACCTAATCCATTTATTCGTACATTCATAGTTTTCTGCCCAAGGGCAGGTTTTTCACTGTAAACTCAGCTTTCTCCAGTCTTCCTCTTTTCCGCCTTCCTCTTAGTCTCTGCATATGATCCATGTATCATAATGTTTTCTATCGTCTGATATCTTCTGCTCCCCCAAATTTTTCTTCCGTTCACCATTTCTTCCAGTGCATTCTTCAGTAGGCAGTTTCTTCTTATCCAGTGGCCCACCCAATTCCTTTTTCTCTTCCTGATAGTTTCAGCATTATTCTTTATTCACTCAGTCTTTCCAGCACAGCTTTATTTCTTATTCCGTCTTTCCACTTCACTATAGACATCAGCTCAAAGAATTTGAGTGACCACAAGGGTCCTGAATACAATAAACATATACAGTATAATGTGATATGATACATTAAAGAAAAAAGTAAGTTAATTGTTGAAGGCAAATATAGTGGATTAATTGAAATAGAGATGATGATGTAATATTTGAAGAGAATCCTTGATAATATTTATAAGGACAGACATTACATAATCAAAAGGAATGTGAAGTTCCTTAAGATAATTCCATGTGAATTTTGTAATTGAACCTTTACTGCCAAACAGCAAACCAATGACAGACCATTGTTTAAGAGGGACGTTGCACTATTGAGAAAGATACGGCAGACAAGGTTCACATATGGACTTCTTCCCAATATCAACTTCGGTGGCCTGATTTAGGTTTCTTTCGAAACGGGTCAAGAACAAGAGCCCGTTTTAAGCGTCCGTTAATAGCAGCAATGTCTGCCCGTCTAAAAGAACCATCTGATGATACACAATGTACTTCCTCATGAATCTCCCAATTTAAAGTTTTTAACGATGTCGCCAAAGCAGTTCGTACACGATGATGTCTAGCATTGATCAGCAGCTCGCCTTTAGGGCATTGTCCAAGCAAATATTCCAAATGCTCCGAATTGTTTTTCTTCACTTCGTCGTAATGTCAATTTTTCTGACCCATAAAATGCCATACCACACAAAGCACTTCATTAGTTTCTTAGTTATTTGTCCATAACTCGCGTAAGGTGCTCCAAAAGCTTCCTTTGCTTATTGCTTTTGGCTTTCTGTCAGCAGCTCATGTTAGGCTACTAGTTGTAGCAGGGTCTACACCCCAAGTATTTGAAGCTGCCTTCTTGCTGTACTGCCTCATTTCGAATTAGCAAGTTTACATTCTTTAATTATTTTCTTGTGATAACCATGGTTCGTCTTGTTTGTATTTATCTCCATCCCATACTGCTCAACGCTGACATTTAGCTCTAATGGCATAGCCTTTAGTATCATCTCCTCTTCTGGCAACATCATAATATCAGCAGATCTTAGGGTTACCATCCGTCGGCAAAAGGAGGACATGTTCTCTTTTTTAATCATTTTATCCTGTCCGGTAGGCATTTGAAATGTCCGACATTTCGCATTTCAACTACAATTAATATGAATATTGAATAATGTGCGATATGCACACAATATCTAAATAAATGGTGAAAACCTATGAAAGAATTTAACTGCTTTCAATGGTTGAAGCTGGAGCACATAAAAACATAAAATATGATGACCTATTGACATGCATTGAATTCTTACACTCTAAAATGTCACTATTCATGATTCTCAGCTGTTTTGTCAATTGTATTCTGCAATGTACAAAGATAAGCCAATCAAGTTAACTTTGACAAAGATTTAAGTTTAGATAAACAATGGTGCAAATTCTTCAATTCCAACAGTTCTGCGAGCACTTAAACTTTCTCAGAACTCTTAAAAATATGTAAATTCTATTTATTTATCTCAAGTCACAATGCAAGTTCTGAGAGAGTATTTTCCTAATATCTGCTCAATGGACAAAATTACGAAATCGCATGCTATCGGAGGCAGTCAGAGGTATCATCATGGTGAAATATAATTTCAAGGACATGTCCTGTGAACAGTTCCATAGTTATTTGTTACAAGATATAAGTTTGTCTCATCAGGCTCTTGTGTACAAAGTGGGCTCCACTGATTAGTAGAGTACAGATGTAATACTGATCCAGCAACTAGTGAGAAAACTAAGGTGAGCCATTGTTTTTATCTTTAATTTTGTTCGTATCCGTTTTTAAAAATTCCTCCTTTTTTCCAGCAGTGTCCTCTTATTTTAGATTCCATGTCCTAGTTCTTCTCATGGTAACCCTAGCAGATCTTACGTATTTTATTCTTCCTCCTACTGTCGCCCCTCTCATGTTCTGAAAACAGTTCTTCACTAAATCTTTCAAGTACAGTACATTTTGAACAGTGAAAATGTTATAAAGGGCATCCATATCTACTCCTCTCCCTATTCCACTTCCCTTTGATATTTCTTCGCCTATCATGACTGACTCGTTTCATATAAAGGTTACAGAATAGTCTCCTCTCTTTCCAATCCACACAAATTTTCTTCAGGATCTCCATAAGGTTATTCCAATCCACTCTGTCAAAAGCCTTTTCCAGGTCCACAAATATCATCAATCCATTTAGATAGTTTAGTATTCTGTAAACAGAATTTCCCATCACTACGTTCTATAATGTAAACCTTTGCCAGGTGGCTCATTAAAGTAATGAGAGGCCGCATCACCAAACAGATTCAGAAGCACTGCAGTAAATTATTAATCTAGCTGGCCGTTTTACCAAGTGAAAACAGTTTCTTACTTTAAGTTTTAGTTTAGAAAGGAGTGTTCCTGAATAAACCAAAATAGTATATAAAAAGATACTGTCTTGTTCCATTAAATCAGTTTTATTCTGATAAGGATGGTACCCATAGGCCTATTTATACTCTAAATCTAAACCGCCTGAAAGTCGTGCTCCTATAAATACAAAGGTGACTGAATGCTAGTCCAGAGCGGGTTGTTTGTATATAAGTGGAAAGACGGAAGTGTAGGTCAGGGTTTCCAAACTTTCCTAGACCGCGCCGCTCTTTACGTGTAACATTTTCCGCGCTGTACTCCTGCATCAAAAATAAAAATAAAATTGCCCAAATTTGATTTGATGGTAGTTTTGAAAAAGAAAATTATTATATTATTTATTACCGGAACTTTGGTAGAATGCCTTTTTGAATGTGTTAAATCTATTTTCATTTTGAAAGTAAATCTGTACAAATTACACCTTTGTGATTGAAACGTCACAGTTTTATGTTACCCTTTTCTGCCTTTTTAAATGTGAATGCCTAATTTACAAAATAAATGCTTTTTTTGCCTTTATTTGATTATTTATCTATTATTTATTAATTTATTATTAAAAATTGCCTGCAGGTATATTTTAATTTATTTGTATAACCGCTACAATGAAAGTGACTTCACCGAATGTATATTATTGTCTTTCAGTCAGTTCATATTCTCTTTGCAACAATGAGTGCTGCCGTGCAAAAATGTAAAACAGTAAGCGTTTTAATAATTATCGCTTGAGTTTATTTGACAAGGCAACAATGAGTGCGGGTCTAACGTTATGTTTAACGGTTATTTTTCTTTCAGTTTTCATTGTGACGTTGTTGTAGCTAGCAGCAAGATGCCGAAATTCAGTGTTCCTTTACGCAGTAAATTGCAAAGTTTCGTTAATACTTTTGGATCTGACGTAGCCTATTTTTTACTGACGGTAACGTACTTACATGCAAAATATGTGAGCAGTCAGTGAACTACGAAAACAAATATTTCATATCGCAATATATCAGTACAACGAAACACAAAAATGCACTTTCCAAGCCTACTGGGAAGAAGATTTCTTTGCTTCCAACAGTAATTACAACATCGAGTCGAAAATCTCAATTTGCATTCCACTTATGTAAAGCTTTTCTTGCTGCCGAAATCCCTTTCTGGAAAGTGTAAGGTTCTGGGTCTAGTGCAAGGTTTTTGTAATTGCCTTTTATTGCGTATTTTAGCTATTTATAATGCCCTTTTGACTGCCTATTTTAGCTATTTATGATGCCTTTTTGCTTGCCTATTTTAATGATTCATAATGCCTAAACTTCCGGTCTGTGCATTATTACTAACTTGTATTCTTTTAAAAGTAAAAATATACAATTATAATAAAGTTATAGAACTGAGTGAATAAGGAGAAATTTGTGGAATGGGCATATTTTTGTTGTGCATGATCTCATATATATACAGTTCGTCCATAATGGCGAAATATCTCGTTCTGTATTTTATGATACAATGAACGTGGTATGTGAATCTTCATTTGGGTTTCACATTTTCACAGTAGTATTGAAACCTATGTGTACCTAACAGGTATTTGCGTCTTAATGGATTGGGTGAGCTCATTTCTCGACGTAAAAACATCGAATATGGGACAATGTCCGATACAGCTATGCAATATCCTTTTCAACGGTAACTTTTTTTCGATATCTGGATTTTATTACCGCCAGAGATTATTTACTGCCTCGCGAAAAAAAATCTTAATTCGATGTTTTCAACATTCGTGTTACCGAAAGAACTGTTTTTCGACATGCCATTTGTCTGTAAATGCTATTTCTCCTGAACTATGCCGTGTTTTTACTAGAAACGAAAACAGTTAGGGCCGTATTCATAGAAATTTTTAGTGCGGGTTTCCTGTGGATGATCAGCGTTTTTCGTGTTCATAAACCAGTGTTAGCGATAGGATATGATTTGAATTCTGTACTAGTAACCAGTGGATAGCCGGGGCTACCTTAGTACACTCGTAGCGCGTGCTGCGAAATGTCTGTGAATAGCACCCCCTATTGTTAATTTATACCAAATCAATTCATTCCATTTCCCTCGTGATTTTATTAAGTATTACGTAGAATTATTGAAAAATGAGTAGTGGTGTGGTTCGTATTACGGAGAAGTGAATTTTCGTATACTGAACTATTTTTTACTTTTCCTTGCAGTCCTCGCACTCTGAGGTTTTACCCCCTTGGGCCAGATAACTACTGAGTGTTCATTTCAAAGTGTGTCATGACGTCACTGTTGTTGGGTCACCGATTTGAAGCGAGTTTCAGTTTATATGTTAGAGAAGTTGCCTATTATTTAAGGCGTTCTTCAATCTGAACTTGAGAACGTATACGGTATAACTTGAACGTCGTAGCAACAGATGGCGGTCTGTACGGTCTGTGTACTACCATAACCTCTTTCGAACTGTGTTTTGCGCCGGCAAGTCGTACGCAGGGTATTTGTTATCATCGGTTGCGTACGGTAACATTCCACAACACAAATCAAATGCTCCGTGTCCATGTTGACCGTCGAAGTTAATGTCAACAAATACGTAAGTAATCGTCTTAACCCTCTCCCCATATCCCGACAGTACGTATTTCCAAACAGTTCACATTCCTGCCATTACCGGCGTTACCGTACGTATCGGCACGTACTCTTCAGAATGAACGCCGTACTTGCTAGCCAACTTCTCTGCCTCTTAGATTATACACCTGAGCTGCGGAAGTGTAGGAAGATTGAATTCTCTAGGCTCATCAGCTAGCCACATGACGGCATACAGCGAGCCAAGACACATTTTGAACTGAACACCCAGTATACAGGAGTCCCTCTTTCATAAATGATTAGCGATCACTACTCGTAAATAAGTTTCAGTGATAATTCCTCGCTGATGTCTCTCAGCCAGTGAACTAGCTTAAGCTTATTGATGCTCAACTTGACCAGTGAGAATCGTAATAGGCCTATACTGATATTGGAAAACATGATGCTAAAATCATATTTGACAGTATTACCACAGTCTAGTATATACAGTCACGAAGCTCAATACTTACTAAATATGCATACATAGACAGTTGAAATATGCATCCATTGATAGTTGCTAACCACCAGGATGGCTACTATCGCCTCATCACAGACCCTAGCAGACGATAAAATGTATTGTATTTTCGATATCGTATTCTTTTGAAAAAATTAACACCTTCCTTCCACTATTGAAATATGAAATACATAAGGTTTATATATTATTTTCATAAAGTAAAATTTATATTATATTTTATAAACTCATCTTCCTGGATCTTTTGGAAGAAGGATAACTCTGACCTCTTTTTCTTACAATTTATAGTGATACAAACGTCTCCTTGTCTCATATTATTATTCAAATTATTGTATTTTAGCCATGTACAATTGTTACAACCGATAACGAACATTTCACAGTTTACACAACTTTTTACAACAATGCGAAATATGGCACAGTCAATGCCTTTTCGATCTAGACCAGGCCGTAATATATGTTCGGGTATTCTATTTCAGTGTATGTAGCTCAGTGAAATATTATAACTTAATTGTGTATCATTGCTAAGTTTTATTTAGTGTAATGTGTCCATAAGCTCCGTTTACTTCTTGTTGCATAATATGTTACAGAAATAATTACAAAACTGTGTTATTTTAATGTGAAGAGAATTTTACGTGTTAACATAATCTGTTCGCATCAACATTTGAAGTTTAGAATTGAAACTATTTTGAGGTTTAATAAAAAAAGAATTTATATTGTGATTTTAATTTAGCACATCTACCTTCCTTAATTGTAGACAGAAAATTTACCATACCACTCCTATGAAATTAGTGTAGCTACGTACGATTATGTTACTTCGTCTCTTAGGTAGTAAGTACAATTCAGTACTCAATTGTAGTATTAAAATACAGACAAATTGAATGTGAGGGGTGTCATACATGACAATATATTTAATTATAATGTATAATTGCGAATATAAGAATATAAGTTAAATATAGTAAACATAACCTACAATTTCCATAGGTCATAATTATGTAGTGGCAGGGCATTGGAGACCACTAAAATTAGACAGAAAGGGGCAACTGGTACAGTAAACATAACCTATGATTTCAACATATCTAAATATCCGTACGGTGCAACTGAAAATTATTGAATCATGCATAAATGAATGTACAAGAATTTCGCAATATTTAATCGAAATAAAGGCAGGTATTACACATACGAACAACGTAATTTTCACACAAAAATAATATTACACCTTAACTCGCAAGTGAATTATGTCTGAAGTGTCTCATAATCATTGTTTTAAATTCTATTAATGCAATTATACTACATTTTAGAGAAATATATGTTACCCTTTATGCATTCCAACTAATTTATATGGTTGAACCTTCGTGATCGGGTTAAGCGAGTCACATGGTCTGCCTTACGGCCTGTATTAGATCACAATGACAGTGACATAGTCTATTGTTCCTAGTACTCACAGCGCTCCAAGCGGCTAGCAACTATCTCGAGAAATGCAAAAAATCATCCCAAGCTTCGTGACTATATATACTAGACTGTGATATTACGCTCATTTATTTCATTCCAAAGAGCTTTCTATTCCTCTCATCTCTGCTCTACTCGATTATTACTCTCGAAGTTATTAGTGGTTAGTACGAAGCTCTAAGCATACGTGACGATCTTCGAATATGAAAATGTAGATAGAATAAATGAAGCTAAAGAGGATTTAACACCAACGAAGGCTAAAATAAATAAATGAGTGTAAAACTTAAGTGTACGGATTGCTGCAGGAGTCAATTTACAGCGAACGCGGGATATCTCGCGATAGCCGAGATCATGCGAGAGTGTGTGCTGCTAGGAGAAGGAAACCTGATTAATTGCCTCTTGAAAATAAAAAGTGACAGTGGTAAAGGAAAAGCGAGAATTCTGTACACTAAGTGATACGGAAAATGTTTTCGCAATAAAATTAAAAATTTGAACTATAAATAAATGAAACTTATTTTACAGTAAAGTGTTGTGTTATAACCTCAAATGTTTACCCATGAATTAAAAATTTCCAGGAGGTTGGTAGCCAATGTGTTTGTAATCTCTTCTTTCACAGGAAAAATATTTGGAAAGTATTTGAATGCACTCGTGCAGCAGGATCCTGTTGTTCGCGTAGGAATTATCTAGCCGAATTTCACTTTATAAAATGGTTTTCACTGCTAATTTAATTTCTCCTTTGAACTTATGTTTCCTGCTGTCTCGAAATAATGATCGTGACAAGAAACACTTACTTAGCTAATAAGTACTTGTAACATAAAATATAGTATACACAGATAAAATTTTAGCTCACCCCTGAAAGAGTAGAACTCGTGCTCAGTGGCGGATTCCTGATTTTAAATTAAGGGGACACGCTACTGAGTTTTCGTCAATTTTGGTCAGTGTTAATTTTTTTTTTTACTGATGAACTGTACTGACTAGGAACAAACCCATGGACCATTTCATTGCAGGTAGTCTTAGCATCATTTTAAAAGTTTAAGAAACAAATTATCTTTATATGAGACCCAGATATTTGTTTACTAAGATTATAAACAATTTTTTATATTTTATTTTTTTCCGAGTACATTTTTCAACATAAAATTTTGAAAATAATTGTGCACATGTAACTCATCAACGTCTATTCGATTTTAAAATTTCAAAAACTTACAATAAAAATTGTGGAGATTAGAAATATCAGTAGCGTGTCCCCTTAAGAAGTTGCAATTTGTTGGTCTACTAAATAATAATAATAATAATAATAATAATAATAATAATAATAATAATATATCGATCGTCCAGTTCAAAAAGTGCGACAACTCAAAAATTGCCATTTTTTAGTTATTTATACTACTTCGAGCTCTTTCCGATTCAATATTGAGATAAGTCATATTTACAACCAAAAAGAAAAGAAAAAAAAACTAAATAAACTGCTTTAGAAATAATTATAACTATGGACTTTACTAATTCATTATTAGTACATTTCGAAATGTATTAATAATGAACTGGAAGATTGTGATATGCTCGTCCTGAATACTGACTCATTTCTAATTGTCCTGGTTATGAACCAGAAATCTGTTCCTTTCTAGGTGATTTATTTGAAACTTTGAACTGAAGATATCGCAAAACTTGTTTTTTTGAGTTGTTGCACTTTTGAATTAGACGATATATATATATATATATGGGAGAGTCGGGTAGTATCGGACATCTACCACACGATGATAGTACCTGATTGACATGGTTACGTTTCTGTGATGTCGCATAGAGAAACGTAACCATGTCATTCAGGTACTACCATATGGCGGTAGATGAAAAAAACGCACTCTCCGATACAACCGATATATATATATATATATATATATATATATATATATATATATAAATTTACAATTTGTCATTATTTATAAAATCCATACATGACTTTTTAAATTTAATACTATAACTTTTAGAATTGACAAGATTAGGATATATAAATATAAATTTGTTATACATTCTTGGGCCTAAATTACTACTATGATTAAATACTGTAGCAGTGTTGCATTTTGGTTCAAAGAATCTTAAAGAATTTCTTCAAAGTTATTTCGATTTTTATCTATGAATGTTATTAACACAATATAATAAATTTATTTTATTTTAAGAACCTTGAAATCTAAAGCACTTTTTGAGATGGAAAATCATTAGGTTTATGAAGACATATTTTAATTATTTTCTGTGATAAATAAAGTGGAATAAAATTAGCTTTGCATAATCTATCCCATCCAATTGTCCCGCGCCGTGGCGTCGTGGTCTAAGGCATCCTGCTTAGGACTCACGTTACGGAATGCGCGCTAATTCGAGTCCTCGTGGGAGAAGAAATTTTCTCATGAAATTTCGGCCAGTGTATGGGACGGTGCCCACCCGGCATCGTGATGCACTTGGGGAGCTACGATAGGTAGCGAAATCCGGTTGCGAATGCCAACTATAACGGCTGGGGGGGATCATCGTGCTAACCACACGATACCTCCATTCTGGTTGGATGATCGTCCACCTCTGCTTCGGCATGTGGACGTGAGGCCAGCAGCCGGCTGGTCGGTCTAGGCCCTTCACGGACTGTAGCGCCACGGATTATATCCCATCCAATTATTCCATACATAATTACAGATTGAAATAATGTTAAGTATATTGTGCGTAAGAAACGTATTGACAAATAATTTAAGCTGAATTAAATTACCGGAAAATTATCAGCACTTGTGATACCGCTGTTGATATTTTTGCTGAATCCGAAAGGAAATGAAAAGGACATAGTACCAGTACCTAGAATCGGACTATTATTATTATTATTATCATCATCATCATCATCATCATCATCATCATCTTAAGGCTTTTAGAGAACCCGGAGGTTCATTTTCACCGACACATAAGCCCGCCATCGGTCTCTATTCTGAGCAAGACTAATTCAGTCTCTACCATCATATCCCACCTTCCTCAAATCCATTTTAATATTATCCTCTCATCTACGTCTCGGCCTCCCCAAAGGCCTTTCCCCCTCAGGTCTCCCAAAGCATTTCTACACTCATTGTCAACCATACATGTTTCCGTTGCTTAGTGCAGTCGCGCTTGATGCCTCATTTTGATTACTGTGACACTCTCTACTCTGACCTTAACATGAGACTGACAGACAGATTACAGCGTGTTCATAATGCATCCGTTCGATTTATTTGCAACGTCCGTAGATCTGACCGTATCACACCTTCACTAAATATGCTGTCCTGGGTACGTCTGAAGGAGCGAAGAACTATTCACTCTATCACTTTACTTTTCAATATTCTTCAAACCTCTAACCCTAGCTACTTAGCTTCTCGTTTTCAACATTTGTCCTCATATCACGAAATAGATACTCGCTCACAACACCATATCACACTCTCCATTCCTAAACACACAACATCCTTCTACTCTTCATCTTTCACGGTCTCTGCAGCTCATCTCTGGAACTCTCTACCACAACATGTCAGAGACTGTCGGACATTGTCTAGTTTCAAAAATAAATTAAAATTGCACTTTTTGAATTAGATTCCTTTCAGTTATAAGCCCTTTTCTCTGCCATAGTTTTGTAAAAATATAGGCTATGCCTATATTTCTTTTTCCTTCCTTTCCCCTTTTTGCTCTTTTTATCAGTCGATGAATTTATTATCATAGCCTTTTTATCGTGAATTTATTTAATTTTCGTATTTCTTTTTTTTTATTATTATTTTATTGCATTCCATTTTGATATATTCTTCCTTACGTTTTTTCATATAAACCATTTGAACTAAATGAGTTGCTTTCAGTATATTCAATGTATTTTACTTTCTTTTTTTCTATTATGGTATTATTTTCATGTTGTTTAGTGTCGATTTTATTATTATTATTATTATTATTATTATTATTATTATTATTATTATTTGTTTGTAATATGATAGTATTCTGTTCTTTAACGTTTTGTTAAATTGTAACTGCTTGTATACTTTGTGACCTGGTAGAGTGTAAGATAAGGTCCTATGGCCTTAACTCTGCCAGTATAAATAAAGAATTATTATTATTATTATTATTATTATTATTATTATTATTATTATTATTATTATTATTATTATTATACGTGCTACATGCCCTACCCATATGAAATGTCTGGATTTAATGTTCTTATATGGTTATTATTATTATTATTATTATTATTATTATTATTATACATTTACATCACTTTAAATGCCAACTTTCGTAAAAGAGAAACGATATTAGAAATTACTAGAATGTATGAATAGCTTATTTTATGTACGAGTAAAATTGGACAAAATAAAATGCTTCTTACTTCCGTGTACATATCAACAGACGGAAGTGTGAGCATGGCTAACGATATCTTTGATCGAGTCGTCTTCGGTCGTCTCTCGGTTATCGTGCTGTCCGTTGGATGCAAAGTTCACGGGGCAATCCCAGCCGCGGATCTTGAAGGACGGAAAAATCCTTGCCATGTCTTTCTTCGGGGTGGAATTAAGGCTGAAAGGTCCGAGTCGTAGATTTACAGATAGAAGAATAGTTTCTGCTGGGGCATCAGGCCAAAATTTTCTTGCTCCTTTCTCCCTAACGTCGAATTTCGACGTAGCTAAATGAAGCATTGCTATTAATTCTATCTCTGGATATTAGCTTAGGGAAAACTTGAATATATATATGAACATTATTACTAAGCTGCGGATTTATGCATATATGCATTGTAAGTATTATATGCTAATTCTATAGTGCCTGTAATTGCCTATTTCACTAGTAAATGCCTATTTGCTTATAAATGCCTAAAAGTGGCCTAAATATCCGTATTATATATTATACTTGAATTTATTGACCATTCTACTGGTATTTTTTGAATCTATAATTTGTTTCTTTTTTATCCAGCAGAGGGCAGTAATATTATAGAACTATTGATAATTCTGTGTGTTACGTTTTACTGCCACTAGAACGTGGAGAAATCGAATAATTTAAAATCAGCCAATAGCAAAAAAATGTTTTTCGAAAGCCACTTGAATCATTGGTGATAGTTGACTAGTGCAGTTGTTTTAAACTGTGTATTCGTTTTGCGAGTTTGTGAGTTGAGTTTTCTGCTGTAATACGTGAAATATACCGTGGAAATATTCCAGAGCAAAAGATATCAGAAGCACTGATTGGAAATGGCATTGACATTACTGCGTTCCCACTGGTTTGGTCCCCAGAAGAGACTGGATCCTTGAAGTATTGCCCCATCACTTCATGTGAAGTGGACAGGAGTTTCTGCCAATTTAAGAACATTCTTACAACATACATCAATTTTCATTACAAAATTTTGAGGTATATTTACTGTTCTTCAACCAGGAGATAAACCGTGAAAGGAATGTGCTTACTATATTGCATCATCTATTGGAGCGAAGTAGATAGATAATATTGCCGTTATAACGTCAGTTTAAAAATCATGCGCTCTCCTCCATATGTTATTTCTTTATGGAGGGATTAAAAGACCAGGAAATTAACCGTGATCTAATTTTGTAACTAGGGTAGTATAAAAATGTGTATATCAGTGTTATCGTTTGTGCTTTGAGAGATAGCCAATAAAGATACGAGTACCCACGTGTGTGACCTTATGACATCAACATTCATTCATAGCATCACCCCGCTTCGTCTCATTCTCCTGAGACTTTCTCGTGGTTGGAGTACAGTAGTTATTCACTGCCAAAATTACATTCGTAAAGAAACTAGTGTATATGCTACATAATGCTACGCTATGATCGTGTTAGCCATTAAGAATTAGAAATTGTTAGTGTCGTTTTAAATTCGTATTTTAGAATTTTGAATGCCTATTTTGCCTGCGTATTTCAACTATTTTTAGTGCCTAAAAATCCGCAGCTTGATTATTACCATGCGCAACGTGATGAAGGATCCTGACAATTTGAGAAACTCCTAAAACATGGAAAGTATGCGTGTCACAAGACGTCTACTCGAACGAGGTAATGTGTGCCATTTCCCAGTCTTCTAGGATTTCATCGCCATTGACGTATTTTTCAAATATTTGCCCCAAACCGAGTATGGCGAAATGTGTGGTCTGAAAGCAGCATGTTTACATGTTTCGTTGTATGTCTTATCAAGTAGTCTGTTGGTTCTTTCCAGATGGTGTTAATTAATTGTCATCGCGAGTAACAATGAACAATAAAACGGTAGATATATACCCTTATCTATGTGGATTTTATTTGCACTTGTTATCAACTCCTTTATCAGTTTGTACCGTACCCGAACATTACTGACAGTTGATTTTATCTGTTTGTTGAGAGCTGCAGCAGAGACATTACAGAACAATACACGACATGCAGAGAGTCGCTCCGCTTATTTTCGAGTGTCATCAACTCCTCATTAATAATGCTGTATTTTCAAAGCAGACTGTGCCCGCTACTTACGTTACAAGTGGACTACATTTAAACGTGTCCGTCATTCGCAGCTGATGACGTTATGCACTTCGTGAGACTCGATAAATACTAGATATAATCGTCCGCCATTTTGATTCTTTCGTTGCCGTTCGCAGCAAGCAGACAGAGAAGCTATTTTCCGCACCGTTAAATATTATCACACGGGGATAGTTTACAGGAGTCAAGTGCTTGAAGCCTCTAAACTTGATGTTATATTTGTGATCACACGGAGACATTAAACTTGAAACCATGCTTGAAAAAAAGCGCGCGCTGAATGTTGTATTCGCAGTGGTGTTTGAATTCTTGTATTCTGTTATAGTTAATAAAAATCTATAGTGAACTGGCATTTTTAGTTTGGTGAAACAGAAGATGCCACCAGCACATATTCAAGCATGTGTGCAGCTAATTGGCGCCGTGTTATTGTATGAATTACAAAACATTCTTGAAAAAAAAGGAAAAGAGAACCTGGGTTAAGAAATGGATTCGTAGAAGAATTATGCACGGTGCATCTAATACCTTGTTGAAAGAATTAGCTGAAGAAGGTCCTGCAGAATACAGGAAGCATCTCAGAATGAGTCCTGTTTTAAGGGTTTTTTAACTTTTTTCGAACCACTTCTACGTCTATGTTTTCGAAACCTTGTTCCATGAGTTCACTGACTAGTTTCTGGAATAATTATTCCCGCTTGTTTTTATTGAGGTAGTCTTTGTCGCGTATATTGCATAGAAGTTCATACCTCTCATACACTTCCAACAACTTTATGATATCGTTTGAATTCCACTTAGGGGCGCTCATTATTAATAATTATTAATTTTCTTCGACAGTAGGCCTAAAACTACAAACTTTCTACTTGCCACACACGCGGGAAGTGGTGGAGTCAAGTTGGTCACGTGACGGGAAAGTGGACACAAACGTTGACGGGTCGTCAACTCAAATTCTGCTTGACCGCCAAGTCACAACTTGACGGGGAAAGTTGGAGGAAAGTCGACTTGCTCCAAGCACTTGACTCCTGTAAACTATCCCCGTGTGAATTAGCCTTATGAGAGTCAATCATTCGCACTGTAATTTTTAGGATTCAGAGATAAATAGAATAGAATGTTTTATTTTCGCTGCCAGAGTTAAGGCCTCTCCTTCCACTCAACCAGCTTAATGTCTAAGGAAGGATTAGGGGAAAAAAAAATTCGAAATCAAGATCTCTTTTGGAAAGTGAGAAAAATAACTACGAAGTGACCTGGTCAGAATAGACATAGGTATCCTCAAAAGTTGATAAGCGAATTTTTTTCACGTTAGATGAGGGTCAAAGCGAGAGAAATGTGTAGAAAGAATGGAAATTACTTTTAAAAGTGGCTGCTACTCAAAATCTTTACTGATTTCCGAGTTATTGCGAGTTAAACAAATGCACGTTTTTGCCTGGCAGATTTCCGTATGCAGAGTGACAACTTTTATCTATTAGACCTGCGGATTCTCATAGAAATCGTCGCTCTGGTTTCAAATTTGTTTTCAAAATGTAACATTGCTTAAGGTTTTCAAGTTAATCGTGAGTTTTGAAGTTTAATTAAAATATTTCTATAGACCTACATAAATAATATGCTGATTAAACACCAGTATGACATACTTTGAAGTTCAGAGAAATGAAAAGAATGTCATAGTAGTCTTTAAATTTATTATTGGTACTACTGTCACTATTATTATTATTATTATTATTATTATTATTATTATTATTATTATTATTTTATGGAATGAAGTCGTTTCACTTTCCTGACCTAGCGGAATAGCTAGTCCACTTGTGGAATTTTAAAGTGTCTGTGCGACAAAACGATTTTCTAAGACTACATTCCTACACTTGGACAAATGAATTATTAAGTTCGTTTAAAAGATGCAAAGATTTAATCGCGGTATGATTAGCTGTAAAACCGCCAACTGAATTTCAGTTTTTGTTAATGACTTAGCAACTGGCAATACATCTTTAAAAGTTTAGATTTGAAGAAGGTAGATAATTTTGTTTGTATTTTGATGAATGTACATGTTGTTTTTCAAGTCCGCTTTTTGTGCCCTTAGTTGCATTCGACATTTTTTTCTGTACACTTTTCCTACGTTTTCATGTTAATAGACTAATATTGCAGAAGGAAATATTACAATACGAAGTGTGAAAGAGTCAATAATGAACTCACTGTTTATTGCCATCTTATCTTGTAAATAATTATACACGCAATAAAAATAAAAAAACTATTAATTGCCTTATTTTACGATGCTTTATAAGCTACCCGCCTTTTTCTCTTATTGGGTTGAGGGAAAAGTGATAGAATGGGGATGGGGAAGCCCTTTCGAATACACGTGGGGGTGTAACACTGTGGTTTGACATAGTACGTGGTGATTTATGTGGATTTCAATTATCCTATAAGTTATTAAAGGAAATCATTGATTTAGAGAACGAAAACCAATGACATGCTATATATACAGGGACATCATTTTATTTTTACTTCAATTTTTATTGCACCTGAGTTTTTGAATGTACTTCACTCCCACCCCTTCTACTAATGAAGTTCAACCGTTCTCCACACAGATCCAAGACCGCACATACAATCATAGTAAACAGTACGTTCCAAAAATATGTTCGTGTTTTCCAGTGACGAAAGAGCTTTCAATATTGATTCATTTTCGCATAGGTACTGTCGTCCATTTACCTACGTCGTATCCCGGTTTCCCCCATCAGCTTTTATTCGCCAGCTTGTGGCTGGGCTGTCTTAGCTCTTTTCTGAGGACATTAATTTCTGTTAGAAATTGGACGTCTACGTAATATTATACAACTATTTAAAATAACTTAAATAGAAGGGCCTCGTTAATTAATTGTCACGTGATTTCCTCCCTTTCTACGACCCTACGACATAACCAGTTGGACGGACGGTAGATAGTATGTCTGATATTTTATCTTTTCGGATCGGGCAGAAGTGAAGACTGAATTTACAGTACGTAAGGTACACTTTTATAGAGTAGGTACAGAATTATTTCAACATGAGTTACTAGTACGAAGGACGAAACTGGTAATTGGGATTAGGTGCAATAGTATATAGTGCGATAATATTCACATTAGAACTGAAGCCTGTA
This sequence comes from Periplaneta americana, assembly GCA_025594305.2. Lineage (NCBI taxonomy): Eukaryota > Metazoa > Arthropoda > Insecta > Blattodea > Blattidae > Periplaneta > Periplaneta americana. Next base: position 148,429,254 of record JAJSOF020000017.1, read on the forward strand.
TCGAAATGAACGGCCACCATTTTCAAAAATGTGTTTAAATATCCATATTATGATTATTTTTCAATTTAACTTCATTCTCTATATGTACGCTAATATACTGTAGACAGTATAATATACACTGCATAATGAATAAGTCCACATGGACAGCTCAGTTCGTGAATAAAAACACTCATTGTTAATACTGTACTGTATTTTGAATTAAACAAAAACCTAATGAAAATGATCAAACTCAAAATCGTGATATTTCCTAGTTTACGTAAATGGATGAACTATTTTTCTTCCCTCCTATGCCTAGTAAAGTTATTTGTTTGTATATTATGCCAGTATCATCGAACTCCAGTCGTGGAAGGGGATAGTAAGCGGTGTTGATCCAAAGGTATAGCCAGGTTACTATTAAATGTTAGTAAAAATAAAATGATGTCCCTGTACAAAAAGGAAGAAAATAAGATGTCTTAAAAATGGCAAGGAGTTTTTACCCGCCAAAATTTCGCACACCAAAATTTCTAGTATCCCAAAAATTCACTAAACGCCCGAAGTAAAAATAAGTCGCAAACAGAGCTTTGGAGTAGCCCAGTCCGTGATTTTTCGCCCAATTTGACAACTCTGGGCAATGGTCGAATTCGGCATGGTCTGAAAGCAGTAGCGGCCCGCAGTTACAAAGGTTGGCAGTTCTGCATGAAAAATAGTGTATTAGCAAACGCATGCTGTCTATTGCATCTAAATCGGATAACGCGTGTAATTACAGCCCCTTCTCGAAGTTGACTGTGCACCCGAAATTGTACTCCAACCATCCGTGTGCCCTACCCATCCCATGCCCTACACCTCTCCCACCTGGCACAACTACTAGTAGTCACGTAGTGGAGATATGCCCCAAATGTTGATACTTGAATGAACAACCATCAGGAACTTTCTATCTTTAGCCTACACCCGTACCGGCTGACGGAATTATAAGACAGAGACCTGGGAGTTCCTACAGATTTGCAATAAAATATCGTAACTTGACCAGTTTGTTGCATTATTAAATTTAATTCTTTGCCATAACAGCGCAAGAAATGATTTGTGGGACACAACTGTTTGCGGTCGACATCGCAAGAGGTTTCAATAGAGTTTAGAAATGGTTGTGCTCTCTTATCGTTTCTTGCCCCTTTAATCTCTGCAACGAATTTTTTTTTTTATACTCTGATGTCGAATCATACCATGTCGATCACATCTGGTAACTATGTTCTATGTACTACTTCTATAGAAGTGTCCCGGAGAAAAACCTGGTAATTCCAAAATTATCGATTTTCTGTTTTCAGTGCCACGTAATAGCTCAGGTTGTATATATTTGTTTGTGGCTTAACTTTACATAATAACAACCTGATTAGTCTAGAGAAATCTGAAGAATTATAACCCATAAACAATAAAATATAGTGGGTCTTGGAACTATTAATTTCCTCTTCTGTAAAAACAGTAAAAATATGACCTATCCGGCTTTTCTCATGTACACTTGATTAATCTTAAACATTTTGTTCTCAGCCAGGTGATTTTACTACCGTTCTCGTCAATAGACTTATTTTTTATTGTCTGACTACTGAAATATTTTAGATGCAGGAAGTCCTGATACAAAAATTCTTTTGTGAAATGGTGTTCCTTCTTGTTCTTTCTGGCTTCCTTGAAGATATTCATCCAGTCATGAACATTAAATATATCAATATTTTTCTTCTTCCTCCCTATTGAGATGTGCATAGAGTCTACTCGATGAATGAAAGACTTCTCTCCAAGAATTTGTGTTAGATAGAGTGCAGATTGAGATAGCGGACCTTATAAAGCATCAGTGCAGACATTTGTACATTTCTGTTTTACCCACCACATGCATCGGAGAATTATGACACTTCTGACACGGGCAGGCACTTTTTTCAAATAGAAAGCTATACACGATCCAGCTTCACAGATTTCCCTTTTACCATTTATGTCTGTCCAAAATTAGCAGTATCCGGCGTTCGATGGAGCTGCATCACACGTAAACAATATTAAGCTTATTCAAATTATCTAACAGACCGACATCAGAAGAAGGTATTTGCAATACACTATGCAAGTCAAAAGTGGCAGATTTAAATGATGAGTCCTTTGTGGCTCTCTATCAGCTGATTTTTCAGTCATAGAATTGTCTTTTCTGGCTATATGAGAGTAAAAATCATCCTGCAGTTTAAGATTTTCTTTAGCAGTAGGCTTTTCACATACCGCACATGTTATGCAATGGTCTTTTTAGGCTTGATGAAATAGAAATTAAAGTAATTTCAAAATATTTATCGATAAGTGATAAGATAACTAATGCAACGTTTTTACTCAAGCACTTCTTTGTAAAGAAAGTACACTTGTTAAATATTCAGATTTCAATCCAAACATTTGAAGAGTCCACTGCAGGAATGATGGATGTCACTTTCTTGTCGAAAATGAACCAAGACTGTCAATGCATAGCTTAAGACATATAGAATGTACATAGAGAGTTATAATTATGGCATTAACACTGATAGTCATTGTCCAGTAATGATCGGAAAATCACAGTTAAGCTTTGAGCACTAAGTATTTCAAACTTTCAGTTTGCTTCTCCTGAAAAATATATTCCGAATGACATCCATCATTCTTGCAGTGGACTCTTCATTTATGTTGGGACGATTTTCTGATGTACCTAGTGACTTCAGACAGTAAGGAAACTATTTGTGTGAATGTACAACAGCGTCAATGTTTTGACTGCTAGTTTTATTTTTATGGTGGGTATTTTTCCTTGTCTGTTATTTACTAAAATTCCCATTGCTACCTCTCTCCAAAAAGTCTGTGATAATAATTGGTACGTATGTTTGAACATCACCTCTCTCCGAATTGAAGTGGAGATACCCGAAAGGAACTCAGTTTCTAGAGAGCGGTCACATTTTTTTGACAGCTGTACATATCCAGAACTTTAATCAGAGGTAAAGTTTATGCTAGAGAGTTTTTTAAATATGGAATGATTTTTCATCTCCTTGTGTACATAACAAGGTATATTCTTTGATTCTTCTTCATGCCCATTTAAATCTCAAACGAATGTTACCAAACATGAATAGGTTCCAGTAAAATATTTCAATAATGCAAAATTTGTTGATACGCCCTTCTAGCATGATGCTCTATTCTACTATATGTTTATTAAATTATTATCCTGATTAAAAGTAACCATGAAAGTTTAATTCTAGTGTTAATTAAATTTATATCATATGTCATTGAGTTGTCCTCTGTACTCCAGTGGTACATGCTTGTCAGTGGATCCGACTTTCCTAGATTCAAACCTAACCCGGGAATGGATTTTCAAAGGCGATAAAATCCTCGGCATACCTTCTTTGGAATGGAAGTAAATCCAAGGGTATCGTGTTATAGATTTGCGCCATGTATTAAAACCTTGTACTTCATAGAGGACTTTAAATTTGCCGGTCTTTTCTCATCCACGTGAAAATTCGGAGATAGAACAAGAGGTCCATATCAGTGTCCCATCCACCGACACGTCATGCAAGTGCACTTGTGCTTATCCCATCCTCCACCGTAATCCACACGTCATGGAAGTATTCCAGAATGGCTAAATTACCTTGTGGACACCCATGTCACCTAACCACTACTGAAATAAATTACTGTGGTCTGTTCTCTTACGTTTCGATGTTTGATTGCGTATGTCACGATTGAACCACCACCCCCGATGGTGAATTATTCAGATGATTCTGAGGAATACGAACCGTCAGGCGTGAAATTCTTCCATTATCCCGCTAAATCCTACATTAATGATACTCTATCATGGGAGGGCGTGAAGGAAGTTGTGGTAACACATGCATATGTAAAAAAAAAAAAAATCAGTGCAAAATTTCAATATTTTTCTAGATTTATTTATTGAATTGATTTTATATATGGACTATTCCATATAAAATCGATCAGTAAAAAACCTCGCATTTTTATACTCTAATTTTTTTCCCTATTTATACAAGGTGCTGAGGAAAGTGCATTTTCAAAAATATAATATCGAAAGTCAAACGGTTTTCGTATTGTTGAGCGACAAATTTAGCGTATTTTAGAAAAACAAGCCTCTTTCAGCACTCAGAACTCTGGAACCATTTACTGCAGAACATTGAACTAGAGCTCATTTTGAAGCTGACATTTGGTAGGTTATGTTAAGAAGTAATCCTTATTTTTTTTTTTTTGTAATACGTAGACTTCCGCGGCTGGTGTACATGGTCTGTGGATAAGCTTCGGGGCTTCTGCTGCTCTGAAGATGACCACAACACAGCGGTCGAAACGTCAGCCACCAACACCAAGACAACGCGGTAGAAGCCCCGAAGCTTATCCACAGACTAATCCTTATTGTACTCAGAGAGACAGATAATCTGATTTTACTTACTTTTAGGCTTTTTGCCCATTTGTAAAAATGTAAAAAATATTGAGAAAAAAACTTGCATTATTAAGAGGGATTCGGCATTGTTTGCTTAGTGACTCGGCAGTAAGTTTCGGGGGTATTAAATAAATTATTTTCACAGTCCTAGACTTGAACGGCGCAGTACCTCACGCACTGGCCGAGAGCTGAGCGTTGGGCGTCATTTTACTCCTGTGTTTATGAAAACTTGTGATAAAGCTAGCCTAGTTATGCGTTACTAGACGAAACATCACGTGTTTATGTCTCCTGGCCTTGCTTGCCTAGGCTAGCTCCCGCCTCACAGTCAGCTGGTTAGTTCACGCGCGTACTTTTTACTTTCTTTATTTGATATTTTCAATACTTTCTGATCAACGTTGCACCAGTAAAAAATATGTGTTTATTTGTACTTTCAATGCGGAATCTAACCATACATTTTAAAAATATTTTTTCGTGGGCAAAGGAACCTTAATCTTAAAGGAAAAATTTAAATTTCTCCATTTCCAAAATAAGAAAGAAAAACTGTTTACATGTCAATATAAACTTTAATTTCTCAGCATCAAAATAAACCATGATTTTGATCATTGGGTGAAAGAGTTTCGGAGCCACAACAGTTTAAAGTTGCTAATTTTATGAAAATACGATAAATTTAAATATTAAGTGTCATTGTATTTAGAAATTGTAAGGTCAATTTTCTCTATATTTCGGTCGATTTGAGATGGAATAGCCCAGATACATATTTATTCGAAGGTAATATGAGAACATAATTTTTTCAAGAGAATCAAATACATTCTCAGTTGTTTTTATCTTTAGGTGGAGTGTTGGATTTCTTTTGTTACAGGCTTCCTTGTATTCTTGATTATTAGCTTTCTTGGTAGCGTAGCTCATATAAACTATGAAGTCAGCAGAATAGATGGAGGAAATGAACCTCATCTTTGTGGCTGGTAATCTCTGCTGCTGGGTCGAGGTCCAGAACCTTGAATGCTTATCACATGCTCGATAGGTGACTGTTGCAGTGCATATTGCTGAGGAGCAAGTTGTAGCAGATCATCATTAGGGAGCGGATTTTTATGTGCTAAAAATTTAAATATATTTATTTTTATGTGCTAAAAAGTACGAAAATATTTGCTAAAAAATATATATATATTTTTTTTAAATATGACAAAAATACCTTACTTAGCTTGAAAAAAAAAAAAAAAAAAGAAATGTTACTAGGTACTCACCAAACACACTTGAGTGCTAGTAGCTGGCCGAGAATTGCAGTGAATAACAAAGGTCATTTCCAAATTATCCATCACAAATGCATGCCGACTATCTCTGAGCAACAACTTATACTGTGAAAATGATCTTTTCACATCACAGGACGTCAGCCGTGCATATTTAAAGAGAGGAATATCAGTAACACATCCTCCAATACTTGAACAACTTCATACATTTTTTTTATAACCTATCCACTGTTTTTCCCGAACACATTATAGAATTTGTCCCTTAGTAATTGTGCTTCTGAACCTGGTAGCGAGTCTAGTTTAATTTCCACGGAACGCACCTCCCTGTTTCAGACAACAGGTTTTTGGATGTTTCGAGTTTTTTATGGTGTCACACAAAAAGCTTAGATTTGCTAATAGGAAAGCCAAATCGTTTTATAAACAACCATCTTTCATTATATCTTGAAGGATATCGATTGACGAAGCCCGATAACAGGGAATCACAAGGAAATATATTTCCTTACTTGATAGACATGAGCGAGAGGCGAGAGATTTGTTTAAATTAAATAATGTTCAAACCGGAGCCCTTATCTGTTGTGTTTCACAAACAAAGCGTGGAATGAAATCATCTTCAGCAACAATAAACATTCCTAATTATGTGTTGCAAGATTTCTCCTCCTTGTCCATGTTAATTTATCCTCTAATAATAACACTGATATGCTGCCTAGCAGTTGTCAGAACTTGAGGCGATACTATTACGAAAATGGATCACGGATAAACCACACACCGCTTAGAAACACGAAGCAACCAAGAATTCTTAAAAACGATAACGTACTTCTGAGTGATATAATTGATTTAGTTTTAAAATATTTAAAAGTTCTTCTAAAAAATTATTTCAGTAAAAAAACTCAAGATTTATGTGTTTATAATAGACTTCCTGAAAATATGTATTTACATAATTTTTGTGAAAATGTGTGTTTTATGTGAAATAAAATTCGGGTTTTAAACTTGAAATTTCATGTTCGGAATTTTTAACTTTGTTAATTGTGTTTTATCACACGCAAAAAGAATATTTAATTACATAAGAATCCGCTCCTTAATAATCATTATCGAAAGCAGAATCTTATTAATTTTGTTATCCTAAAGCTGTACGGTTTTCTTCTTAATTTTCAAGCATTCTTTTCTGACGTCAATCATTTGGGCCTTATCCTCAGGTTTGGTATGTTACGCGAAAAAAAAATAATTTCTGCACGACGCGTAAAAATATGTAATTTATGTCATAAATGTAAAAAATGTAATACATTTAAAACTCGTTTAAATAAGCAGTGTTAAATTGATACTCAAGTTCCCAGGTTATCAGTGTACACTTCCACGGTTGGAAAGTTTAATTACTACACGATTTGAATGTAAGAGAAGAGCTTACGGTCTTAACTGTGCCAGGTTAAATAAAACTACTGTATTATTATTATTATTATTATTATTATTATTATTATTATTATTAATTATAAAATATGCGTAAAATGCGTATTTTGTCATAAATGTAAACAATGTGCTAAATTAAAAACTTGCTGTAATACATTTAATAGGCCTAAACTCAGTGTTAAATTGATACTCGAGTTCGCAGGCTATTCAGCGTGAAATACTTGTGGTAATTGATTCGTTTTCTTCATTTTTTCCTATCTTTTGAAGCGATACCGCCTATACAATACCACACAGTTACACCGCGGGTTGCCTAGCTGCTCACCGAGCCAATACAGATCCCAGAGATTAACCGTCGTCAAAGGCTACGATGGTTTTCATAATGTACATTTTTTGCCATTGTGTTTCCCACGGTATCTTTCGTCTTTATATTCTTTTTGCCGAACTCCTTATATCATTGTGGTAATGGATTATGTCTTTGTTCGTAATGCCGAATTCTTTTATTTTCCTTTATACGCAGACCGAAGAAGTCTTCCTATTCACAGAGGTCAGTATTAAAAGAGAAAACACAAAATTTGTTGTCGTGGACATCCTCCCAGAGATGAAAGAGTAATGGAACGGAGAAAAATTCTCTCCGGCGCCGGGATTTGAACCCGGGCTTTCAGCTTTACGTGCTGATGCTTTATCCACTAAGCCACACCGGATACAACCCCGGCGTCGGACAGAATTGTCTCTGATTGAGTTCCAACTCTTGGGTTCCCTCTAGTGGCCGCCCTCTGCACTACGTCATAGATGTCTATGAACGTAGGACCGAAGTCCACACATGTGCTGTGGTGCCCTCGTTATGAGTGACTAGTTGGCCGGGATCCGACGGAATAAGCGCCGTCTTATATCACGAAGTGATTTACGCATATCATATATTATTTCAATGTACCGAAGTACATATGATATTTCCATGCAGATATTCTGCGTCATCATACGATGGAAGAGTAATGGAACGGAGAAAAATTCTCTCCGGCGCCGGGATTTGAACCCGGGTTTTCAGCTCTACGTGCTGATGCTTTATCCACTAAGCCACACCGGATACAGTGCAGAGGGCGGCCACTAGAGGGAACCCAAGAGTTGGAACTCAATCAGAGACAATTCTGTCCGACGCCGGGGTTGTATCCGGTGTGGCTTAGTGGATGAAGCATCAGCACGTGGAGCTGAAAACCCGGGTTCAAATCCCGGCGCCGGAGAGATTTTTTCTCCGTTCCATTACTCTTTCATCGTATGATGACGCAGAATATCTGCATGGAAATATCATATGTACTTCGGTACATTGAAATAATATATCCTCCCAGAGGCAGCACTTTGCACACGTTCAATATCCTCCACACTTGTGCTTCGCTACCCCCTGCCCTTTTACCGCAGTACACTCCCAGTTTCCGCAAATTTTCTGTGCCACTCTCGGATTGTTGGTCATGGTGGCGGCTGTCTTTCATATTGGGTCCGGACGTGATCCTGCATCTGATCGTGTCTCGATAAACCAAGATATCTCATTGTGCCATCTCCTTCAGTGTCAGATTTCACCAAAATTTCCTTAATATTTTCTTTTCTATAGTTTAAATTTCTTGATGAAAGCGCTCACCATGCTCTTCACTGAAATCGCCACAATTCTCTGCGAAATGTCAAGATGGGAGTGAAGGAAGTGAATTTTCAGGGACAAACCCATAGTTTCATACCCCAACAGTAAATTTTGCGCTAGTTCTTCATAGTTCTCACTTCTACGGTTACCCAGAAAATTTAATACATCCTTCTTGAATGCAGTCCAGGCGGCTCTCTCTTTTATTTGCAACAAAGATTCGAAGTGATTGTCCTTCATTATTTCTCTAATTTGTGGTCCATTGAAAATTCCCTCTTTTATTTTTGAGTCACTAATAGCAGGAAATTTTTCCTGTATATATTTAAATGTTTCAGTTTTATGGTTCATTCCTTCAACAAAATTCTTCATTAATCCTAACTTAATGTGTGAAGGGGTAAAATTACTTTACTTTGAGGTACAAGGGTTTGATGTATAATATTTTTCTTCGTTTTATTTTATAATGCTTATCTCGAGCGCGACTGTCTCATTCGCGCAGAAAGCAGCAAAATTTTGTGTAGCCTAATTGCATTTGAAGAAGCAGTGCTACAACCTTCAAACCCGCGTATATAAACCATCCGTACTTTGAATATTATCATTAAACCACACTTTAAAGAAATACACGTCTTACACATAATACTAACACTACCCAGATCTCCTGATAAACTGGAGCGATTTCATACGGCGAACTTATTTCTCCCCGTCCAAATGGAATCGAAAAGGGCAATAAAACAATTTCCGCTTTTAGAAGTGGTTTTGACAGGGTGATCTATTGCAAAATATAAGCTACAATAATGTAATTAAAGCTCGCAGTGAAAGAAATACACATGTCAAGTAAAATCAGGTAAACTCAGCGAATTCATACCGCAAACCTCTCTAACCTCCTCCAAGTAGACTCATAAAAGGGCAATAAAAAAAAGCTACATAGGAAATATGGTGATTTTTTTAATAAAATGCATAGCAAATGAATTATATTGTGCATCTTAGTCTTATGTCTGGAGCAAAATTACTGTTGACCAATGTAATCGACGGATTACTGACCTGAGCCCAGCATCTTGCTCTTATTAGTGGTAGGTCAGTTCACTTTGTTCTCAATAACAGAAGAGAGAGATGGAATATTCTCCCTGTAAAACGGTGATTTCTAATAAATATCTTAGTTTTGTCAATGACCTGGCTGCAGTCAGCCGAGTTTTGGTCTTTTGAATTCCAGTGAGTTGGAATGTGCGCGTGAAATGTCCCATCGCCGTCGGTGGGTAAATAGCCCTGATTCGCTTTGCTATACGTGTGGTAATCATACTCCACAAAGGCATAGGAGAAATATAACAGACTTTTACAAAAATTCATATAAAGCGTACTTTTGCATGTCAATTGGTGAGAGCCCATTGCGTATGTTCTTCGTGTGCCGAAAATATAACACAGCGGGTTTATGGCAAATGGAAGCCTCATGAAGCAATTTGTAACAGCTCTAAATAAGGACAATGATTGTTTCAATTGTCTTCTTACAAACTTCCCTCAGAAAATTGAAGCTGAAATAGCAGCAGATGTTTTCGACGAACCCCAAATTTGTGAGCTTATGCATGATGAAACCTTCCCTCAATCGATGTCCGAATTAGAGAAGTCAGCATGGTTTACATACAAAAAAGTGGTGACAAAACTTTCTGGGCAACAAGAAATGTGAGAACTATAAGGAAATTGTGGAGCAAATGTTACAAAACTTTAAAAACTTAGGGTGCAGAATGAGAGTTAAAGTGCATTTTCTCAACGGTCATATTGATTACTTCTCTGCAAATCTTGGTGCAGTAGGTGAAGAAGTAGATGAACGGTTTCATAAAGACATTAAAACACTGGAAATCCGCTATCAAGGCCATTGGGATGTACCAATGATGGCCAATTATTGTTAGTGTTTGAAAAGAGACACATGTATGAAGATATCAGGGCTTCGAAAATGAAGTTTTCTCCTCAGTAAATGTGAACGAAGTTCTGAAACTCACAATTACTGAAACACAGCTCTCATATTTCAACATATTTATTCAAATTTAAGTCAAAATTAAATATACAGGAAGAGTTTTGCCTCAGCTTTATGTTTTCAATAGATATAATATTTCATTAAAATGTTAAGTACGGTAGAGGCACAAAAAAAAAAAACGGACCGACACTTGTAGCTGATTTCAGAGCCTTGTTCACTCCAGAGCACAATAGACTGGTAACTAAGACTTTCGTGGTTCGAATCCTGCCTGGGAAGGAAACTTTTTTTTGTTCTTTATTCAAATTTATTCCCAATACTTTTCGATTGCAGCGATATTTTACTACTTAATTAACTTACTATTCCCAGAACATGAATTTTACCAGCTTATTTTGTAATGGCTTTCGAAATGGGCTACGTCAGCAGTCGAAACTACAACAATTTCAATAGATTACTCGCTATCTTGTGAATGCGGGCGTGGCATGCGCAGTGGCTCATTTCGGGGACTTTGATTATTCCGTCGGTCCGGTTTTTTTGCCACTACTGTACATTACTACATTTGTTTTGATATTGTTCAAACACCTAGCCCGATAGCGTAAAACTGAAACCAGATTTGAATTTAGGGCATTCATATTATATACATCTTACTTACTTACAAATGACTTTTAAGGAACCCGCAGGTTCATTGCCGCCCTCACGTAAGCCCACCATCGGTCTCTATTCTGTGCAAGATTAATCCAGTCTTTACCATCATATCCCGTCTGCCTTAAATCCATTTTAATATTATCCTCCCATCTACGTCTTGGCCTCCCCAAAGGTCTTTTTCCCTCCGGTCTCCCATACTATATGCATTTCTGGATTCGCCCATACATATACTCAATAAATCTAGGTGGAAACATTAAACAAGCACGGAAAAAAAATGTAGGCCAGTGTAATAATATGTTAGTCAAAATTTATTCATAATTTCATTAGTTCCTCCTCAAATCCATACCAATAAGCCTGTAAAAAGATTCGTGTAGCAAAATCCTCGGGCATCTTCTACAAGATTTTGCATATCCATTAAAATCCTCATCCAGAAAGAAACGTCACAGTTAATCAGACAAGAGACAGATAAAGCTCAATAGCAAATCAGTGTTTTGGATCCTTCCATGATGCTTACCCTAACAGAGAATAAAACGCCTAAGAAATACTATATTTGGGTTGCATTGTCCAAAGATTTGCGTAAGGAGCCAGCGACGAAGGACACAAACGTTGTGGACACCACAACTTACAGTTTCAGTCTCTCTACTCTTTATGCCTGGATTCGTTGTTTCGAATACCTTCTACATATCGTCAACAGATTAGAGATTAAAAAATGCCTGTTCAGGACTAAAACGAAAAATCAAAGTGTGAATTTTTTTAAAATCATCGTTTATTTAACGACGTTCGCAACTGCAGAGGTTATATCAGCATCGCCGGTGTGTCGGAATGTTGTCCCGCAGGACTTCTTTTACATGGTCGGCCTGATTGGCGAGTTGGTATAGCGCTGGCCTTCTATGCCCAAGGTTGCGGGTTCGATCCCGGGCCAGGTCGATGGTATTTAAGTGTGCTTTAATGCGACAGGCTCATGCCAGTACATTTACTGGCATGTAAAAGAACTCCTGCGGGACAAAATTCCGGCACATCCGGCGACGCTGATATAACCTCTTCAGTTGCGAGCGTCGTTAAATAAAACATAACATTAACATCTTTTACATGCCACTAAATCTAGTGTTATTTTAAGTGATCGTGCTTCATTTAATTTAGGATATTCCCTATTATTATTATTATTATTATTATTATTATTATTATTATTATTATTATTATTATTATTATTATTATTATTATTATTTGTATTAATTATTAGTATTATTATTAACTGTATTTTTAATTAATAAGTTTATTATTGTCATTATTCAGTGTAATTAGTTACCACTGCCACCGGATATATACCCATTGCAGTGTGAATAAATACATACACATACACATGAGCCTGTCACCTTAAATGCCATCGATCTGGGCCGGGATCGAACACGCAACCTCGAGCACAGAAAGTCAGCGCTATACCCTCTACGCTACCCAAGCCGACTAGCAGTGGAGTATGATTTTTTATTGGGTTATTTTACGACGTTGTATCAACATCTAAGGTTATTTAGCGTCGGAATGAAATGAAGGTGATAATGGCGGTGAAATGAGTCCGGGGTCCAGCACCAAAAGTTACCCAGCATTTGTTCGTATTGGGTTGAGGGAAAACCTCAACCAGGTAACTTGCCCCGACCGGGATTTGAACCCGGGCCATCTGGTTTCGCGGCCAGACGCGCTGACCGTTACTCCACAGGTGTGGACTGGAGTGTGAATCCAGGAAGAAAGTAATTAGAGAAAAATTACAAAGTGAAATGGGTATTCTGGTTGATAGAATGAATCTTCGATGTGGGACCACTAATGACAGCAATACGTCAAGAAGATTTTGTAGAATGCTACCCAAAGCCCTAACATAACAGGAATAAATTAATACCTTATCCGGCGATTCTGTGAGATTCTGTAAACATGATCGTGTAGATTTGACATGCACTTCAACAATTCACAACATATACCAGGAATTCAACAGGATAAGGTACATATTTTATATCAAAATTTTCATAGGTACCTATATTAATTTCTATTGAAAGTTTCTTATTTTGTTTAATTGTACCCTTACAAAGAAGTGGTTTTTCTTATATAAACGTACTCAGCTTTTGTACACATATCTATAAGTTCTGCATAAAGGTTCATGAAAATTGTTAGATATGAAATAAGTTACTAATTTTGGTAGTTCCCCTAACATAAACTTAATCGGAGCTTGTACTCAAATTAAATATACTACCTTTAAGTTCTGCATGAAGTTTAATGGAATTATATTAGGAGAAATGTTATTAATGCTTTTAAATTGGCCCTCTATAAAGGGGTAGTTCCCCTTACACAAACGTAATGAAAGTTTGTACACACATAAAATATGCTACTTTAAAGTTCTACATAAAGTTTAATGGAAATATGTTAGATAGAAAAGAAGGTATTAATTTTGTGTAAATTCACTCCCTATAAAGGGGTAGTTCGCCGTAACACAAACGTAACCAGAGTTCCTCTTAAAATCAAAAACGTTACCCTGAAGTTCTACATAAAATTTCATGAAAATCTGTTGAATTGGAGGGAAGTTATTCATTTTTCCCAGCTAGATTAAGAAAATTGCACACTATGTGATGTTCCTGTTAGAACTGTTTATATTCTTTCACATAGTACTCTTCAAGAGGTAATTCGTTTGCCTCTGCGCCTTTTCCAATATAAGAGGGTGCATCTACCATTATTCGTACCGGAGTCACGTCGACAGGCCGCTTACAACTGCGTCTACATTCGTAATAGCATTGAATAAACTAGACTCTAGTTATGTATATTATACGTAATTTCATCCCTCCTGGTAATGATTTAGAACTTATTTCTTAAATTCTATCATGACTAAGTAGGCCTAACTTCGATCCTTAATAAAAGATAATTATACAAAACTAAGCTATTGTAGCTCGTTGGGTGAAACCATGTCTACTCATTCCTGCCAGATTTGAGGAAATTTATCCACGTTAGGGAGCTTGTGTAAAGAAGAGAGACTTTTTGATGATTTAAAGAATTGCCAGACTTTTGAGTAATTTTTGGCTCTCATTTGAATCTATGTGCAATAAAAAATGAAGGCAATATATTTTCCATCTTCGGTATACTATAGGCCTATTTCCAATAAAATATATCAGCCGTGGCGAGAACGTGATTCGTGAGACATTGTGGCTCGCAGTGATAGTTGTGCATTTCGCTTACTTCTAACCTCCGCCAACCCTCACCCTCTCACTCACTGGAGTCAAACTCTGTTCCATTTGTATTTGTCTCTGACCTGCGAACGGCATGTCTCTCTCGAAACCATGTACGAAAGTTCCAAGTAGGATGGGAGGACGCATTTTTTTGCTGTCAATATGATGAGAATATTAAATGTATGATTTGTTCACAAGTATTACGAGGAAAACGGTTGTATAACATAAAACGGCATTATACTACATGTTACTGATGAAACATTAAAAGGTTAAGTGTTATCATCATCATCATCATCATCATCATCATCATCTCTGTACGTCGACCCTTTTCAGCAGATGTACGAATAATGCGGTTAGCTCTTCAATTTGAACTCACTGATATACTATGTGATGTCAAATGAAAGCTAGATGTAAGGACTTGAAAAATGTTGAACTTTCAAATCTTTGTCAAAAAATAAATATCCAAAGCTTCGTTCTTTCGCTTGCTCTGTTGAAGCCATGTTCGCTACAACTTACATTTGTGAAAAATTATTTTCAACAATGAAAATGGTAAAAACCAAATTTAGATCACGACTGACAGACAAATACCTTCGTGATCAACTACGACTGGCAGTAAGTGACATAATTCCTGATTTTGAAACTTTGTCGCATAGACATTCTAAAGACAGTTAATTTTTAGGTTGTGATAATGTGTCCTTTGTTTTCTTATTCATTCCTTTCTTCGTTACACGTACTAAACATTAGTTTGTAGCCTTATACAGTATATAATTATATTTCAGTGCTTGACGTAAGGAAAATGAAAATCCGTTAATAAGTCAGACAGTTGCTTCACTTCCCCATCGGGTGGCCGTCTCCCTCCATAGGTGCTATGCACGTTGCAGGTTACACAGTGGCTCGGCGCACGATTACATTTTCGCCACCGCTGAAATATGTTATTTATGAGGTTTGTATTTTTCTTCCTACTCCCCCCGCTCGTCTTCCTGCTATCAGATTGTTCAGATTCGGCTTCCATCGACCAAAAAGAATGTTAGTTATCGACAAATCAGAACACAAACATTATAGGCGAAGGACAATTCAAATGATTGTCCTTTTCCAATTTTTTTTATTATAATATTTAATTACAGGATTGTGTTATCCATTTCTAATCGACTGTTACTAACGACTTTACTGTCTTTAATTTTATTCTGCTTCTACTTTCCATTCCTATAATCTTACGATAATCCTATCTAATAAATTCCAAAACACTTAACTATAAAGTGTTAGTAAAAGCGAACGTCCGTTCTTCAACCTAATTTTAAAATGTTAGGTTACAATTGCCTTGTTAATCAAAGTTTGAAGCTTCAGTATATTATTAAACAGCTTTGGGGGAAATTTCTACTTGTTACTCGTCATTTCCCCCAAATTCGCAGACTTGTTGACATTTTGAAAAATTTTTACCTGTTTGGCTGAGGAAATTTTCGAGTTGGAACTGGCAACACTGTCTACTACACCCAGACAGATAGACCTATCACTACATGCAGTATGTGTGGAATGTTTTCCGTCTGCTATATAATACACATGTCGTCATTTAGGTTTATGATATATGCATGTTTTTTGCCGATGACCTTGTAAGTAAATCCATATCGAGAGCCACAACACTAGAATGATTACGGTGAACCCCAATATAAAGTCCATGCAGCGCTTAACATATCTTGTCGCCTAGTGGTGACTGATAGGCGTGGTTTCATGTTTATAGTATTATTAACCACTCAGTATAGTCCGATGTTTATTATTAGTTTTGTTTTGGTCTGTTCTCAGGTCTACGAGAATAAATCTGATTGCGCACCATGACTAAATAGTTGCATGACTAAAATATTTTCAACAGGAAAGTTTCTTATCTGTAGCATCGGAAGCAGCATGTGTTTGTACTCTCCATTTTTGTAGCATGGACATGAAAAAAACAACAAACGATCGTAAATCAGAGTAACTACGAAATAGATAATACTTACTTACCTACTTACTTACTTACTTACTGGCTTTTAAGGAACCCGGAGGTTCATTGCCGCCCTCACATAAGCCCGCCATCGGTCCCTATCCTGAGCAAGATTAATCCATTCTCTATCATCATATCCCACCTCCCTCAAATCCATTTTAATATTATCTTCCCATCTACGTCTCGGCCTCCCCAAAGGTCTTTTTCCCTCCGGCCTCCCAACTAACACTCTATATGCATTTCTGGATTCACACATACGTACTACATGCCCTGCCCATCTCAGACGTCTGGATTTAATGTTCCTAATTACGTCAAGTAAAGAATACAATGCGTGAACTTCTGTGTTGTGTAACATTCTCCATTCTACTGTAACTTCATCCCTCTTAGCCCCAAATATTTTCCTAAGCACCTTATTCTCAAACACCCTTAACCTATGTTCCTCTCTCAAAGTGGGAGTCCAAGTTTCACAACCATAAAGAACAACCGGTAATATAACGGTTTTATAAATTCTGACTTTCAGATTTTTTGAGAGCAGACTGGATGATAAAAACTTCCCAACCGAATAATAGCAGGCATTTCCCATATTTAGTCTGTGTTTAATTTCCTCCCGAGTATCATTTATATTTGTTACTGTTGCTCCCAGGTATTTGAATTTTTCCACCTCTTCAAAAGATAAATTTCCAATTTTTGTATTTCCATTTCGTACAACATTCTCGTTACGAGATATAATCATATACTTTGTCTTTTCGGGATTTACTTCCAAACCTATCTCTTTACTTGCTTCCAGTAAAATTCCTGTGTTTTCCCTAATCGTTTGACGAAATAGATAATAATTGTATAAAATGCGCGATGGCTGGAAGAGGGTGGGATTTCTCCCTCATGTGTGTGTGTGTGTGTGTGTGTGTGTGTGTATATATATATATATATATATATATTTTTTTTTCAGTAAGTTATTGGTTCTCGGACCTCGATTTTCATATAAAAATATTCGTTATAGTCATTTGCAACTGGCTATGCAACCAGAATAGGTCTAAAGATTGACTTTGACAATAAGGCAAAAAAATTCTGCCCTGCATCAGGGATACAGCGATACGTAAAATACATCACCCAGTTTCGGAAATGAAATTACAGTTGTGTTGGCTTGAATATTTTGTTGTTTCCATTTACAAATGGAAAGAATGTGTCTATGACAAGAGAAGTAATTAATAAAGGGCATGCCATATATTTTCTCTTTCCCGAAATTAATCTCAGCTCACTACAAATCTTTCACCACGATTTACTCAGATTGTATCTATCGTACGTGTGTATTATCACTTTGATATTGCAGAACTCGCTATTGCGAATTAAACGAGTGATAGCACAGGTCTGTAACTGCCCTCGATGTCGAGATATTACTGAGAGAATCTGCACGGCTGAATTTATACGCAACGTCGGCGCTTTGATGCCCGTAGCGACGGAAGATGTCCTTGGGTGTGGTCACAGAAGTCACATTGGTGCATGGCCTAACTACAGGGTGGTCATAATTAAACTGACGGTGTTCAGCGTGGCACAGCACGGACTCTAATGGTCGTTTGAATGTGAAACTTCGTAGATATGCTAACTAACCAATGCGCTCGTGAATTATGCAAAAAAAAATAGTTCCAAATTTCACTACCAGGTGTAAATTTGGCACTGTACGCAGTCAAAACGTGCGTCTGTAACTTACAATTTTTTTGCTTAAAAATCTTCAAAATAATTGTTGACAGTTCTGTATACAGTTTATGTCAACCGACTGTACCTGCATATGTGATACACAAAAGACACGAAAATATAGTAGGCTACGTATCTAGACGCGCCGTCTGCACCTTTTCACAGACTAGAACAAAGCCACAGCTTGTCTAACTCGTGCTAAATGTGAGTTTAGTCATCGTACATTGCAGCCATTGAGAACGTAGTAGACCTGAACTTGGCGTGAAGCATATAGAACAAAATGCAAACGTCAAATTTTGTGTCGCAAGGGCAGAAGCAGCAAGGAAACGTTTGGAACGATAGAAGTACTGAACGGAGATAATTTTCTGCATGACAACACTTTTCAGTTACTTGGTTGTGTCTACCACTGAGGAAAATTATTGGAATACGATGAGCATCTTAGCCCAGCGTAAACCCCATTCAAAGGGCCGTAACGAGAGAATTAAACGGAAATCCGGGTGGTTTTCTGCCAGCCCTTGAAGCTGTTTCATATTTCTTACGTGCTTCGCATTACTGCAAGAGAAAGCTACTTTGGATAAACGAAGCTCAGATTGTGCGTACGTGGTATCATTATTTTTTCCAGTGTGTCTCATTTTTTGGGTGTCGCACTGTATATAAAAATATTTTGTTATAAAACAATTTGTAGCTGTGAGATGAAATGGAAATAAGAATGTTCAGTGCGATTATTTAGACCTGATACCGGTTCAGCGCGAGTGACGAGAGGGAAAGTTAGTGGAGGGGACAGAAGCATGGATGAATATACATAATAGGATGCGAAACTTACTGAGTTTCCCATAACACATACTAGAGGCGCTGTTGTAGAAATTGATCTTGCTGCCACCTGTTTGGAGGAGGGGCGTTATTACATCTAGCAGCGCAACAAGTAGCGAAAAGAGTAACTAATTACTCCATGCATTTAGCAGCGCATCTGGTGACGAAAATTTTAAACTGTGCAGAAAGTATTCCCTCCCTACCCTCATCGATATTCAAAACTAACCCAATTTAAAATAAAACATTTACATTTTTATTCCTCACAGCATCTTCTACTGATAATTCTTACCGGAGCCAACAGGAAGATAAAAGAGACTATCTATTCTACACTATCCAATTAAAATATAACCAGACAGAGACAAAAAATAAAGCAAAAGGTTAGATAATGGGGATTGTATTCTTTGGGTACTTAGTGTACAGCGCAATGGAAAAGTCTGCAAGAGCTACTTAGATAATTCAATTTATTATATTAGTATTACTTTACAATACATTCAACAACACTGTTTTTACAACGTCCATAAACATCACTGTTTAACATACACTGCTTATACACACACACTTAGTATCACTTTACGTTCACTTATCAGCAAGTTTCTGTCTGGTTTTGGATTGAATGGGGCCGTCTGATGTTTATCTACTAATACGGCCCCATTCAATTCAAAACCTGTTGTACTCTGCTTATCGGTCAAAACCTCAACAAAATGAAATTTTCTGTCTGCCATCTTGTTTCCTCGAGCAATATCTCGAACGGATAAATAGAGAACTCTGGGTAATGTACCCAACACGTAGTTCTAATGTTCACCACCTAAAACGTTGAGCGCTGATCATCTTATTTGAGCCCCCTGCCGCCAGATGGTGCTGACCGCAGTTTCGCATCATATTATATATTTATCCATGACAGAAGCATGAGATTGTTACCCTCGCCCGACTTACTGTTCAGCGGGATGTCCGTTTTACACCATAAGATCTGACCACACTGAATAGTGTTCCACAACTAATCCAATATCCCTCAAGTGAACATATTCTGACAGTGGGCTCGTCGAGACGGATCAGCCTAATACCAAAGAAACGCACGTCATACACGTGCTGAAGTCACCCTGCAAACTAGACTACCCGTTTGCCATGTGGAAACACTTTTGTGGAAACTTGGGCGCACAGTGATTGTTATCACAATAATTCTTTCTGAATCATTTTCTCTCTTCAACTTTCATTGAATGCATTGTTTATGGAACGATGACAGAAGTTATTTCAGGACTTCTGTTACAGGAGATGTTTGAAATGGACCCCCCCGACCTCATTGCAGTGGTTCCCCTCTCTCCAAGAAAAATAACAGGCTGGAATTTTGTTTCAGAAAAGTGAATTTGCGCATGCGCGCGAAAGCCTTAGCTCAGTTCACAAGTAAATATATTTTTAAAGAGATATGCCATAATTGTTTAAATTTAGAGTGTCGGTGAAAAGTTTAAGACCACAGTGAAATAATTATGTAATTGCACTTACAACTTAATCTTCTGCCGCTAGAGCGGTATGACTGTTCCAGCTGTTGATGGGAATTGATAAACGTATGAGGATTTCCATCGAACTATACGACGATTGTGAACGTTAAAAAATACAGCCTGTGATGAAATATTCACTAGTGAAACTGAGATTTTACAACGTAGCTCTGTTTGGGCCTTATGAAGGTGGTAAGTGCGTACAACGTTCCGCACTTACTGAACGTGCAACCGTTCGAGAAGTGGTGGATGTTCTCATGTACAAGGTTAAGAACCTCTTTCACAAATTCTGGAGTCCGCTTTCTTCTCGTCGCTCATTTAGACATAAGCTGGACCATAGCTGTCATATTGCTACAGACGTTGATTAATTCTGCTGAATATGGTCTGAGCCCGGGGGCGTCGTAATGGATACCATTGCCGATAAATGCGCTCTGTCATTATCTCCAGTTGTCTCATACATAAAGTGCATGTCGGCAAGTTCTAGCAACGTGTACTGAGCCGTATTATCAACGAACTTAAACTAAACTCGCGACCTGCAGGCCAAAGACTTGTAGGTAAATGAAAGTGGCCCCGCAGTTGACGTAAACCTACATTATACTGTCATCCTCTGAGGAGTTTAGTGCTGAGAGGAATGCGGTTCCGACTAGTCTAGCGCGGTATTTGAGTGGGAGGGAACAGTGACAGCTCTAGTCTGGAAGGAAGTACAATCATACTGAAAACATTCGCCCAATTTACGAGACCAGTATGGCTATTAGTTTTCTAACCTATTTTTGGCGAGATAGAGATACAACCATTCGTACTTATGTGTTCAGAGAAGGAAAGTATTGTAGAAAATTGTATTTATTTATTTATTTATTTAGTCTTATTTATTTATTCTGGTGAAGTTAAGACCATCACACCACCAGAAATACAAATACAATAAAATGAATAAAAATAAAAATCATAATAAAACTACAATAATATAAATGAAAAGAAGAATCATACTATAAAATTTAATGATTAGTAGAATTTAATTAAATTTCTAAAGTAATCAATTTAAATATAGCCTACTGTACTGCTGAACTCACTTGAGAAGTAAAACTACTTGATTTGTATTTAAAGATATCACCAACAAATGATTTTCGCATGACATTATTGGAATCTGTCTTTCACGACACCAATCACACATATTCTAAAATTCCAATAGAATAAAACCAAAACCTTTCTCACAGCATGTTTCCTTAAAAATGACTTGTAACGGTGAAATATTTAATACGAGTAATTCGGCTAACATCAGGGAGATGTTTGAGCAAAAATTGCAACAATATATTTAATATATTAATAACAAAATCATACAGGCCTAGGTAAACAATATGTATATGAAATATTCACACACTATTACTAACTGAAGACTGCATATTTTTGGACGATTAATACTTCCCACTCCGCTCGGCTCGGCTTGGCTGTAGCAACAAAAGAATCTTCCTGCAACCCCCCCCCCCCGCACCGATGGCAAGAATACGTCAGGTCCCAGTGCTAAACTCGTCGGAGGAAGACAGTATGTGACGGTAGCAATGCCAATGGGAGAAGGGGAGAACGGGATCGCGCGCCCTTGCAAGGAAATTTGGGGCTGTGAAGAATTATTTATATGAGCTTCAGGCCTGTTGGCCACTTGTCTCACTTCGTTTTTCACCGTTCCATTGAAAGAACTTAAAGAATTTTGAAGGGGAAAAACCGAAAGTGATAGCTTCCACATGAGAAACAAGAATTTGGCAAGCAAAATCAAGGAGCACGACTTCTTCTTCTTCTTCTTCTTCTTCTTCTTCTTCTAGGCTTATCAGCCTGTTGTACCAGATAGGGAATCGCTCCATCTCTTTTTAGATCTTACAGGACTTCTTCGTCCTCTTGGTACTCCATCTCTTACTCTTATTATTAGTGGACTCAATCCGTGGTAAGAATAAACTTGAGTATATAGTATATACTGGACTTTTTTTTTTAGTATATACTCATGTAAGTAAGAATAAAAACATTTGAGTACCTACCCATTTTTGATTACATACTCATAACATGGAAGCATAGTAGAATATACTCAAGCGTCCATCTTGTACAGAATATATACTCATGCTTGATAAGAATAAAAGCTAGTATATTCTCATATTTATAAGTTCGTTCTCATGTTATTCTGAGTATGGTTTGTAGCAAGCTCAATTCTGAGTATTTGTTGATTTGTGTTCAGTTTGAAGTTAAATAAAAAAAAATGGCAGAATTTATGAACGAAGTAGTACCTCATGGAAAAATATGGAAAAAGACGTGAACTTCAGAAGCCTTTAACGCTTCACAAAAGTAAATGTGAAAAAGGTTAAACACGTATTTATTATTCATAAAAAAACATAACCTATAAAAATATGAATGGCTATCAAATTATAAGGTTAGATTGTATTGTTAAATATATATTTAACAATTACAGTTTATTTTGTAAAATTTGAATTGCAAAATGTAATTACTTGTAACTTTAAATGTATATATAACTCTCTATAATAAAAAATAGAATTAGCATAACCGGAATTCTAGAAATGGATTGTAATCTCTATCCAACATCCCGTAATGACGATTTCCCAGTACTATTTTCTTGTTTCCTGTTATTAGCGTCACTTATCTGATTCACTCTCTTTTTCATGTTTATTTATTTATTTATTTATTTATTTATTCATTTACTTATTTATTTGTTTATTTAATTTATTTATTCTATTATTTAATTAATAATTAATTTGTTTATTTGCTTATTTATTTATTTATTTATAAAACAAAACACAAACCACTACAGCATGCGGATAGCATGTGAAAGTCTATAAAAAAAACTGAACATCACGGTGCAATGTGATCAAAGAGGATAGGTAACACGAGTACATACTAACTTTTAAACGATCAAGAAGGCTGTAGAGATGAGTATATATTCGCGTTAGGTAAAATGTCTTTATTCTTACGAATATGAGTATGTTCTAGTGGTTACGAGTATATAATTAAAGGAAGTGCTCATACTCAAAAGTATAAACCTTGAGAAAGTACTTAAGCTTTATTCTTACTACTCAATGGCATGCGTTCAACATGCTTATTCCATTGATCCCTTCTAGCACTTTAATTTCTGTGTTTCGTACTCTATCCAATTTGGTTTTACCTGTTACATTCCTTAAAACTTTCATTTCTGTTACATTCATCACTTGTTTTTATAGTGTCTGGTCTAGTTGCCACAGCATAAGTCATGATTGGCCTCACCACTGTTTTATATATTCTGGTTTTCGTTTCTCTTCTTAAATATTTATTTTTCCAGATGTAACTATTAAGATATCCTGAAACAGCTGCTGCCTTATTAACTTGATCCCTCACTTCTTCCTTCAATCATCCATCACTTGTTATCTTTACTCTTAGATGGTTAAAACTCATAACCTGCTCTAGTACATGTTGATTTAATTCTAGTTTACATCTTAACGGATATTTATTTACTATTGAAACCTTTGATTTTGATGCATTTATACTCATTCCATATCTGTCACAAGCCAGTGAAAAACAGTGTAATAAAATTTGTAAGTTCTCTTCTGAATTGCTAATTAGAACATCATCATCTGCATAAGCAACTAAATTTATTTCCCCTGTATCCATTAAGTATCCCTCTTACTTCTTGTATGATAAAATCCTTTAAAATATTAAAAAGTAAAGGACTGAGTGAGTCGCCTTGTCTGATGTCTTTATTTGAATCGAATATGTTATACGTTTGAGCAGAATGAGAGAGGGTAGCGTCACTGTCCTCGCTAAACAAGGGTTCCGAGCCCTAGAACTGGGCGAGGGACGATTGAATATGCTTGCCCTGAAGTATTGAAGGCGACACGCGTAAACAAAGGTTTTAATTTGAAAAATGGGTTATTAGGTCCATTTCCTTAGGGCTCATTCCGAATTTTGTGCTGGTGCACAGGAGGAGTTAAGGCTTTGCCACAATGCGGGCTACCACAGCAGGCAGGACGTTGCCGAAAGCCGCAGCGGCCTGCGATCAGGTGACGTCACACACACATAGCGGCACACTAGTGCGGTCAGGAGGACGGGTAGTGGGACGGATTGCGATTCTAGCCGGAACAAAATCTTATATTGACTATTACACTCGTACTACGTCATACTACTTTTGACCAATAAAACGGTACGAAAGGACGTATTTCAACCAATCATGGCTGCTTATCGCACAATTTTATCGCGTCCCTAGCATTTGTTTAATTTTATCGCGTCCCTAGCATTTGTTTAATTTTATCGCGTCCCTAGCATTTGTTTCTTTGTTTGCCAACATTTGAAACTGCGCTGGTCTGGACGTCAAAAATATATATAAAATTACAAACCACTCCAGTCGATGCATAGCAGTTTCAAATATGACTCGCATTGGCATTCAAGAACAAGAATTAATAAAAATCACTGATCATACCTATGCATCTTCTGAAATCCGATTTACAAATAAATGAAGAGCACCATTCGGAAATCCTGAATAAGTTGAATACACCATGTAGGCCTAAATCAATGAGTTCCACTTCTATTATGCACACGTCCAATATAATATCAATTGAACCACCAACCACATTCAAATTTGAAAATTGTACATTCAATAATTATTCCTTTTAAAATTATTCATTCGGAAATTCTGAATAAGTTGAATACACCATGTAGGCCTAAATCAACGAGTTCCACTTCTATTACGCACACGTCCAATATAACATCAATTGAACCACGAACCACATTCAAATTTGAAAATTGTACATTCAATAATTATTCCTTTTAAAATTATTCATGTTTATTTTTTATGTCATCGTCGTTAATTAAAACTTTTCTAACACTTGTGTATATTAGTTAGGTTATGTTATAGCTTCTGCTCTGAGAGGATAAAAAGAACTTCTGCTATATGATATTATGGATAGTCACGTATCAGAGATTGTTTAATATTAAGATTTATTGAATAGTAATCATTACAGTGTCTGTATAAAGACACTACTGCCATCTAGCATGCATCTAGCGTAATATTGGTAATGTTGAGATGGTACAATAATACATTTGAAGACAGTTGTATTTTCGTAAGTCAATTAATATTTTATTGTATTGGAGTACTTCGTTACTTCTAATTTTTATATACTTTCTTCTAATCGTGTAATAGTCAATTAAATCCCACTCGAGTTTTTATTTTCTCTAGATAAATCTGCTCGTGTTCCACTCGCAGATTTATCGATAAAATCAAAACGTCTAGTGAGATTACTGTAGATAAATTCCTTTCGAATCGTTGAAAATAGCAAGATGAAGGTAAATTATTATTACATTTGATGAAATATTTGTATGAGAATTATTATTTTTAGTATAGAATGCTTATTTGTTAAAAAAAATATACAATAATAGAAATTGCATACAACTAATGCGAATAAAAAATTAAAGTAAACAAAAATTATTTTACAGACTACTATGAAGAAAAAAGTAATATATGTAGTAAATTTTATGACTCATGTTTAGAAATCTGAATTCTGTTGTATCTCCAGAAGTGTCGGACCCGCTAGCGCTACTGTCGTCCTCATCTTGGGGTTGCAGTTCTGCACTCGCAGCTCGTACTTGTAGCAGTTTAATTACCTCAACTGACAGTTTTGATTTTCTTGAACTTGGATGTCGATTGATCTGAGATATGATGGGATCAGAAGATACCCTAACGACATGTGTAAGACATCTTCTAAGTTTCTCTCACGAGAACACTTCCTAGCGTGATCTAACCTGTACTTTCGTAAATATTTGTGTCTTGCCTCTTGAGCATCTTCAGATATCATCCCAATAGGAAGTATGGCAGTTTCTGCAATTTTTCCTCCATGTATCAGTATTTTATGCAAGCTGGATGGCATGTAGTACCATGGATATAATTGTGCAGTATGGCAAAAAAAAACCGGACCGACTCTTGTAGCTGATTTCAGAGCCTTGTTCACTCAGAGCACGATAGACTGGTAACTAAGACTTTCGTGGTTCGAATCCTGCCTGTGAAGGAAACTTTTTTTTGTTCTTTATTCAAATTTATTCCCAGTACTTTTCGATTGCAGCGATATTTTACTACTTAATTAACTTATTATTACCACAACATGAATTTTACCAGCAATCGAAAAGTATTAGGAATAAATTTGAATAAGGAACAAAAAAAAAAAAAAACTCTTCCCAGGCAGGACTCGAACCACGAAAGTCTTAGTTACCAGTCTATCGTGCTCTGGAGTGAACAAGGCTCTGAAACCAGCTACAATGGTCGGTCCGGTTTGTTTTGCCACTACTGGACATATAAATGGGCTGTATCATTGCTATACTTCTCAAACGCCTCAATATACTATATATTGAATATCCACATGAAATGGTGCATAACATTACAGAAAATCTGTGAATGAGGTCTTACTAATGCCCGTAATATTGGCTGTAATTTGTGGGTTTTCAAAAAACCGACGTGCAGTATTATCGTTTGATGTCCTAGGGCCACCACGTTTCGGCTTGTCAATAAGAAGCACTAATTGAGAGCGAAATATAGAAATAATCTCCTCTTTTCTAGCTGCAAAAATATCTTTGTTGTTGCCTCTGACCTACCAAGAACAATGTTTTTAAAGAAAATAGTCCTTTTCACGGTCACTGCATCCAACGTCTGTTAGAATTACTTCGAATATTTTTCAAACTATTCCTCACTATTAGAATCACATGTTTCAATACACAATTTGTTCAAAACATATCTATATAATTGATCTAAGTCGCCACTTTTATTGGCAAGTATTGGAAGTAGATCACGGCGCGAAATCACCGGTAGCAGTTCCGAGTCTGAAAAAAATTAACCACATGCAGAGCGGTCAGTAGGAGCGAATGAAACTACGTTAGTCTTAAAGTGCACATTTAAACCTACATTCTGACATAAAAATAAATGTGACTCTGTGTGACTCTGCTGTTATAAGTCAACGTTTACTTTGACTATTACACTCTTACTACGTCATACTACTTTTGACCAATACAACGGTACGAAAGGACGTATTTCAACCAATCATGGCTGCTTATCGCACAATTTTATCGCGTCCCTAGCATTTGTTTAATTTTATCGCGTCCCTAGCTTTTGTTTCTTTGTTTGCCAACATTTGAAACTGCGCTGGTCTGGACGTCAAAAAAAAAAAAAAAAAAAAATATATATATATATATATATATATATATATATATATATATATATATAATTACAAACCACTCCAGTCGATGCACAGCAGTTTCAAATATGACTCGCATTGGCATTCAAGAACAAAAATGAATAAAAATCACTTATCATACCTATGCATCTTCTGAAATCCGATTTACAAATAAATGAAGAGCACCATTCGGAAATCCTGAATAAGTTGAATACACCATGTAGACCTAAATCAACGAGTTCCACTTCTATTACGCACACGTCCAATATAACATCAATTGAACCACCAACCACATTCAAATTTGAAAATTGTACATTCAATAATTATTCCTTTTAAAATTATTCATGTTTATTTTTTATGTCATCGTCGTTAATTAAAACTTTTCTAACACTTATGTATATTAGTTAGGTTATGTTATAGTTTCTGCTATATGATATTATGGATAGTCACGTATCAGAGATTGTTTAATATTAAGATTTATTGAAAATCATCTATCAAGTGACGTTGATTACTGGGATTCGGATAATTGAAGTGGAATGTTGCATTTTAATAAAAATGAAACTGAATAAACAAAGCCTTCTTGACTAGTAACATTGCCATCGTGTATAATAGATCGAGAACTTCTCGGCGAGAAGGCATTGCTCACTACTGCCATCTAGCATGCATCTAGCGTAATATTTGAAATGTTGAGGTGGTACAATAATACATTTGAAGACAGTTGTATTTTCGTAAGTCAATTAATATTTTATTGTATTGGAGTACTTCGTTACTTCTAATCTTTATATACTTTCTTCTAATCGTGTAATAGTCAATTAAATCCCACTCGAGTTTTGATTTTCTCTAGATAAATCAAAACGTCTAGTGAGATTACTGTTGATAAATAGTTTTAAAAAATCCCATTTGCCGCCCTTAAGTGAAAATGCCATTTCTAAAAATTCAACGTTATTATGGACATAAAATTTATATAATAACTATCTACCAACCCTGTTCTTCATTTTCCATTTCAGAATCACAAAATGTTTTACTCCCAGATCACAGAAAAAAAAAAACTTGCTTCTTACACTATTTCAGCGTGGCTGAGCAGTAAAACTGGTTACGGAGGGGAATCCTCAACATCATTGTGTGACGTCCGTATGTTTAGTGTCAAAGCTTCTCTCTCATAGATAAGTATTCTGTGATTCATTAGCGACAACTTGAGATAGGACACGCATAAAAATGAGAACATGTGAAAATTTATTTTGTTCCGGCTAGAATCGCAATCCGTCCCACTGTGGGGTGGCGCGAAACTTCGATATGAAAACAGCAGTTTTTAATGCATTAAGCCCGTCTTTTAATTTGAATGGCTATTGTGTACCTATTGAAAATGAGTTCTTTTCCTGACGAAGAAGAAGTGCTTGCATTATTCATTCTTCTGAGAAAATGTAGAAATATGAAATGGATCAAAGACATTAATAAGAAACGAGATCAACTTAGCGAATAATTGAAATCATTTGGAGATAGTTTTTAAAATTTATTTTTGAATATCTCGTCAATGCTTCGAATCTTTGGATCTGTTACTGGATCGGTAAATTGCGAAATTTACGACAAACTGAAGGAGGTCGATAACTGCAATAGAAAGATTTGCAATTTGTCTAGGGAAGATTGACCAATGTAATTGTCACTTTTATTTTGAACAATTGAAATTACTTGAAATACCATAAAATTTTACACGCAAATTGGCATGCAAATATAAGCTAAGTTTAGTCGTAATATAACGATTTCTTTGTTAATTAGTAAACTGATAAGCATTATGTGTAATCGAAATGATTAGCTATCAGTTTACCAACGTTTACTTAAATTTTCAGAAATTTGCTCTACTTTCATCTGAGATTCTTCGTAGTGCTGTATTATGGGTGCATGTAGATAGGAATCCAATGCATTTCGATGGTTAACGGTCGAAGTGGAATGCGAGTGTATGAAGAAGAACTTTTTTATATTACCTCGAGGAACATAAACGATAATGCAATTTGGACAGAATTGGTAGAATTGCAACGTTTTGTTATACGTCCTAAGCAGTATGCACTTTTTTATATGAACCGACTGAGCTCCTAGATGTGGAAATAAGGGTATGTGCATTTTGCTCATACATTCTACAGGGACGTTATTTTATTTTTACTAACATTTTTAATATTAACCTGGCTATACCTTTAGAGAACCGGCAACACCATTTGCTACCCCCTTCCACGACTGTAGTTTGATGATACTGACGTAAAACACAAACAAATCACTTTGCTAGGTATAGGAGGGAATAAAAGTAGTTCATCCATTTACGTAAACTAGGAAATATCGCGATTTTGAGTTCGATAATTTCCTTTAGGTTTTTGTTTGATCAAAATGCAGTACTGTATTAAGAATAAGTGTTTTTACTCATGAACTGAGTTATCCATGCGAACGTATTCATTATGCAGTGTATATTATACTGTCTACAGCACATTAGCGTAGGATATAGAGAATGAAGTTAAATTGAAAAATAATCACAATATGGATATTAAACACATTTTTGAAAATGGTGGCCGTTCATTTCGATACAGGCTTCAGTTCTTTTATGCATATTATCGCACTATAGACTATTGCATCTAATTCCAATTGCCAGTTTCGTCCTTCGCACTAGTAACTCATGTTGAAATAATTCTTTACCTACTCTATGAAAGAGTACCTTACGTACTGTAAATTCAATCTTCACTTCTGCCCGACCCGCATAGATAAAATTACTCAGACATGCTATCTATTGTCCGTCCAAGTGGTTATGCCGCAGGATCGTAGAAAGGGGGGAAATGACGTGAAAGTTCATTACTTAACAAGGCCCATTTATTTAAGTTACATTTAACAGTTGTATAATATTACGTAAACGTCCAATTCCTAACAGAATTTAATGTTCTCAGTAAAGAGCTAAGACAGCCCAGCTTTTACACAGGGGTGAGCAGAAGCAGGGGGGGAAATCGGGATGCGACGTAGGCAAACGGACGACAGTACCTGTGCGAACATATGATTCAATATTGAAAGCTCTTTCGTCACTGGAAAACGCGAACATATTTCTGGAACGTACTATACTCACTAACTCAGAACTGCTTACTATATGCGGCCTTGTTTCTGTGTGGAACTTCATTAGTATAAGGGGTGGGAGTGAAGTACATTCAAAAACTCAGGTACAATAAAAATTGAAGTAAAAATAAAATGATGTCCCTGTACTTAATTTAACTTGACCAAATATGTTAGCCAAAGCCATTTTCATGCTGACCTACTATCTTCTTCCCGAGAGCGTTTTATTGTTTGAGCGTAGCTCGAAAAAAGATAATCTATTCTATTTCGTCGTATTCACGTTTGGAGCTATTCCTTCCTCAAAGTAATTGATCAACGTCTTCACTAGAATCTTTATTTTTAATAATTTTTGCGACTCGTAGCACCTCTGAGAATAACGTAGGCCTATGTCTGACAATACTTTCTTCAGCAGGCTTAGCGAGATTCGGTGATTGAGTTTCCATAGTCAGGGATTCTGTGGACGTGGCTTCGTGGCCGTTGCACTGCCATTATTTACTCGTATATTAATTTGCGGCTGTGTCCGTCAACTTTCTGAATTTCATATAACAATCTCTCAGGTTTCTCTACTTATTTTTTTACATTCACCTAAAGCAAAGAATACCAGTAACACCAACAACAGTAGTAGTAGTATTTTTAGTATTATTTTAGTATTTATTTATTTAACTTGGTAGAGATAAGGCCGTTAGGCCTTCTCTGCCCTCTACCAGGAGATTCCAACTATAATATGAACAATAAAATTACAATTAGTATTAAATTTACAATTACAATTACAATAAAAATCAAAGTACGAAAAGGTTACCTGACTAATTAAAGCTAGATAATTTATCATAGAAAAACAAAGAATATTTTATATTTACTGAATTACAAATTAAACCTAGAATAACAAAATTGTATAGTGATGAAATTACTGGATATTGAAATACTTTGTGATAGATTAAGGAAACTATTTACAAGAAATCAATTACTGACCAAATGCCTAGTAAGTTTGCGTTTGAATTCAATTTTATTTCCACAGTCCCTGATGCTAGCAGGTAGCGAATTCCAGAGTATTGGCAGAGCTATTGTGAAAGAGGATGAGTATGAGGAGGTGCGATGGGATGGTATTGTTAGTATTGTTTCATGACGAGAGCGTGTGTTCAGATTATGGTGGGAAGAAAGGTAAGTGAAGCGAGACAACAGGTACGAAGGAATAGAAGAGTTCAAGATTTCGAAGACAAGGAGAAGTGAATGTAAATTTCTTTTCTTATCTAGTTTAAGCCAACCTATTGCTTCCAGGGATGGGGTAATATGATCATATTTACGAACATTGCTTACAAAACCTACACACAAATTATGAGCACGTTGAAGTTTCGTTTTGTTGTCGCTGCAAAGGTCATTCAGTAAAATGTCAGCATAGTCAAAATAGGGAAATACAAGCGTCTGCACAAGGGACTTTTTTTAAGCAAGAAGGGAGATGAACATTTATCCTTTTTAGCACATGGATAATAGAATATACTTTTCTGCAGGTGTCTGTGATTTGCAAGTCCCAGTTGAGATTATTATCCATGTGAATGCCAAGATTTTTTACTGAAGAACTGAAAGGGATATGCACTGTACTTACTTTAACGGGGGAAATGTCAAGGTGTTTTACAGCGTCGGTTTGCCGTTTGTGTCCTAATATAATTGCGCGTGTCTTTCCAGGATTGATTTTAAGATGGAGTTTCTTTGTCCATGTCACAATCGAGTCAATGTCTTCGTTCAATTTATCTATAGCGTCATTTACTCGGTCTAAGCGGGAAGAGATGTAGCATTGAAGGTCGTCAGCATACAAGTGATAGTTACAATGCCTTACAAGAGATGTAATATCATTGACATATATTGTGAACAACAATGGCCCGAGTAGTAAGGGAAATGCATAACTATCACTGCGAGCACATTTCACTGCGAGCACAATGTGCTCGCGAGTCACATTTTTGCCACAGCTGTAGTAAGCTATTACAAAGCATAACTGTATTGCATAAATGTGGAAAGTGTTTCAAGTCAAGGATGTATTCATTTGTTCACATTGTAGATGCTGCAGTTAATGCCTTATAATCTATGCTGGCTTCCAGCTGTTAATTTGTTCTGGTAAGTATTCGAGATTATAGCAAAAGAAAAATAAAACTACGCGTCTGTCATACAGAGCTGCTTGGAGACGAAGAAGGCAATGTTGATTGCCAGCATCAGCGGATCCTCTTCCGAGATGAATACTGCTTTCATTTCTGTGGCTCGCGTGTCTTTTCATGTGGGTTGGAATGGATGTTTGTTGTCAGTGTGATGTTGCGTGTTGTCCAATGTGTCGTGCTGCCAATTCGTCAGGAGAGTCCCGCCAGGCGTGTCTAGTGTATAAGGCAAAGGTCCCGATGAAGCTAATACTGTAATACTTCATTAGAAATATATTATCACTAGTGGCTTGTGCAGCAAATGCTACAAAGTAAGTTCATTAGACGTTCAAATAAACATTTTTTCAGATTTATTTTCAATGAAGAATACCAGATATTCGGAAAGTTAGCCTATTTGCTTCGATAACAATGAAAGATACTCTCTCTCTCTCTCTCTCTAGCCAATACTGAAGAGAACCACGCATATAAATATCTACACCACACTGCCATTAAATATATGGAAAAGACCCAACCACACTTGATTAATAATTATGAAAATATTTGAGTTTTATAGCTTTCAGTAACATATACTATATAGCCGCCACTCAGTAGAATATAGAAATCAAAATCTAATTTAAGTTATTCTCTACATCTACTTATATAACCCCAAAACGTTTGACTTTCATATCATCAGTATAGCATTAGTATGTACTGTATAATTAATGAAAAATATTCACATCATAGCATTAACTACAATAATATTTCATTTCTAATGGTAATAATGTCATCAAACCACCTCGAGTTTTGTAGTTTTTAATATCCAATACACAGCTGTACCCAGAAAATTACACACCACAGAATCGAATCTGTAAATTATTTTTAGTAAGTTAAGTTTTTAATAACCAATTTAATTTGAGCTCTAAATATGTCAGCATTCTTGCAGATCATGGCCTTCGTGTAATATTGTTTACTGTAGTATGTGTTTTGTTTTATTCTGAAATGCAACACGGCCGACTTGATGCTCGCTTCGCTTCTGCTTTACAAAAAAGCGAAGGTTATATCAAGTCGGCCGTGAATGCTATTAGCTAGTTCTCCAAACTGACGACAGATGGATTTTGGAAAATAGGAAAATTATGTTTAAAAATTGACATTTCACTGAAAACTACTATTTTTCCGAAAAACTATGAGTTCCAAGCTTCAAAATGAGGGGTCATTTATTAAAATCCGTCCAGCCGTTTTCCCGTAATTTCCATTACCAGTTCAAATTATATGTAGTCTATATATTTCTTAACTCTCCATCCATTCAAAGTATTTAATATGTGAGAGTATAAGGTGGGAGAACTTTATAATAACTGCACATCAGTCTTGAAACTGCGCTGTGACTAGATGAGAGGCTTCTATTGCAATTGTTATCAGTAAAGGACGGAAAAATGTGCGTTATGCCTTAAGTTCAGTGTCAACGGACTATAGCGTAATCATTCACTCACGTAAACAGCGGCAAGAGATTACAGTCTGGTAATGAGAACCTCGCCACTCCATTCAATCGAACTATAAATACTGGAATGAAGTTGTAATGTAGTTATGATGATTTAAAATCTTACCTCAAATGTTAACTGCCACCTCCTGGACGATTAAAGGATGCATTATACTGAACCACAATATACATCCGTAAATTATCGAAAGAGAAATTTCGACGTCTATCACTCAAACAGTTTTTCAACTTTCGAAAAGCTTCTTTCCGTGTCACAAGATGTTAGAGGTGCAAATGAAAAAAGCGCCAAAGTATCGTTGTTTTTCTCTCCACTCAAAATTTTACACATAACTGTATAACCGATGTTTTTTTGCAGAATTTATGGAATTTTTCTTTCACCTTTTCAACTCTAAAATGTTGACTCTCAAGTTTCTCGAACGGAATATTTGCAGAAATCATCATATTACATAAATCCACATTACATTCAGATTGTGCATGTTTTTCGTTATTTGATGTCTAAGATCTTTGTACGTTTTCGGCATGTTTCTTGCTGTTACAGTGTTGCTCTATGTAATATTTCCTACGTATTTTAATTTCAAATTTGCGAACGGCACAGAAAATATGTTCTCCTTGCGAAATCAAAATCTCTCTTCCGTATTTATTTCTTAGACTGTTTAATTCCAAACCCTTCGACTTAGGCATTTTAAATCACTTTTACACAACATTAGCACCTGCACAAAGGCAATAAGCAATATTGTAAACACCTGGCTTTCTTTCCCATACGACTAGAAGTTGACACTGAAGGTCATTTGTTGGTTCCTATTTGTACTGCCGCCCTCTCGTAGTGCATTTGTTATTGCGCTTGTACCTGTGACGTCATCCATACTTCAGACCAAACTAACCTGTATCGCGTGGTAACGCACATTTTTCCGCCCTCTAGTTATCATACAATTTAGTTAATTTATGAAAGAATATTTAATAATATTGACATTAAAACAGAGAGACGTGTTGAAAGGCTTCTCATAATCAGACAGCGGATTTTCGGTCCCGATACTGAACGTTAGATATGTCATTTGCAGGGAGGTCATTGAACGCATTGCTGCTCTCCTTCCGTACGCCAAGAGGCATGACATGTCGCTGTAAAGAGACCGAAAATTCGCTGTCTGCTCACGATAGCAGCAGTAATATCACAAGTGCTGATTGTTTTCCTGTAATTAAGTTTAACGAATGTTTCTTGTCCTGATAAATATTTTGAGACCGCAGGTAGAGAAATATTTCTCTCATGACAAGGAATATGAGTTTGAAAACGAAATTAAATTACCTTTGAGAACTGTTTTGCATGTGTTGAAATTAGGCTAGATAATTCTTATACGAGCAACTGGATCCTACTGCATCAATGCATTCCGACACTATCCAAATATTTTTCCTGTGAAAGCAGAGATTATAAAAATACATATCAACTACAGACTGGTAAATCAGACAAGACTCACGCCCGTACCTGCTTGCCGTCAGACTTGGGTTCCGGTGACGCTACAAAGCAAGTTAACTTCTAAGACAACCAATTGAGCCCGGGTTTTATAGTTTCAGTACAGGCGGGACCCAAGAAAGTCTGCCTGTTTGCTCGTATTATAAGGTAGAGTGACTTGCATTCACGGAAGCCAGTCTGCGCTGGTTAAGGTGAAGCAGTACGAGTTTGAAACCTAAGTTCGTTGGCTATTTAGTCACTTCAAAAAATCTTTATCTTATGGTCCAACACGGCAGATAATTCTTGATTAAAGAAACACAGTTTTACGATTTATTGCGCTACAGAATTATGTTATACATTTCATATTCCTGCAAAGTGTATCTGACTCAACAAAATAGTAACATTTCGTAACTTGTGACTAGTTGGGAAGGGAAGGGAAGGGAAGGGAAGGGAAGGGAAGGAAGGGAAGGGAAGGGAAGGGAAGGGAAGGGAAGGGAAGGGAAGGGAAGGGAAGGGAAGGGAAGGGAAGGGAAGGGAAGGGAAATATTTCATTTTAACTTTTTCCTTATCAACAATTTAAAGCCTCACGAATATCTGTAAAATGTATAAAAGTTTTTCGGTCTTCAGAATATTGATTTGCTATTTAACTTCTGAGGGACAGATTTCTTTTTATTTATGAGGCGGAAAGTTTTAATGGTTTGCATTAAATGTATATTACTACGATGAACAGGAAAGTGCAAGTAATTTATAATAACTGTTGGAATTTAATGGATATTATGTCGACGAGAAATAGTTTTCTTTGTCTTTATTAACGGTACGTTTCAGAAGACAACAAATGAAGTTTTCAGTAGTTTGTCTATATCTGTAGGCTTCTTGTCAGGTTTGAATGACTTGGTTCATATTTATCATGCATCTGAAAGCAGCACAGTCTGGCGCAGGTCGGCGGAACCCAACAGTCCTTTCGGGTCACTCTTAGGACTGTTTGGGAGTCACGTGCAACCACACTGCCTGCCTGTTTGTGAGGGAAGGTTGCAGGCGGGCGAACGATACGAAGCGTAAGCCCGCTCACGGACGTAAACAGTCATGGGCAAGCCTGATAGACATTTTGCCTGTCTCTAATATCAACTTCCTGCAAACATGACATTCATAGGTAAACATTTGAGGTTATGATAGGATAATTTATATATTTTTTATAAACAGCTTTCCCAATGATGGGACTGCCTCATTGGACAAAGCATAATAAACATATTGAGTGAAAACAAAAAAAAAAAAAAAGACCGTAAAAGATAAAGGAGAGGAACGAACAAAAGGGAAAATTAAGTACAGGAAAGATAATAGCATGCATAACAAGCCTAAACATAGTAAACAAACAGATTAGATATTCGAGCAAAATTCTCCCTTTTTAAGTCAATTACGAAATGGGTTTTGTTTATTTATATTTCAAAATATTAGTTTTATTGTGAACTCATTTTGGATAAAATTTAGTGTATGGATTGCTGGCTTCTCCTTTGCCATCACCACTTGCATCTTCTCTTTCTCCTACCTTAAGCGGCCGGCAGTCAGCTTTCCTTCTCCCACTAAATAGCATCCACTGTCACATGATCCCGCGTTTGCTGTACTGTAAGTTGACTGTAATAGCAATCCGTACACTGAAGTTTTTACGGATTTATTTCTTTGAGTGTCCATTGGTGTTAAATTCTCAATAACTTTATTTATTCTTTCCATATTCACATATATCCAAATCTTGCCACGTTTACTTAGCACTTCGTACTAATCGCTAATAACTTGGAGAGCAATAATCGATTCGAAAGCAAAGATGAAAGAGTAGAAATATCTGTGTAATGAAACAAATGAACGTAAAATAAAATATTAGCAAATACAATCATATTAGTTTTTAGCACCATGCTTTCGACTATCAGTGTACTACGATTCTCATTGGTCAGCTGAGTATGAGTAAGCTCAATCCCGTCGACAAGGCAGTGGTAGTGAGCGGTGTTGTCTAATTAAATCGCTGCGAAGTCTCGCTGATGCGTCGCTTATTACTTTCCAATTTGCACGCACATTATTCGAAAGAGTTAAAAACTCTGAATCTGATTGTACAAGAACGGAATTCCTATGTCACCTGGTTCGTATTTTATCACTTTAAGAAGAAACAATGATATTATCCAATACGTAACATAATACTCTGAATCCCTCGCTGTAAACATATGTGCATTTAGTTTCTTTTCAAATTTAGACTTCGACTGTTTTCTGTGTGCGTGTGCGTGTGCGCGCGCGCTACTTACCGTAGCAACGCTTGAAGGGTTTCAAGTGGTGCTTGTCTTTTCTTCTATTATATGCAAAAAAAGAAAATTGTACACTCACAGGCGAAGATAAGGTTCTAGTAGAGTATCAGAAAAAAAGAGGGGCCGAGTCTTGATAGCAGCCCACCTGTATATAGGCAACAAGTTTGGCACGACTGTCCCCAAGTAGCGTATATACAGGAATCTTGTTTACTACGCATGCGCAATACGTTGTATCTGGAACATAGTAAAATTAGGCGGCCCATTTTTTTCCGTAACTGTACAGTGGTCGGCGTTTCGTGACTCGCGAGTAAACACCTTAGGTATTACTGTGCTCCAACCACGAGAAAGTCTCTGCCGGATGAGACGAAGGGGAGTAATGCTGTGAATGAATGTTGATGTCATAAGGTCACACACGTGGGTATTCTTATCTCTATTGGCTAGCTCTCACAGCACAAACCATAACATTGATACAGACATATTGATATTACCCTAGTTACAAAATTAGATCACAGTTAATCTCCTGGTCTTTTAATCTCTTCACACAGGAAGTAACATATGAAGGAGAGCGCATGGTTTTTAAACTGGCGTTATAACGGTAATATTATTTATCTACTTCGTTTCAATAGATGACGCAATAGTAAGCACATTCCTTTCACGGTTGAACTCCAGGTTGGAGAACAGTACTTGTCCTTAGCTATTGCCTGTTCATTCGACGTTAAGTAGTCTGGGTATCCTCCCATCCTGTCTTTCCCTTTGCCATGTATTGCAGGTTGCATTTTATATGACGCAATCTTTGCCGAACACTGTTATAGTACAAGAATTGTACTATAGTGAAATTATTCCACTTTTCATATAATATTATACGGAGTGCAAGAAGAAATATCGCAGAAACGTGTGAGGTATTTGGTTGATCAACTCTCTTGCCCTTTTTCCGATCAATTACAACGAGGAGTATTGGCAATATGCGTCCTTAAGAACATTATAACTTTATAAGATAAAACAATTTAATTACATTTCCAGTGGCGCAACAAAGGATGATAAAATTAGGGGATAAAATTTATCCCTATAAAAATTCAGAGGGGTAAACAGTATTAGACATATATATGTTATAGTACCTATATTTTTTACCCTTCTTTGTCGCCAGAATTTCAGGTTTATAGCTTATAATTTATTTTATGCTCGACCATGCCGAAATGTAATAATTATACACCTGGTAGCAGGCCTTTAGTGCATGTCATTAAAGTACACCCATTCATTAAAGTTCAGGTTTTCGATTATTCTCGGATATACAATCGAAAGACAACGAGGGAAACGTCACGGAGGCTGGAAATCCAATACTGTCGCAGAACGTTATGTTCTGTTACTATAATAATTGTAAATAATATTCAAAAAAATTCAATTTGTCATCTCGTTTTTCAATTCTAAATCAATTTTCAGGTTATATCAAAATTAGTTCATGTTATTCTCTAAATTATATCAAGGTCAATGACATTATTGTTCCTCGGA
This sequence comes from Periplaneta americana, assembly GCA_025594305.2. NCBI lineage: Eukaryota > Metazoa > Arthropoda > Insecta > Blattodea > Blattidae > Periplaneta > Periplaneta americana. The sequence continues at coordinate 148,468,776 of JAJSOF020000017.1, forward strand.
AAAAATCAATACTTTCGCGTCTGTGCACATCTCACAATTTACGACCTATGCACAAGGTCACTTCCGATCTTCAGTCAGATGCGAATAAAATGAATACTTCTGAATAATTTCAAGTTAGAAATATGGTTGAGCATAAAAAAGTAGTATGAAACTTGCTTATAATGGTAATTAAGACGCTCGTATGAAAATTATGAAACTCGCTTGCGCTCGTTTCATGAACAAACATACTCGCGTCTTAATTACTATCATTATAGGCTCGTTGCATAACTTAAGTCACTTTACTAAAGTAACAAACATAACAAAATTTTAACCATTGCATTTCGACAATTACAGGAAACGAATGCTCTTTGTTTAGTGTTATACTAATTTAATTAATAAGTTATGTAGTGCAAGGTTTGGTTATCATTTATCAATCTAAGTGCGAGTATTATTAATATTAAGCTTTTTTATGGAGTGATCTCTCACTAGTTGCAAGACCACACATTTTTTTAAAGAAAAAGACAAATGGAAGATAACTGTAAGAACATCTGTTATCATAATATACATACTCTTCACTTATCAGAGATGGGCATTGTGTAATCGATAAACGATTGCATTCACAATTATTGAAGCTATCAGTGCGAAAAAGGTCAAAATAAATGTTTTAACACTTAATTTTTTGTAATTGTTTGCTATCAACTTTATAGGAATTAATATTTAACATACTGGCTTTTAAGGAACCCGGAGGTTCATTGCCGCCCTCACATAAGCCCGCCAGTGGCCCCTATCCTGAGCAAGATAAATCCATTCTCTATCATCATATCCCACCTCCCTCAAATCCATTTTAATATTATCTTCCCATCTACGTCTCGGCCTCCCTAAAGGTCTTTTTCCTTCCGGCCTCCCAACTTACACTCTGCGTACCTCAAACGTCTGGATTTAATGTTCCTAATTATGTCGGTGAAGAATACAATGCGTGCAGTTCTGTGTTGTGTAACTTTCTCCATTCTCCTATAATTTCATTCCTCTTAGCCCCAAATATTTTCCTAAGTACCTTATTGTCAAACACCCTTAACCTATGTTCCTCTCTCATAGTGAGAGTCCAAGTTTCACAACCATACAGAACAACCGGTAATATAACTGTTTTATAAATTCTAACTTTCAGATTTTTTGACAGTAGACTGGATGATAAAAGCTTCTCAACCGAATAATAGCAGGCATTTCCCATATTTATTCTGTGTTTAATTTCCTCCCGAGTATCATTTATATTTGTTACTGTTGCTCCGAGGTATTTGAACTTCTCCACCTCTTCAAAAGATAAATTTACAATTTTTATATTTCCATTACATACAATATTCTGGTCACGAGACATAATCATATACTTTGTATTTTCGGGATTTACTTCCAAACCTATATCTCTACTTGCTTCCAGTAAAATTCCCGTGTTTTCCATAATCGTTTGTGCATGTTGTCCTAACATATTCACGTCATCCGCATAGACAAGCAGCTGATGTAACCCGTTCAATTCCAAACCCTCTCTGTTATCCTGGACTTTCCTAATGGCATACTCTAGAACAAAGTTAAAAAGTAAAGGTGATAGTGCATCTCCTTGCTTTAGCCCACAGTGAATTGGAAACGCATCTGACAGAAACTGACCTATACGAACTCCGCTGTACGTTTCACTGAGACACATTTTAATTAATCGAACTAGTTTCTGATCAATAAGAATATCATATAAAACTATTAATATTTAACATAATGTTTAAAAATATTTGAGATAAAATTCATAATATAGCCTATAACTATTTTTTTTTTCATAATTTAAATTTGCTTATTAATCATTCTCTGTTCAAAGTTTTGATCTGATAGCCATTATTTGTCATGAATATTTCACACGACAAAATTGTTACTTTCTTTCCCCCAAATTTCAATTTCAGTACTAACTTATGTACATACGCTTCGTTGTACCACACATAGCTCGCCCTTACAAAGTACTGCACCTTTTTCCTCTGGGGTAATAAGCAGTAAATAAATTCAGGGTTACTGTGCAAGGAAATCTGGACATTTGAGTGAACTTCTTCGCTTTCAGTGTGTCTGGCTTTTAGGTTTATCTTTGCAAACCTTGATAACTTTTTTTGTATTAGATTCCAATTGGAAATTCTTGTGTATGTGTATATGTTGATATCTGTAGCAATTTATGAGAAATACTACACCATGGCGCTGGTGTGGCGCGTATGATCAGAATGCGCAAAGATGGTGATGTGGATGCATCAATATAATTTTCAAAGTTACCGTAATTTAATGGTGAACCTGGTAGTAGTAGTAGTAGTAGTAGTAGTAGTAGTAGTAGTAGTAGTAGTAGTAGTAGTAGTATTTATTTATTTAACCTGGTAGAGATAAGGCCGTCAGGCCTTCTCTGCCCCTCTACCAGGAGATTCCAACTACAATATCAACAATAAAATTACAATTAGTATTAAATTTACAATTACAATTACAAATAATATTACAATTAGTATTTGGTGTTTTCTGGTACCTACAGAAACTCATGCATTTGTACCACACGGAATTTCAATATGTGCATGATAACAGGCAGGGTTTGGAATTGAACGGGTTACATCAGCTTCTTGTCTATGCGGATGACGTGAATATGTTAGGAGAAAATACACAAACGATTAGGGAAAACACGGAAATTTTACTTGAAGCAAGTAGAGCGATCGGTTTGGAAGTAAATCCCGAAAAGACAAAGTATATGATTATGTCTCGTGACCAGAATATTGTACGAAATGGAAATATAAAAATTGGAGATTTATCCTTCGAAGAGGTGCAAAAATTCAAATATCTTGGAGCAACAGTAACAAATATAAATGACACTCGGGAGGAAATTAAACGCAGAATAAATATGGGAAATGCGTGTTATTATTCGGTTGAGAAGCTCTTATCATCCAGTCTGCTGTCGAAAAATCTGAAAGTTAGAATTTATAAAACAGTTATATTACCGGTTCTTCTGTATGGTTGTGAAACTTGGACTCTCTCTCTGAGAGAGGAACATAGGTTCAGGGTGTTTGAGAATAAGGTGCTAAGGAAAATATTTGGGGCTAAGCGGGATGAAGTTACAGGAGAATGGAGAAAGTTACACAACACAGAACTGCACGCATTGTATTCTTCACCTGACATAATTAGGAACATTAAATCCAGACGTTTGAGATAGGCAGGGCATGTAGCACGTATGGGCGAATCCAGAAATGCATATAGAGTGTTAGTTGGGAGACTGGAGGGAAAAAGACCTTTAGGGAGGCCGAGACGTAGATGGGAGGATAATATTAAAATGGATTTGAGGGAGGTGGGGTATGATGATAGAGACTGGATTAATCTTGCACAGGATAGGGACCGCTGGCGGGCTTATGTGAGGGCGGCAATGAACCTTCGGGTTCCTTGAAAGCCATTTGTAAGTAAGTAAGCATCCCCAATGGCATGAAAAATTTCCAACCTGGTTTTGTGCAACATTTGCGGTGTGACGTTGTTAATAGCGTGACGAATTTTGTGTCATAAGTGGTTCCGGTTCTCTACATCAGGTATGCTCAAAATTGTAAAAGCTCTGATTACACGGATGATGCTGCACTGCATAACACACACAGTGTACGGACTGGGCTCCGCAACTACATTGCAGCACCGCCCGTGCCATCGCTCTCATACTCTTATAAATATGGATAATAAACTGAATTTGAAAAAGGAAATAATGTAAACTGTAATATTCAGTTACTACATTGTGTATTATATTTAATATAGTTATGATATTATTATATCATAGATAATGTTATTTTCATATTCCACCATACATTGCGGCCTGTTCAACATGTGGATTCTTTTCTGCAAGTAATCGGAAATCTATTTCCAACGAATTTACTGCAATGCGCAGCTGGCTCAAAAGATGCTCATCTGTTAATCGGGATCTATGTTTGGATTTAGCAACTTGCATTCTCTAAAATAATTCTTCGCACACGTATGTCGATGCATGTGTAGAGAATAAGCTCATCTTGGGATATTTCGTTTTGTTAATAAATAAAAGGTATTGGTGTTAGTTTACCCCTAATAGCGTTAATTCAGAGGCTACATAAAGACTGTCAAGCTGCTGTTAAGATAGGAAAAAGGTTATCAGCTGCCTTATATACAACCAAAGGCTTGAGACAAGGCTATAGCATATCCCCTACCTTGTTTAAAATATATATCCAGCAGATACTGAAGCAGTGGAATAATTCATGTCGAGGAATGGGAATTCCAGTTGGAAATGAGACAGTGCACTCGCTGCTATTTGCAGACGATCAGGTGATAATTGCGCAATGTCGAGAAGATGCAAAATTTATGGTAAGGAAACTCCTTGAAGCATTTGAAGCAGGGGGACTGAAAGTTAATATGAGTAAAACCGAATACCTGGTGATAGGTGGAGATGGACGAAATATAAAGTTGCCCCAAGGAATAATTAAAATAGTGAAGGAGTTTAAATATTTGGGGTCGGTTTTGCATGAGACTGGAAACTGTAAAGCGGATATAGATTATAGGATAATGCAGGGTAGAGGAGCAATAAAGATGTTGAATGGAGTGCTATGGAGCAGGACAATAACAATGCAAACAAAAAGAGAATTATTGAGGCTATAGTGGAAAGTATATTGACATATGGGGCTGAAGGCTGGAGTCTATCGGAAGGCCAAAAAGTAAGATACAGGCAGTTGAAATGGACGGCATAAGGAGAGGTGCTAGAATATCCAGGCTGGAAAAGAGAAGAAACGAGGATGTTACAAGGATAATGAACATGGAAGAATCGGTGATTGCAAGAATTGAGAATAGACAACTTCAGTGGTATGGTCATGTAAGGAGGATGGATGAGGGGAGGTGGCCAAACGTGCTACTTCAGTGGTCTCCAGCTGGTAGAAAGAAACGAGGAAGGCCTAGAAATTCATGGAGGGCTGGAATATTGAGGATGATGAATGATAAGGGACTAAAAGAGCAGGATTGGAATGACAGACGCAGATGGAAAATGGGAATAAAGGGTAACCACTGAAAAGTGGAGAGGCCCTCAAAAGTAAAAAGTAAGTTAATTTTTTAATACTTCTGTGCTTGTCAAGTCATATTCTCTGCATTTAGTTCTGAATGCTGCGTTATTTTGTAAATCAATTAACTCTTCCTGGAACTGCACTCTCACGGATTGTACTAAATTTACTATGAAAGGATTAACAAAAAGATTAATATCACTTTCCATACGTCTAAAATCACTAAATCTATGTTGTGTGAATTCAAATTTGAGTTGTTCCAGTACAGAGATATATTAACTATATTTTGTTCAGGCACCATACATCTCTTTACAAGTTCACCATCCGTGAAGGGTTTTAGTGCCTTAGCTAATTCCCAACACACTACAGAACTTGCTTCTAAACATAGACTCTGAATTGTTCGACTCTCTTCAATGTTTGGCCTTTCATTAAGTGCTTTCAATTCTTGAAACTGTAGTGCCTCTGAAAAATTATTTTATCATAACATGTATTTCCGTTGGAATAAAATCACCACAATAATAAGAACAATAATAATAATAATAATAATAATAATAATAATAATAATAATAACGTTGGTATATGGATACCTATTACAGAAAACAGCTTCCCTGTCACTTCGGCATGTTCTGGATGGGAGAGCGTATAATGTTGTTTTATGTTGCTCAGTAGTATTCCTGACAGTACCTTACAACATAGTAAACACTTTACCCAACGCAAAACAATTAATAGTTTTCCTCCCACACTGTACGGAATGGTTGTTTGCTTACAGAAGGTTTTGACTCTGTCATTGTCCCGCACTGTTCGTACGTTACTAAGTACTTGAACTGCCTTCCGCAGTCATCCGTCGAGCTTGGAATGAGGAACAGCACGCTCTACATTCGAAGGTTGTGATTACAGGATGTAATCGGGAGTCAGAGAAAGAGCATACCTGTTGTACAGGCTCCGATACACTTGATCCTTCACCGAACCCCACAGAAAAAATCCAGAGCGTAAGAATTGGGAAGCTTGGAGGCCAAGCGAGTGGTTCAGCTCGGAATGACTTCCTCGGACTTCTTGAGGAAGATTGTGCGAATCCTTTCCACATTTTCCTCGCACACCTTTCGCTTGTCGTACCTCCCACACATGGATACATCACTGCCTGTTTCTCGTAACTGCTTGTCCAATTAACGATGCTGATGTAAGTAGAAACATCGTCGTGACGTCTGAGGTTAAATTCGCGCCGAAATGCACGTTGCACACCTTCACAGTTTTTTTTTCCACCAGTGAAAGAATTTAAAACATTTTGTAAGACGTCCACATCGCCACCTTCGCGCATTCCGATCAAGAGCGCTACACCCCGGCGCACGGTGGTCCGTATCGCTTAAAATCCGGTCAAAAGTAATAACTCCTTTTCTAGCGCTCATATTAATTTGGAATTTGATACACTTGTTACTGATAACATGTTTCTAACTTGTGCAAATTTTAATGACATTTGGAAATTAATAATTACCTCTCTAGAGTGGTGAGACAATTGTGTGTTCAGTAATAAGGGCCAAATTAAAGATTTTTGTCATACTCCTGCTATTTTGTTGCAAAACTCGATAATTGCAATTTACAGTAATTTTATGTACACGATTTCATTAGCAACTCCTAATATAAGGGTTGAAAATTTAGGTAAGTAATTTCTTGTTTCTAATATGAAGTTCGAAAAATCACATTTGTTCGGATTGTTAGTGAATCGGACTATGCGGCGTCACGTTGTAGCATTTTTCATAAATTGCCACAGGCAGGCCTGTTGTGTATACAAGAATTTCGAATCGAAATCTAATGCAACGATAGTTGTTAGGTCAACTCATAAATATTGTCGGTTTTTTATGTTTGGTGTTTTGTAAGACTTAAATGATCTTTAGTTAGGCAGTGCAGTGTACAGGACGCTATGGTTATTATTGTGTATTGTGAGCATATGCCAGTCGTCACTTGTTAATGCAAAGAATATAAAATGGCGGTGGTAGAGTTTGACATTAGAGTCCCTCTAAATCACTACAGGAAAGATTATAAAGCTGCAGTCGCGGCTGGAAGAATATATTATGTGAAGTCGAGAGTGAAGGTGTCTTTAGTGAATGTGTAGCTCAACGATAGTTGTTTCAATAATAGAGAGGGAGATATTAAAGATTTACAATACCTTGGAAGACCTAAGGTGAGAAATATTAGGAATACACTTATGCCCACGTGCATCAACGTCGGTTAGTGTAACCATCGGTTAAAATTGTGACCTAATCCCCGATTAAGCATTTTTACGGTGGATCGACCTCGGTTACGACTTAAATAGGAAGTTAACCACAGTAATCTCTAACCGGCCAAATATGAGCGGTTAAAGGAGATAACCAGCGATTAGTAGAGCAAGTAAAGCAAAATGGCGGCCATAACCACAGGTGATTATTTCGAAGACGATTATTATTGTGCAGTACTTGAATTACTTGGATAGAGCATGAGCGTGAAGGTTCTTTAGTGGAAAGAGAGAATTCTTGCGAGCAATTAGGTGACAGAAAATTTCAGGAGGGATTTCGTTTATCAAAATCTACAAATGGATCAACTGAAATAACACAAGAACAATCATATTTCTCCTACGGATCGGCTGCTTATATTACGATTCTATGTAACTATTATTTTCTGTATTTTAAGAGGGAATACTCGAATACCAGTATCTCTTTCTCTATGTCAATGGCTGAACAAAGAGAGGTTATGGATGGATCTTAGGATAATGCACAATTCCCTGGTGTAGTCCAAGATCGTACACACATTCCTACCAATTTTCTGCATCCTTTTCCTTTATGGATATTCCATCTTTTTTATATAATAGGCCTAAATTTAAATCTAGTAATTAAGTCTATCGATACTTCAACCTAACATTGGGATATAATCATTTTTGGATTCAATTTTCCATTTTGTACGATTTTAACCTAAAAGTACTGAAAAACAAAGAAATGGAACTCACAAATATAACAGCGCCCAAAGGCAAACAAATGCAACGCGAAAATGTAGGATACGTTCATTTCGATGTAGAACATGTGAGCGCAGTCGTTTTTAGACGTTGACTATTATCTTTGCAGCGGTATGGATGCTTTCCTTTAGTCATTTTGTAGAAACAATGTACCATCATAGACTTTACTCTGGTTAAATGAGGTGTCAGCTAGCCAAGTTTTAGTAATCGGTGATTATGAATGGTGCACATAAATTACATTTTAACCACGGCTACTGTTTAACCATCGTTTCGTAATCTATGATTACTGCGTTTTTAATCAATGTTGATGCACTTCACCATTAGACTTTTGGAAGAAAGACTACAAAAAAGTAGGCCTACTCGTAGGTTGACATAATGATTTTATGCTTCAAAAGATACAATACATCGCCACATTAAGACGCTTAGGAGTAACTCATGAATTGACATCTAAAGAGTTTCAAAGGGCTATTCCATAAGAAATCGATCAGTAAAAAACCTCGCATTTTTATACTCTAATTTTTTCCCTATTTATACAAGGTGGTGAAGAGAGCGCATTTTCAAAAATATACTATCGAAAGTCAAACAGGTTTCGTATTGTTGAACGACAAACTTAGCGTATTTTATAAAAACAAGCCTCTTTCAGCGCTCAGAACTCTGGAACCATTTACTGCAGAACATTGAACGGTAGCTCAATTTGAAGCTGACATTTGTTAGGTTATGTTAAGAAGTAATCCTTATTTTTATTGTGTACAGAGAGACAGACAATCTGATTTTACTTACTTTTAGGCTTTTTGGCCATTTGTAAAAATGTAAAAAAATATTGAGAAAAATCCTTGTATTATTAAGAGGGATTCGGCATTGTTTGCTTAGTGGTATGGCAATAAGTTTCGAGGATATTAAATAGATTATTTTCACATGCCTGGACTTGAACGGCGCAGTACCGCACGCATTGGCCGAGAGCTGAAGATAAGGAGAATTGTATCATGTGATGAAAAATGGGTATATTACCGCAACCCTGACATCTCAAAACAGTGGCTCGATCCCCGTCAGCTTGACAAAACCGTCGTTAAACGAAATCGGTTCGGACCCATGTAATATTGTGCATCTGGTCGAATTAATATTAATCGATATAGAATTCTCTTGCAACAGGACAGTGCGAGACAGTATACCGTTCGAACAACCATGGAAAAGAATCAAATTGAGAGGAATCGAACTGCTATCACACTCGGCATCTTGCGCCTACAGATTACCATCTGCTTCGATCCATGTCCCACTTGCTGAGTGGAAGAAATTTTCAAAACTTGGAAGCCATTGAAAAGGATATCGCTGAATTCTCCGTATCAAAAACCAGAAACTGGTACCGTTTTGGGATAATCAACCTCATTGAAAGGTGGCTCAAGACCATAGAATCTAATGGCATTTACTTTGAAAATTCGATTAATTTCTTGTCACAACACACTCCAACTAATTTTTTTCTTCAAAACGGACAAGTAGGCTATGGGACAGTATATGTAAGTTGTAAGTCTATTGTAGATATTTGTAATGTTACATGTAGAAGCCGGGCACATAGTGTGTGTATATATTAATGAAGAAGGCGAAACAAACCGGTTTGGTTTAAACCTTGAAGCTATTGTTTATTAAGATTGTTTATTATTATTACTATTATTATTGTTGTTATCGTGTTATTATTATTGTTATTATTATTATTATTATTATTACTATTATTATTATTATTATTACTATTATTATTTTAATGTGCCGTTGGGAAGTGTTTAGGTTCCGTGAAATTCTGATATTTAGGTTCAGGAAAACATGTAACAGCAAAAAATACGCCGCAGTTTTGGAATGAGAAGCAAGGTAAAAATTTGATGATAACCTAGAAATTTGAGCCGTTTATTCAGTAATCCCTGGAATTCAAGTCCTTGTCTTGCTTCCTATGATTCTCACCACAAATCTAATTAACTAGTGGCTTGTGCAGCAAATGCTGCAAACTAAGTTCATAATTCAAATTTTCCAATGAAGAATACCAGACATTTTGGAAGTTACTTGCTTCCATAATAAAGAAACATACCCCTCTGAAGCGTTTTCTGTATGCTAAATACTTTTTATTGAACCTATACTATTACATCTTCAAGCAAGATAATTCAGTCTCTACAATCATATCCCACCTATCTCAAATCGATTTTAATATTATCCTCCCATGTACGTCTGCCTCCCTCAAGGTCTTTTCCCTTCAGGTCTTCCAACTAACAAACACTCTATACCATTTCTAGATTAACCCATACGTCCTACATGCGCTGCCATCTCAAATGTCTGGATTTAATGTTCCTAATTATGTTAGGTGAAGAAAACAATGCGTGTAGTTCTACATGGTGTAACTATCTTCATTCCCCTATGACTTATCCCTCTTAGCCCCAAATATTTTTCTAAGCATCTTATTTTCGAACACCCTTAATCTCTGTTCCTCTCTCAAAGTAAAAATCCAAGGTTCACAACCATAAATAACAACCGGTAGCATAACTGTTTTATAAATTCTTACTTTCAGCTTTAAATATCTACACCACACCACCATTAAATACTCGTATATGGAAAAGAGCCATACCACTTGATTAATAAATAACTATAAACATATTTCACTTTAATAACAATATTGTTATCTTACGTAAGTTTTGTATAGACTTCTATATAGCCGTCACTCAGTAAATATTATAGAAATGAAGATCTGACTTCAGATATTCTCTACGCCTATTTATATAACCCCAAAATGTTTCACTTTCATATCATCAATAAAGCATTAATCTGTATAATTGGTGACAAATACATCATGTCATTCACTATAATAATATTTCATTTTTAATGGTAATGTCATCAAACATTCTTAAGTTTTGTAGTTTTTAATATCCAATACACAGACAGCTGTACTCAGAAAATTACACGCCAGAGAATCTTCTTTTTAGTAAATCCTGAAGTTTTTAATAACCAATATTACAGAAACGTTCAGAAAAAGTTACACAAATGAAGATGGACATATTGACATTATGTCAGCCATTTGAACTCTAAATATGTCAGCAATCCTGCAGGTCCTTCGTGTGATATTCTTTATTGTAGTGTGTTTGTGTTTTGTTTTCTTTTATTCTGAAAGGGTCATTACCTATTTCTCAAAACTGACGACAGATGGATTTTGGAAAATAGGAAAATGATGTAGGAAAATCGACATTTCATTAAAAATGGCTATTTTTCTGAAAAAAAAAAAAACTTTGGGTTCCAAGCTTCAAAATGAGGGGTCATTTATTAAAATCCGTTCAGCCGTTTTCCCATAATTTCCATTACCAGTTCAAATTATATGTATAAAGATTTGTTTGTTACACAGGATGCACGGCTGTCATTAACGCAGGCCATATTCTCTCCGCCTATTTTGTAGATATTTAGGTTTGCGTGAAATGCCTAGTCTGATGTGACTTCCCAGGTAGCACACGCAAATAGACTTTGCGGATTCCCCAAAAGACAGAATGCTTTTCGCTTGCTGTAGCGAAGCCGGAAATAAACGGAATTGGCTCCTAGCCATTTCACAACAGGATTTTGTGTTACATTCTTGCACATGCAGCAAATCGCGTAGGATGCGCGTTGCTGCAGTTCGGAAGATTACCACAGCAACCTTCAATCACAGTCTACTATATACAGTCACGAAGCTTGAGTTTTGAGGGTGCTAGAAACAATAGACTGTGCCGGTACTATTTCGCATTGTCTGTAATGAGGCGATATTAGCGATCCTAGTGGTGAGCAACTACCTAATGTTTGCATATTTACTACGTATTGAGCTTCGTGACTGTATATACTAGACTGTGCTTCAATCCTCTGATTGAGTTTCTGGCTGATATGCACATCTATTATCAGGCAGTACATCTCACTTGACGATATGTGTCAGAGGAAGATCATTGTCTGACTAGTGTAATATGTTACCCCATTATCTCCTGGCCTAGGTGCCTCATAATTGCTGCCTTGTTGGTATCACTTGTGAGGTTCAGACCTGTCTTCGGATAGTTGACTAAACAACAATTAGTCGTGGTTCAGTAGGGGAGAGTTGCCTAATTTGTACCATTTTACACATTTTATTTTTTCCAATTTTAACTGACAACTGTTGAATCATTTCAATAGCGACATCTTAATTCCTGGTATGTTGGGAGGATTTTCCTAAAAAGGAAAGTTTATTTCAAGTTAACATAAAGTCATTACGTTCAGTTTTCTAAATGCCTGCAATAAGTACAAATTAGGCAACTGGTTTCCTAAATTGTACAATTGGTTCCTAAATTGTACCACATACATCAGGGCATCTAAGTTTTTGCTGTGTGTGGTGTGTCCATCAAGCAGCAGCAATAGGCTACTGGCCTTTTTTTGGTAGGATGGACGGAGGAAATGAAATGTTGCATCCATTTGACGAACAATTCGGAGTTGATGTAGCCCGTTTCTGAAACTGTGATAATGATAATAATGCCCGGTGGAGCACCAACAGACAGATCATTACTCATCTTGTGCCTCTTGAAAATAATCATGGGAGGAACATATTGACCAGATGCACTGGCACAACATACCATCGTTGTATTCACTCCTGCTTCTCCGCTCGATATCACACACACTTGTTTCTTGCCTTTCCTCGCTACGGTTTTCTGTGTCTTCTTCTGCACTGTGGAGAAACCACTTTTGTCTACATTGAAAATTCTCGTGAATTCCGATTTGTACCTCTCACTAATGTTTTCCGGCAGATCGAAGAATTCACAGACACGTTCTTTGTTGAACTCTTTCACTCGAGGCATGGATGTTGCCTCTGGCTGCCTACAAGACAATTTGGGATGCCTCTTCAGAAATCCATAATACCATTTCTTCCCTGCTTGATCCTTTTCACGATTGAAATTATGTGACAGTCCATTTCTCTGAGCTATATCAAAAGCAAGTTTCCTAACATCTCTTGGAGTTAATCCAGACATCATTTCTTCAAACTCTAGAATATGATTTTCAAGTTCATTTTCAATTTCTGCCGAAAATACTGTGATTCTTCTAAACGATTTCACATATCCATTAGCAACTACGTTTTTGTTTTTCGCATGTCTTAGTATTGTAGGCTTAGGCACATTGTACATTCGGGCACATTCGTTTATTCTATGATCGCCATTCATATATGCAGTAACAGCAAGACTTAGTGCATCCTGTGACCATGTCCCGTATTGAAGCTTCTTGCCAATTTGGAATTAATGTAAAATGCAATTATAATTTGTTACAAAGGAAGAAACTTAAAAACGCCAAAATATGAAACGTGGAAATTATTCGATTAAATTCTAAATGCATAATTTAGTGTGTTTATGCTATTTTTATGTCACAGTAATTTTTATTATTTGTAATGAACGTCTGACTATTTTAAATTCAGAATTGTTTGTTTTTTATTTCCTAAAAATAAAAATGACAGTATTAGGCCTATATTCATATTGAAATGATTAGAAGTTAATAAATTATAATTCTGGTTTAAATTAGGTATTTTTTTCTTCATACGTCACTATAATTTCAAACATTTATAATGAAAGTTCCCTATATTGTTCCAGTACATTATAGGAAACTGAAGCCGGTACAAAATACGCAACCTCGCCATGTTTTCTTTGTTAAATTCTTGCTGCTTAACGGTTTCTGACAGAAGTCTGTAACTTAATGACAATTACAATATATAAATGTAGTTTTAAAAAATATATAGCATTGTGGACTTCCACTTAAGTTTCGGAAGTAACTGTTGTAGCCATGTAGGGCGGAAACTACATTGAAACTACCTAAAACAAGTTTTTTCACTTCACGTCTGCACAACACAACCCACAGGCTTCGTCTCTCATAAAATGGCATATTTGTAGATGTAGTTCACAGTGTTTGACGTAGATGGCAACACTTATCAAGGAACTAATTTTCAAGACCGTGGTACAATTTAGGTAACGGTACAAATTACGCAACTCACCCCTATAGCTTCTTACCAAAGCAAATGGATTTGATTTTCAAAAATCTAATATAAAAATCGTATTGCCTTGACAGCAGTGGAACAAGTTTTTTTCTATAGGCTCTACTTTCTTCCATCATTGTTTCGTTGTTAGTTCAAATCGTGAAATAGTTTACTTCCTATCTACTGTATTTTTCGCTTATGTTTAAACCAGAAATCAAATTTGAAGCTCTGCACTTCAGCATTTTCGATAGGAGTTGCTTTGATGCAGAAGTACGTTAGTTTTATCGGCTCGTGTCATGAAAATACAGACCTGTATTTTATTAGTGTGTACTATATAGAATAGCTCTATTCTATATAGTATATACTAATTGTGTGTAAAACTTCACTGCACGATCTAACTACAGTTTTTATTCGTATCTTTATTTATCATGTGATGTGACGAAAGGTAATTACCGATAGATTGACCAGCAGAGATGGTCAGAAATCTGTTTAATCTGTTGAATGTCTTAATGTGTTTATTTATTTTATTTTATTGGGTTATTTTACGACGCTGTATCAACATCTCAGGTTATTTAGCGTCTGAATGAAACGAAGGTGATAATGCCGGTGAAATGAGTCCGGGGTCCAGAACCGAAAGTTACCCAGCATTTGCTCATATTGGGTTGAGGAAAAACCCCGGAAAAGAACTCAATCAAGTAAATTGCCCCTACCGGAATTCGAACCTGGGCCACTTGGTTTCGCGGCCAGACGTGCTGACCGTTACTCCACAGGTGTGGGCTGTCTTAATGTGCTTTTATTCCCTGATCTTACCGATTGTTTTCCGTGTCCTTTTTCTTTTGTCTGATTTTTTTTTTTCAGAAGCTATTTGCCGGGTTCTGTTTGTATACACCAGCGTTTCTCAGACTTTTTTGAAGTGGGGAACACTTTTTTAAGTCAGAACAGTTCCGCGGACCACCTTACTCTTGCTCCCTTCGAAAGCAAATTTATAATTTTTGTAGTATATTTTAATACCAGTATACTTACATTTTAAAACAGAATTAATGAATTAAAATTAATTTAATTCCTTTAATTGTATATTAGTATTAACTAATTAAGTTACTGTTAATAGAAAAAAATCATTTTCGTTTTTTAATAATTCAAGGCTATTAGAGTTTGGATAATCTTTAACTTATTAACTAAACAAAATAAATAAATGTTGGTACTCACATTAATGAGATGGATAAGCCTGCCGATTCTTGCAAAGTTGTTCTATACTTGGTTGTATTCTGGTAAGCTTAAGTCGGAGATCGTCACATACATCGAGTCGATTTTGTTACTTTGTTTTTATCAGAGTTATCGATGAAAACCTTTTCTCACACAGATACATAGAAGCAAACTGAATTATAGTCTCTAAAGCGCCATTGTAAAGTTCATTATATTATCTTTTCACTTATGATAAGGTCCAGAAATTAACCATATATTCGCTTAGAATTTCATTTTAAGTCCGTTGTCAGTCGAGAGTTCAATTAACTGTTCTCTTGCACTCAATGAAAGTTTGTTATTTTTAATATTGCAATTAAAGGGATCTCAAACCCATGAAAATTCGTCATATTTACTTCGAAAATAAGTTGCAAATTGTAACCTCAGAATTTCGGGATGCGAACATATGTCATTGCATAATTCTTTTCCAATAACGAAATTATTTTCAACCGAAGAAGACTCTAGGGTTGGAAATAGTGAAAAAATCCTCCTTTACGGAACTGACCCGCAAACCGAGTTTCCTCTCGAACATCTTTATTTTCTCATGCGCATTGAGAACAGTCAAAGAATTACCTTGTAGAGAGAGATTTAGTTCGTTTAGTTTTGAGAATACATCTGAAAGATATGCCAATGTACTTAGGCACATGTCATCAGCTGATGTGCAGGAAAAAGATGGCGAGAAACACCACGTTCACAGTGCTTTAAATACCTCTTTTGTTGCTGAGAGTAGAGTGGAAAGTCGGTAGACAGATAGGGTAATAAATTTAATAAAATGTCAGTACTGAAAGAAAAAGTGTAAGGCGATTGCCATGTGTCATTTCTAAACTTTGAGATTTTCAGCTATAGTGTAATACGCAATTCGTTTGAAGTTTATTTTTTTCTTCTGTCCTTTTTGAAGGACCACAAGGGCAGACCTCGAGGACCACAGGTGGTCCGCAGACCATAGTTTGAGAAACGCTGGTATACATTTACGAATTAATTCACATGACAAGTATTGCAGCGTACTAATTAATATTACCTTTACAAGAAGTCAGGAGAAATACTACAAATTATAATTTCCTCAGAATTGCTTTCAGTCAGTTTTTCCTCAAGTAAAGCCTGGTCCAGACGCAACAACTTGCTTGGCATTTTACTTGCACATGCAAAACGTTGCAAGTAAGAAGGAGCGTGTGGTCCTTAAAAGTGAGTGATTTCTAGACTCAACGGAGACTGAGTTGGAGGCATGAGCTCCGCATATGGTCCATTTATCTTTATATCGTCTATCATCTGATATCTTCTTCTGCCGCGAACTCTTTTCCCGTTCACCATTCCTTCCAGTGCATCCTTCAGAAGGCAGTTTCTTCTCAACCAGTAACCCTGCCAATTCCTTTTCCTCTTTCTGATCAGTTTCAGCATCATTCTTTCTTCACCTACTCTTTCCAACATAGCTTCGTTTTTTATTCTGTTTGTCCATTTCACACGGTCATTCTTCTCCATATCCAAATGCTTCTAGCCGCTTCACTTCACTTCATCATAATGCCCATGTTTCTGCACCATACAATGCTACACAAAGCACTTCACTAGTCTCTTCCTTAGTTTTTTCTCCAGAGGTCCGCAGAAGATGCCCCTTTTCCTATTAAAAGCTTCCTTTGCCATAACTATTCCCCTTTTAACTTTCTGGCAGTAGTTCATGTTACTGCTTATAGTACACCCCAAGTATTTGAAGCTGTCCATTTGCTCTACTGCCTCATTTAGAATTCGCATGTTTACCTTCTTTACTTTTCTTCCTATGATCATGATCTTCGTCTTATTTGCATTTATCTTCATTCCATACTGCTCACAGCTGTCATTTAGCTCCAGTAGCATATCGTTTAGTATCATTTCCTCTTCTGCTAACAACGCCATATCATCAGCAAATCTTACGCACTTTATTCTTCTTCCTCCTACTATCACTCCTCTCATGTCGTGAAAACAGTTCTTCACTAAATCCTCCAAGCAGATGTTGAACAGGATAGATGATAAGAGCATCCTAGTCGTACTCGTCTCCCTATTCCACCTCCTTCAGACATTTCTCCTCCTATCCTGACTTTGACTCGTTTCATATAAAGGTTACTGAACAGCCTCCTCTCTTTCCAATCCCTACAGATTATTCTAATCCACTCTGTCAAAGCCTTTTCTAGAACCGCAAATACTATATACACTTATTTATTCCTCTCGAGGTATCTTTCGCCGATTGTTTGTAGCATTCCAATTGCATCTCTCGTACCTTTTCCCTTCCTGAAGCCTAACTGCTCTTCCAACTGTTCTTTCACCTTAGAATATAAACGTCGATTCAGTATTCGCAGATGAATGTTCGCGGAGTCTGATATCAGGCTGATCGTCCTGAACTCCTTAGGCTACATTTCTTGGCATTATTTTTCTTCGGTATTGGAAGAACACTGTCTCCGTAAAATCTTCAGGCCAGTCGTCTTTCTCTAAAATACTTAAGAGGTTTAAACATGTAAGGATGGAACAAATATGACGGCCTTCTTCTGCAGAGCGTACATCGGCGAATATCGCACTTCGCCATATTCCACAAACCTGAGCCAATATAGCGCCTATAATGCACGACGCAAATGGCTACACTGAGGAAACTTTCACTGGTTTGGAAAGAATGAGCAAAGGTGGAATAGGAACCACTTATTTTGTTTTGGCTTCTCGAATTCATTGACACTACTAACTCGATGATTTTAATGGGAAATTTGGAGATTTCATTTACCCTTAGGAATCCGGAACGAGATTGTTACAATGGGTTAGATTTTTCAAGAGTTTTTGGAAAAGTTTCTATTGTTTCCTTATACTGCCTGTTTCAGTGGTAGTTGTAGAAGTATTAACGGGAGGGAAATAATCCTGTGAAAAATGGAAAAAATTTGAGAACTTTTATGAAATATAAAGATTTTACCAAAATATTATAAAATATGAAACATTTTTGGACATTAATAGCATTCTACACATCATAAATCGTGAAAATCCTTCTTAATGGTTTAGAATATGAAATTTAATATTTTGCCTGTCTCTATGATAACTAAGGAGCGGATTCCTATGTAATTAAATATTATTTTTGCGTGTGATAAAACACGATTAACAAAGTTAAAAATTCCGAACATGCAGTTTCAAGTTTAAAACCCGAATTTTATTTCACATAAAAACACATATTTTCACAAATAAAATATGTAAATACATATTTTCAGGAAATCTATTATAAACACACAAATCTGGGAGTTTTTTTGCTTAAATAATTTTTTTACAAAACTTTTAAATATTTTAAAACTAAATCAATTATGTCATTCAGAAGTACGTTATCTTTTTAAGAATTCTTGGTTGCTTCGTGTTTCTCAGCGCTGTTTGGTGTATCCGTGATCCATTTTTGTAATAGTATCGCCTCAAGTTCTGAGAACTGCCAGGCAGCATATCAGTGTTATTATTAGAGAATAAATTAACATGGACAAGGAGGAGAGATCTTGCAACACATAATTAGGAATGTTTATTGTTGCCGAAGATGATTTCATTCCACGCTCTGTTTGTGGAACACAACAGATAAGAGCTCGGGTATGAACATTATTTAATGTAAACAAATCTCTCGCCTCTCGCTCATGTCCATCAAGTAAGGCAATACGTCTTGTTGTGATTCCCTGTTATCGGGCTTCGTCAGTCGATATCCTTCAAGATATGCTGAAAGATGGTTGTTTAAAAAACGATTTGGCTTTCCTATTAGCAAATCTAAGCTTTTTGTGTGACACCATAAAAAACTAGAAACATCCAAAAACCTGTTGTCTGAAACAGGGAGGTGCATGCCGTGGAAATTAAACTAGACTCGCTACCAGGTTCAGAAGTACAAGTACTAAGGGACAAATTCCAGAATGTATTTGGGAAAAACAGTGGATATAAAAATATGTGTAAAGTTGCACAAGTATTGGAGGGTGTGCCTGTAGGTGAAATTGACGGTGTATGTGTTTGTGACATTCCTCTCTTTAAATATGCACGTCTGACGTCCTGTGATGTGGAAAGATCGTTTTCACAGTATAAGTCGTTGTTCAGAGATAATCGGCATGCATTTGTGATGGAGAATTTGGAGATGACCTTTGTTGTTCACTGCAATTCTCGGCCAACTACTAGCACTCAAGTGTGGTTGGTGAGTACCTAGTGACATTTTTTTTCAAGCTAAATAAGGTATTTTTGTCATATTAAAAAAATGTATATATTTTTTTCATTTTCAGCAAATATTTTCGTACTTTTTAGCACATAAAAATAAATATATTTAAATTTTTAGCACATAAGAATCCGGTCCCTAATGATAACTCTCCAGAAGCCATTTCCTAGACGACCTAGACCGCTGCGTACGCTTTGTAGATTTACTTCGTCAATTTACAGCGAGACAAGACGTGAAAAACAAAGTAACAGCGTCTCCCGTAGTGGATTTGTCAAAACTGAAGAGGAAGACTGTGCAAACACTGAGCTGTGTGGACGTTCCACAACTCGAACGATTTACTTGACGACTTGCATGCACAGTGTTACTTGAGCGTCTGGACCGGGCTTAAGGGAAGAGGATGGTATTTTTTGGTGAAAAATGAGTAAATTTTCGAAAAATAAGATTTTTTCCTTAAAATACTCTGTGATATGTGTGGAATATATTGTATGATATTTTGTGGGTATTTGTGCCCTTATCGGATGTTGAAACGCCATTTTTAAACTTCCTGCGCTCTGGATTTTTAAATCACACCGC
The DNA here is from genome assembly GCA_025594305.2 of Periplaneta americana. NCBI lineage: Eukaryota > Metazoa > Arthropoda > Insecta > Blattodea > Blattidae > Periplaneta > Periplaneta americana. Next base: position 148,488,731 of record JAJSOF020000017.1, read on the forward strand.
CCTTTGTTTGTTGTTTCCGGAACTTCATTTTTTTTTCAAAACCAAATTTTTCTTTAAAATACTCTGTGATGTGTGTGGAATACGTACATTGTATAACATTTTGTGGATATCTGTGTTCTTATTGGATGTTGCGACGCCATTTTTAAAGATCCTGCGCTCTGGATTATTAAATCACACTCCCTTTGATTGCTGTTTCTGGAACTTTATTTTTTTGCTACATTGCCAGACAAAAATCGATATAATTTTTGAAGTATTAAATATATATGTATGAAATTTAGAATTCACATTCTCTAGACTACTAGGAAACTTTTCTCTTTAACAGAATTTTCGTTAATTGATTTTCATTTTAAAAATAAGTCTGTCCGTTTGCAAGAAAGAAAATAAAAAATGTTATTAAATTTTAATTGTTTATTTTACAAATGAAGGGATTAATATCAAAATTCTGTTATAGACAGTTTGAATTTATCTTTAAAAATTGGTTAGATATATCGAGTTTAGTAAAATTCTGCACTGGGTACATTTTGTTTTCAAATCTGGCTCCCAAATTTTTTTTTCAAAATATTTATGTTTGGTTGAGTTGCTATAGCCATGAGCTCTCTACATACAAAAAATTAATATTTTACACCAAATAGGAAAAAAGTTAAAAAAATACCATCCTCTCCCCTTTATGTATTGTCTTGAAGACATACCTCCGTTCCCGTTATCTTCAATATTAGACAAGTTCTACATTTAGAAATTAAGTAAAGTTACAGTAAAATTTGAATAAGATAGAGTTCTGTAGTATATAATACGAAAGTAGCCTTCACTTCAGTATAACTCAAAGGACAATTTTGGAGATCTTTCATGCATATTCTGCATCATATAAGTTTGCTTATTGCGATTGTAGAGTTGATTTAATTTTTTTCTTTCTTCTTGTTGCAGGTAAGAGATGGAGTGCTGGTATAATATTTCTCTATATCGAGGGTAAAGTAAGTATATATCATCTCAGTACACTTTGATATTCTTTCCAAAATACATGTATTCCCATAAAATGGTTCAGAGCAAGTGCCCCTTGGACGATTCGATCGTAATTCTTCAACTGTTCTTACTTTGTTTCAAAAGAAATTAAATCCTACCTTGTCATTTAGTAGCTTTGCTTGTTGCAGAAAAAATTGCTAGTATTTCCTCAGTGTTTCGGTATCCGGAGTATTGAATTATATTCTTAATTGGGTCTCATCCCTGAGCTAAACAAACAGTCTGGGTTAGAGCTTACAGGTTGTTCTCGAATTTCATTACATTCTGCTAATATACTGTACTCACTTTTGTGTTCACCTTAAATAACTTGTCATAAGTGAAGTGCCTATTATGTATAACTGTCTTATACACTAAACCAGCGGTCATCAGCACAGTGCGCTCTCGAGCTAGCGTCTCTTACAGCACCAGCGTGCACCCGTGGCTGCTGGTGGGTAGGTTTCCTCCCGCACGACGGTGCATATTGCAATGCACTGCTTACCCGTGCTGACGATCACTGCACTAGACTGTCGCTAATCGAGCCTCTCAATTATTCGGCCTTCTTCTACCACTTCTGCTGTAAGAGTTTCTGGAAAATTTGCACCTGTGCAATGTGTTCTACTGTATTACTTATGCACGTACTATACCTATACGTATAGCCTATACGCATCGGTCACATGTGAAACGATTTAGAAGTGCAAGTGGAGCCGTTGGCGTAACTTATCACTAGACTTCGTGGAATTGCCACGAGAATCGTAAGGTTCACTACGCACGCGGTATAGACTGTATGAGAAGGGGGCGTGCAACGGATGGAGTATGCCTCTGATGTAAACACTGAGCAGTATACTGCGGTTACAATAAAACCTGTATCCTGCATTCAAGAAATATAATGATTGATCATTGAACTAGGAAATGTCTAAACATGTAAATACGCAATTATTTTGTAGTGAGATATATTAACTCTTAAAATTTAATGTAAGATACTCAAATCATCCTTGAATATGTGCATTGCAGTGAAGAGTTACGTACATTTTGAGCGACTGCAAAGTGAACCTCCTCCGATGGTCACTCATACAGTTTTTATATTGGTAAAATGTAATAGGTGCATATTTGAAGAACGGGAAGTCACTACTTTTTAGTACACCAACTTCAGATGTCTTGTCGTGACCTGATAGTACATCATTTATAATACGAAGTTGTGAATAGGCAGAATTTTTAGCAATAATGTTTCTCAAGTTACATTTCAATTTTTCTGAAATTAGTGAATTGTTATTTTGGATAACGGTTTGTGATACTTTATCCACTATATTAAGGGCTTCTGAGAGTTTTAGTTTAGACGATTCTAACAGGGTGATGCTTTTGGACACGATTTTAAAATTAGACTCAATGAACAGAATATCTTCCAATAGCTGTTCAGAAGGCAATGATTTTACAGCTGCAACAGCGGAACTGTCTGTGCTATCCAATGCATCAATTACCTCCATTATTTTGCCGTAATGTTCTGAATAATAATTAACAGCATCCAACCACGTTCCCCAACGGGTCAAGACTGGCTGTAGGGTAAGGGTATTCCAGGGGCAATTATTTGGAACAGCAACACTCTCATTGTAGTATGTTTGATTGAATTCTTTTCTGCACTGAACAGATGTTAAGCTTTAACTGTTCCAACCACAGTAATGCAAAAACAAGTGCTTACATAGGTATACATTAGTTGTACCTGCTCTATCTATTTGGACCGGTCACAACTCTTAACATGAACTGCTTATACTACGAAACCGGGCGGTCGCTCACCTCCTCTATACTACCGTACATCGGCAACCTGATTGCATGCTGCGTGTGGCAATTCAACAAAGTCTACTTATCAGTCTTAGGATCCGAGACAACTTTAGAATGGAGTGAAGTTACAGTGCAATGAAGTGCAGATGGAGTGAGGTGACGCGTTGAGTTTTGTTTACAATCCGGTTCGTGATCAGAGGTATAGCTCGCGCAAGAAACGATTACATTGCTGTCTGTTTTGACGTGCACGCCGAGGGAGGAGAGGTGCGGGCCGATAGAAGTACTGTCTCTTCCAAGAAGATGAACAAATGAGGACATCATTGTGGAAATAAAGAACGTAGCAAGAGAAAAATTCGGAGCTAATTAAACGCGTAACATATGTTTACGAATGAAATAATAATACCGTGCGATACAAGACACGTATTCACATGCAGTGGAACAAACTAAAGTCGTAATGTAACTATCGCAACGCAAGACTGATTCTATCAATGTCATTTCTCTCAATGTTGCCAACTCGATTCTTAAAAACCCGCTTAAAGCCGTGCAGAAACTGCTAAATTGCTATATTGTCAATGTAAAATTATATTATTTTGCCGCTGTGAGTGCTAAAAATATCCGCTAAATCCCTATATCAGCAATACAAATTTCATAATTTTACCAACGCCTAAAAACGCTAGATCTAGTATCTAAAATTTTAGTGGCAAAGGGATATTTTAATCGCATCACACATTATAATTTAAATAAAAATTTCACCGATTTTACGAAAGCTTAAATATTTAAACCCCATTTTCTCAAAAGTAACAGCCCTTTACTTATGACCCCCTCAATTTAAATGCACTTTCTATATTGTATGTTAACACCGATAATTAATATGCTAAATAAAGTAGAATTATATAACGAACATAGCCGCCTGAAAAGTTGAGTTTTTGAAAAAAAAAATGTTACTACTCTACTGTATTTTGATAAATTCCGTAAAAGTGATCATCAAACTGAAAATCGTAACATCGTATTTCCCTACAACATAAATGGATACACTAATTTTCTCTCCTCCTATACCTAGTAAAATGATTTGTTTACATATTGCACTAGTAACATCAAATTCCTGTAATGGAAGGGGGCAACAGTGTTTCCGAGTATAGCCAGGTTAATGTTAAAAATGTTGGTAAAAATAAAGTGATGTCCCTGTATGTGTATAACAAGAACGCTTTGTCGTCATCATATAACATAGACACACTGCAGCATCCTGACCTACAAGGCCGAGTCGGAAGTTTGCCTTGGCAGGTAATACTTCGTTGCGAAATTCCTATCTGTACATGGAGATAGATTCAGTTATTTTGACATTTGCTTTCTAAGTGGTTTAGAGAAAAAGCCGAAAAACTATCTGTAGTGTTTCCAGTGTTGAGATGTGCAGGAAATTTTTATAATAGTCTTTAATAGTAAAGCTGAGGATAAAATTACATGTTTGAACTAAAAGTATGTAGTTTTGTAAGAGTTATTAGATTATTAAATTTGGACATGTCGTGTTTTGGAACTAACTATTGCATATGTCGGATTTTGGAACTAACAATAAAATATATGTCGGATTTTGGAAGTAACAATAAAATTTATGTCGGATTTTGGAAATTCTAATAATATTAGTTTTATTAAATAATCCACATTTTATACTAAAAAGCTATTAATTTTATTGAATCCATGGAATATAATAAACAATTATAATTTATTTATATATATCATCAGAATATTATATTTCCCTTCTTCCTGTGGTTCACAGATAGTCAATCTTCTTCACACTCATCCTCGTTATAAATACGGTCTGTGTTATTCTTGCAATATTCCAAAATTTCCATGTCTCTCCAGTTATCTTAAACATTTCTTTAAGTAATTTGTTAACATTACTTAGTTCTTCCTTATAGATTATGCATGTGCTTTTGTGCAAATGTAATTTTTGCATCCAGAGCACGTTTTCCTCTTTTTCAAAATACTTTGTACAAATTTACAATTCTTCTATAGTTTTGTTCACCCCTTATTACAACTCCATTTTTTATTCCTTTATCTTGATTCTTTTACAGAATTTTAGTTTGAAATGCCAGCCATTTGGTGGCTTCAAAACAGTTTGTATATTCGTTTTCCAATCATAAACTGGAAAGTCTATACTTAACTTGTTTATGGTGTCATTGTTGTTGAAGATATTGCAGTAATCTTCGGATTTCATAATGTTCATCTTCTTTACCTCCTTCTCAATTCCATAAGAAATTCTATCCGTTGGTATGGAGGAAATGGTGTAACTCATTTTACCTAATTGTTCGATGAAGTCTTTCAATGCATATCACTTTATTTCACATTTCTTGCTACGTATATCCTCTTCTCTTCCTTTTTTACTGGCGGAAGTCCAATTTTTAAATGCCATTTATATACAAGTCACACCCAATTCTTGATACTTGCAAGATGTTTAAGAAAGTTTGTCGGTAAACTGGTAGAACACGACCTGCTCCCATCCCCTGATGTCTCATTGTTCTATGAACAAAATATGTTTTAGGATAATCAGCTGTTGTGTATTCAATATGAATTCATCTTGAACCAACTTATTAGGGACGCTATAAAACACTTTATAAAAGTGGTTGATATCACGCTGAGTTAGGAAACTTCATTGGTTTATGGGTAAAATTTTGAGTTCTGAGAGAGTAGCTACCAATAATCAATACAAAAAATTATCAAATACAGGCATGCATCGCACAATCACTGTAAAGACAAACATTACAGTTAGCATAAAACTTAACTTCCTATCCCTTTTCTGTGTTTTGACTAATTCTTTGTATCACCGACTCACTTTCTTCCACGCCCAGGCTCTGAAGGCGAAGTTTGTGTGTGAGATTCTATGAAAATTTTACTTCTATAAGAAGCTCACACAACACGTCAACATGTTGTAAAAATCTGCACAGCTCTGAAGTACCAATATAATGAAGCTTATTCTTATTCAGCTAAAGTTCCATTGTCGATTTTCCCAGTAAGTTCCGTGCACTGAAGAATTATGATATTCTAAAAGAAAACACTAGTGGCATAAAGAAATCACACACTTTCTTAGTCTTGAGCAAAGATGTCGACTACTGGAACGTTACTGGCCTTCATAGTTCACACAATGGAAGTGTAAATGTCGGACTTTGGAATAAACTGCATATGTCGAGTTTTGGAACAATACCTTAACAAAATAAGTCGGGTTTTGGAAAAAATTCCATATTTTAATGCTTGATTTATGTTAGAAATATCGAGTTTTGGAGGATGAAATAGTGTTTTTCCAATGTATTTCAACCCAAAAATATAAGAAATGATCGTAACTCATTTTTCATAAAAAATGGCAGATGTCGACTTTTGGAACTATACACCTCATGTATTTTTTGTATAGTGACAATGTCATTAAAAATTCATTTTTTCCTTTCCTTCGCAACACATTGAGCCAAGTTCCGAAAGAGCTGTTCTTGCAAGCTATATTGTTGCCCTAAATATCGCCAAAAGTAGCCGGCCTTTTACGGATGGAGTGTGTGTAAAGGAGTGCATGATTTCAACTTCAGAGATATTGTATCCTTCCCTGGTGACGTTATTTGAGTCAATTAGTCTCTCTCCACAAACAATCCCTCGCTGCGTGCAGGATCTTGGTGAACATTTTATGACGTCCTTTCCTGTAAATGTTGAGCAGGCTCCAGTCAAATTCCAAAGAGAATCGATAAGGCTTCAGTGTCACACAATTTTGAAAGATAGATATTACAATATTCCAGGCGGCCTCGTTGCGTTTTGTAAGGATTGGAACAAAAAGAGTTCCCGCGTATGCACGCATTGACATGCAGTTAATTGTTACGTTTGGCTCTACATACCTTTGCGAACACACATTCTCAGTCATGAACCTGAGTAAGAGCAAAAATATGTCAGGTTTGTACGATGTTGCATTGGAAGCAGTGTTACGCGTTCATTCTGATCAAACAATTTCCCTGATATAGCTAAGTTGCAGTGGCGTGCGGTGCTATTTCTCGATGGGGAACAGGTCAGAAACAACACTAATAATAATAACAACAATAATAATAATAATAGTAATAATAATAATAATAATAATCTGTATTATGATTTAGCAACATTACCAATTCTTTTTTTTTTACTTCATTTACAACTTAATTAGAAAAAGAATATGTTAATATAAAACAAATTAATGATATTATATTAGCGTTATTATTATTATTAGATCTAAATATATAACACCGTTAACTAAAAATAAATAAACCTAAATTAAACCTACAATTTACCGCTTGACGAGCACCTAGTTAACCATTTCACAGAATTACAGTAACTATTTTGAAAATGTCTTGTGTAAGATTTTGTTTTAGTTTTAAGTTCTGTAAGGAGAGGAGTAAGTTTGCCATTCAAAATAACCGCGCTTTTCTCAGCAAAATTGATCGAACTAAACGCTCTCGACTTCAGCTGATCGATAACACAACACTCGCTGTCTTGGTTTGCATCAGGGCGCTTGCGCTCGGTCTCGTTGAAGTTGGAACAGGCAGCAGTCACCTGTTCCATTGCCAATATTTCGTCAGATTTAACTCAGGCCGTGAATGCGTAAATCGTACGGATTTTTTTAAGAACTATTGTATAATTTCACACACTATATTATGTCACACGAAAAACTCTTCGAACTTAATTGTTTTCCGAATTATCACTATATAAATAAACTAGCTTGATGAAACAGTACATTACACACTTCTCAATACTCCGCGAGGGAAGAGGTAACTTTACAGCTTCCAGCGATATTCGGGTAAGTTCGTGTCCGCTCGAGCCTGCTTCGGAGAAAACATTGTTTGAGATCCCACTCACATCATCACGCACAGCAGACGAGAAGGGCTCGGGCCGTTTACACTTCGCTGCAATAAGCCTGCTAACGATAGCTGTTTTCGCTTTTCGACAACTGCAAGTAGGCTTATCCATTAGAATGAAGTATATCTCACAATCTCAATTAAGGGGGCAGGGAGGAAGGGAACACCCTGTTCCCTCTGTTCCATGGAGGAACCGCCACTGCTAAGTTGGTGAAATCAAAGAAATGTCATTTGTCTTCCTAACTACAGAAAAAAAAAGGACAATTTTATTTTGTTGTATTATTTTGTAAAGGCCAACTGTTGTAGTTCTTGAATTATTTCTATGTGTCGTAAAATGTGCCATCCATATACCTCACTGGCTCCTCCACTCCTTCCTTGCGAGCATGCCGCCCTCTCAGCGATCGGTATTCCGTCTCTCCCCGGGGCTCGGCACGGGGCAGCCACGGTCAGTGTTGCCAGCAGTTGTTCATATAATCCCGCTAGATGGCTTTCGAAAACCCGCGATTTTCTAACAAAAATCTCTAGATTTATTACGTATATATTATTCAATTTTATAATAATAATAATAATAATAATAATAATAATAATAATAATAATAATAATAATAATAAAATAAGTGGTATAGCGCACAAGTTTAACTTTCGCAGATGCTGGTCAATGAAGCTTTCGTTTCGGCACAATGTAAGACATTCAATTTTATACGCATCCAATTAGTATTGATAAGAAGCATGTAATTTGAAAATCACTCACTCAAATTAGCAGCTCCTCTACATCATCTCCATCTGAACTTTCTAACGCAGGAATATAATACTATGAATGTGAGGTCCCCTGGGTAGTAAGTTATTCCCGGCCTGTCCACTTTCAATTTTGTACGTAGTCAAGGTACCTATTTTCTCCAAAACGTCTGGTGGTACCTGATAATTCTTGCAACACTTGTTCACATGATCCAGACCTGCCCGTATTGTCAGAATTATTGCATCCATTAATTCTGTCCCCATCCGTTTTCGTAGACTTCACGACATTCATCGAACTAAAAAAATATTCTCTTCGCTTGAGTATTAGACCAAGAAAACAATAATATCAAGCAATTCTTGAAAAGGATTTATATTAGATGCGTTCCTGTAAATGGCTATTTCGCTCCAGAATTCAATTGTGTTTGTCTTTCTGTTACACTTCACGTAGCCACTCTTTACGAAACCGTTGCTGATCACATCTCAGTTATTTACGGATAAATAGCACACAGAAAGGTTTAACGATATTGTACCGGTATATTTATAAAACGAGTAATAGTTAACACTGTCACGGTACACGTCTTACACAAATAATATTCTTTAAGCAATTGAATTTAGTCTGTATGTAATTTCTAATATATTATAGGCCTATTATTAAAGTCTTTGTTGATCATGTGAAGTATTAATGCACGGCGACAGCAGATGTTCGATGTTTAACGTTTAATTAGAATGCCACCACACTTACATTTTTTATTGTCCGATTGTTAAAATCGATCGGTATTAAACTTGCAAAAACAACAATAACGCTAATATAAATATTTTCTTTTCAGAAACTTCAGAGATTAAAAACCGCTAGTATTCCCGCTAAGCGGAATGATATAATTTTACCCGCGAGACGATTATCCAAAAAAAAAGCTAGATTTAGCGGGAAAATCGCTGAATTCGCAACACTGATCACGGTGGGTGCCGCTTGGGATGGTCTGGTTTACTCTACAGGCACTACTTACTTAACTGTCATCTCATTAATAAAGTGTATTGTCTGGCATATTATCAGCTGAAGTTATCTACCAGATATCACTCCTGAATAGCCCGCTTCCACTCACATAGCCGAGTGAGCATGTCATCACAGATATCTCGAAGCAACACACTTCTGATCTGAACCGTTATCGCGCAGTTCACTCATCAGCGATAATTCCATGGCATGACTACTAGCAATACTAAATATAAAGTGATCAAATCACTATCATTGTATTAATTACGTTCCTATTTTCACTTAATCGCCGTTTAAACTTCGTTTTTTCAGTACATAAATTTATAGCAATTGAAAATCGGGCTAATCTTAACAGCACACTTCTTCAAGTTATTCACATTATTCGCTATGTAATTTTTACATGCTACAGAGAACCTGAACTCAAGTTGAGTATCGCTCGAGTATTATTCATGCTGCCGAGAAGGCTCATATAGAAGTTCACTAGTGATTGTTAATATGAAAATGAGTTGCATTTCCTAATAAAGGTGACAAAAATGCCCTCAGATTTTCCTTTTTCTTTTGAGATGAGGTTGAAATGAGAGAAGTTTGAGGAAAACATCCGGTATATTGTGTAAGTCTTTTGTATTCAATTTCAAGCAGATAAACTGTATACATTAATATTATGCGCAGCAAGAAGGAAGAAGTGAATTGTTGTGAAAGGCAGGACATGTATAAGAAGTTCCATTCGCAACACGACTGATGGGTACGAAACAATTTTCCTCACTATTTTGTAAATCCCTTGCTTGTAAATATTATGTCAATGAAATGATTAACTTTGCTGAAATTTGTCTGCATCAATCACGGACAACAAAACGATACAATTGTGATAGAAGTGACGAACGAAAATTTTAATTCGTTTATCTTACAACGCTTTATGAAATGCTATGGTTATCTATCGTCTGAGAGAGATGAGGATGACCATGCCACGAAATGAGTCCAGGGTCCAGGGTCGAAAGTTACTCAACATTTGATTTTAATAGGTTGTGGAGAAACCCCGGAAGAAAATCTCATCCAGATAACTTGTCCCATCCAGGATTTGAACCCGGGCCCGCTCGTTGCACGGTCAGAGATGCTAACCGTTACTCCACGAAAATGTGGAAGCATATTTTTATAACGCACAATCCAACGGAGTAAACCACTGTTACCATTACCTTCAAGAGGAAGGACGAAACCTAATGTTACATTACTCGGAAAAATATATTTTACTCTGGGCCACTCTGGATCATTCCCAACCCAAACCAGTCGATTAGAAGTTCGTTCAGTATCCAGTTTCGAGCAGGCAACCCCACTCGTCCTTAGACCAACCCTCTCCGTGCGTCACCAGCCGACGATCGGGGAATGCTATGGAATGATAACGGAATGGAGATAGTATGGAATGATGTGCTTAACGTGGGTAATCGGGAGAATTTGGAGAAAACCCCAGCTGATACCATCCCGCCAAAAAGTGTCACTATGCATTTTTAATTGAAAAATGCCAGGTCTGATTCGAACAGCGTAAGTGGTAGGCCGGTATAGTCTGGTGGTTCTCAAAGTGGGGGTCGTGTAAGAAGCTGAGGGAGGGTTGCGAGATGATTTACAAAATAAGACAAAAATGTCTCATTCACATATCTACCTTTATTTTGTATTAAGGAACATAAACAACATTGGACGTAAGAATAAAAAAACGTTTCAGCAGTTATAAAGTAAAAAATAATTAATGCGATAAATGTTTTTTTTTTTTTTTCCCCCCAGAAAATAGCTTACCAGAACTGGATTCCGTATTCCCTACACACAATGATATCATTTTCAAATTCAAGAAAATTTCTCGTTTTTGTTTTGACGCTGATCATAGACAAGAAACTTATTTTGCACAAATATGAGGTTGCAAATATTATAAAAAAAAATAAGAACTGTATCCAGATATTCTTGCATTCTTTCGATTCAAAACTGGTCTAAGCCCTTAAAAAAAAGGTCTTGTCAAAACTTTAAAACATTCCAACAGCACGCACATACAATATTTCAACGAGTTTTTCCTTCATATTATCTGGAATTTTAGCCGGGTCAACGAAAATGTCTAAAAACGGATTCACTATCCATATGTGATTGTCATTCTTTTGAGTTTCTTCCGGAAAATACTCAAAAAGTTGTTTAAAATTGCTTAGCGGCAAAAAAAGAAAAAAAAAAAGGAAAGAAAATGGAAGTAAAAGAAAAAGAAAAAGACAAGCTAATTTTCCACGAGTTCTTTAATACACTGGAATGAATCAAATTTATTTTTGTCTTTTTGACCAGAAATCAAGTTTCTTTATTAATCCGTTCATTTTATCCACGAATGTTATGTTAATGTCTTGGCCTTGCAAACTACTATGCAAAATATCAGCAAGGAAGGCCAATTTAACAAACAAAGGGAAATGGGAAATAGTTTTGCATGCATATTCTGATTTCTCGTCTTGCATGTACCGGTACCGTATAATAAAAGTTCTGCTCCTAACTGTAATAGTAATATACGTTACAAGAGCGGTATGTTGACGTTTTCGTGTTCGAGGAAAAGATTGAAAAAGCGAAACGTTGTTGAGCTTTTTTAATTTCCGAGAACATGAAAACAAACATACCGCTCGTGTATCGTACATTATTTTGTGCGAAGATCGTTTATTACATACCTGAAGGAGGAATTTCTAATTAGTTGCAATGAAATCTCCACCTTGGTTTCTGTTTAATGACGGCAACTTCGGAAAACCAAAATATCTTTCTTCAACATTGTTGCTATAAAATGTTTTGTGTGTTTACTATACTCCAGCAGGCCGTGATATACGTCTGTCTCCCCCCCCCCAAGTCTATAAATGCGAACTTAAAACAAACGCTAAGGTTATGTAATGATTTATTTTTAATTTTAATATTTTAACAATATTATTTATATAGCATATTGCAGTAATAACATCGACATCTGGAATCTTGTTGATTTTTTCACGGCTTCCTTAATGTTACTTGTATCAGGAATGCAATAAGTTTCGTGGAGTAGTAGGCTTTACTTAATTTTTGCAAATATTTAAAAACAATAATTAACATTGCAATTTAGGTGAAATTGCAGCGGTAAGTTTCCAATTTATAATTATTACTATGTTAAACGTCTCTAAAAATAATATGTTAAAAGCCTAAAGCAGTAAAATGAATGTCGCGCTTAAGCGGTATGTAAGAAGAGGGGAAATTGTTGTGTGTGTTACGTTGGGAATACTGAATGTGGTATTTCACACTTACCGCGTATTGGTTCTGTGCGGAAAACAAGCAAATACGCACGATCTCGCACAAAACTCTTTTCAGCAAGTTGCCCTACGAAAACCGTCTTACTTCCGTGCGATAAAGAATATTTTCATTTAACGAACCCATGTCGCCACAAATTTTGCTGAAAATACGAGTTCGCATAGCTCTTTCTTTCTTTCTTTCTTTCTTTCTTTCTTTCTTTCTTTCTTTCTTTCTATTGAATATTACCGCAACGCCACGGTTGTGGTAGTAGTTAGAAATAACTTACTAGAAATTATGTTTAAATTATAAAAAGTCTTTATTTAGCTTATACAGTATTTCGTGTCATTTTGCACCATATACTTGTATTTTGGTCGTTCTTTGGGTGGTATCCAAAGGTTTTGAGTAAAATTATAGTTATTTTCGATTTTTAAAGTATTTGAATGAGAGTACTAGTATAGTAGTGGGGTGGGGGATCTCGCCCAAAAGTGGATCGCGTCTCCCGAAAGTTCGGGAACCACTGGTCTAGTCTAATGCCCGATCTCAGGCAGGGGCATCACAGTGAAGCATGCAAGATTCTGTTCAGAAACGAAGAACCTACTTCTACTATAAAGAACAAGAAACACAACAGGAAGAGCATCCACAAATGATTACAGGTCAAATCGCAACCTATTACATTTTTCATCTTATGCCATAAAATATAAGGCATTTAATCAAATAAAGTTAAAAATCGTGTTGCCAACACAATTAGAATATACTGTATATACAGAATGATTGTAATTGACCGTTCAAAAATGAAGCAGGTGCCCTACTCAGAATTTTGAGATAAAGAACCCAGGGTCTGTAAAGGAGTAGGGCTTGAATGTCGGAATGGAGCTTGAAGGATCAGAAACCCACGGTGATTCTGAATGATCTTACTTACTTTTAAGGAACCCGCAGGTTCATTGCTGCCCTCGCATAAGCCCGCCATCGGTCCCTATCCTGTGCAAGATTAATCCAGGGGCATATTTTGCGGACTACCGGGGCTACCGGCGGTAGCCCAAGGAAATTACAAAAGAAAAAGTTTATAATATAACATAATGTAATAATTTTGTATTACCGTATTAGTTTTACCACAGTAATTAAAATTAAAGTAATTGTTAGATTTATATGCGCTCTCTGCTCTCGAAAAGAAACAAGTTGTCAAGGCGGCATCACTGGAGAAACCGCTGCCGCGAAGGGTAGCTCTGTGACCGTTCCGCTCACGTCGCACAACTCCCCCCGTCCCCCGCTCCCTCCTGTTTCCATCGTGCACTGTAGGCGGGTGAGTTGCCGCTCTCGTGATCGGTTTCTTGGAAGGCGCGAAGCAACAATATGCTTAGTACGCTAGCTCATTAATGTGATTGTGTTCTTGCAGTGCAGTATTTTAAATTTGTGATTTGTTCGAGTGTCTAAGAGTTATATTAATTGTGAATTATTAAGTTTTTAATTTCCCAATTAAGTGATATTGTGAAAAATATGGCAGAACAAGTTTCTGGAGAGGTTTGTGTTGAAAATGACTGTGTAATAGAAGGTTTATTAAAAGTGCCTTTTAACCGTCGTACATACAACGAGAAAGTTGAAATTGTGAAAATGGAAAGACCAACTCCTGAGTTAAATTTGTCCATGGACGTAAAAGAAAAACAGCGTGAGTACACACGCCATTTCACTTCAACATCATATGGTAAGTGGAATTGGTTCTGTGGTACTTCTAAACTGTCTAAACTATTTTGCTGGCCATGTTTGTTATTTAGCCGCGAAACTAATGTGTGGTCAAAAGAGGGGTTTTCTAATATTAACTCCCTTCGAACGGCAGTCCTAAAACACGACAAATCAAAATCTCATATTTATAGTAGCATGAACTTTGCAAACTTTGGGAAGACAAGAATTGATTTACAGCTAGATAAGCAAAAAGTTCTACACATCAACCAACACAATGCTCTTATGAAAAAAAATCGGGAGATTTTACTGCGTCTTATTAACGCAGTCTGCTTTCTAGGAAAACAAGAATTGGCTTTTCGGGGTCATAATGAGAGTGTGGAATCAGACAATAGAAGAAATTATATTGAACATTTAAGTTCCTTAAGTGAATTTGACCATTTACTGGCCAATCATCTTGAGAGTTCAACAGTATTCCGTGGTACTTCTCCCGCAATTCAGAATGACTTAATATTTGCTATAAGTGGGGTTATGATAAAGAACATAAAATCTGAAATAGAAGAAGCACCTTTTGTGGCCATTGTTGTTGATGAAACAAGTGACTGCTCTAGTCAGAGTCAATTGTCCACTGTTTTAAGATACGTCGACAGTACTGCCAATGTTCAATAACGGTTTATAGGATTCACAAATGTCAGTTCGGGCAAAACTGCTGCTGCTTTGTTTCAGCATGTGGAAGGTGTTATAGCGGAATACAATGTCGGCAATAAGTTAATTGCACAGACATACGATGGTGCTTCAGTTATGGCGGGAAATATTAATGGCTTAAAAACAAAAGTTCAAGAAAAGTATCCTCAAGCACTATTTGTCCATTGTTACAGCCTTGTTCTCAATTTAGTTTTGCAACAAACTACTTTATCCATTCCAGAATGCCGCATTTTTTTCAAAACACTGTCGGGTTTACCTGCATTTTTCTCATTATCTCCTAAAAGATAAGAAAAACTCAAGGAATTTATGAAAAAGAAACTCCCAAAAGTAGCACCAACTAGATAGAATTTTACATCTCGGCTTGTAAATACAGTAAAGGAATACAGAGAACAACTGACTGCTTTCTTTGAAAATATCATTTGTAATGGGATGATGATGTAATTGTGCAGGCTCAAGGATATTTGTATTTTTTTCACACAGTTTCAGAATATATTTCTTCTTGAAGTCTATGCTAGAGTGTTCGCACATACAGATGTGCTCTACAATATTCTTCAGACAAAAAGTCTAGACATAGCATACTGCTTGCAAGAGGTATCAAAGTTAAAACATACTATATCCGAGTTCAGACGTAGTGGGTTTCCGTCCATATGGAGTAATATGGAAAATGAAAATTCTTCAGACAATACAATGGAAGCACCATTAAAGCGAAGAAAAGGAGATGATGAATTGAAATACAGGCAGCTGTACTACAGCATACTAGATCGTATGCACATGGAAATTACTGACAGATTTTCTGATTATGGAAAGCTTCAGTTCACACATCTTCTAGATTCTTAAAAATTTTCTGCTTAAAGAGAAAACTTCCCGAATGAGGCACTAAACAAATTATTTCAGTCCTATAACAGTCACTTTGATCAAGTACGTTTGAAAAATGAATTAAGTGTAATATATTCAGCAGAAGTCTTTGATTTTTCGAACAAACCTATCCATGAAATATTATCTGCCATATATGAAAACCAGCTGAACCAAGTTATTCCTGAAGTCCTTAAATTGGCAACATTAATTGTGACAATACCAGCTACGTCAGCATCGGTAGAAAGAACATTTTCTGCGTTGAAGAGAATAAAATCCTACTGTAGAACAACTCATACACAAGAACGTTTATCCGGCTTGGCACTGATGTCAATTGAAAAGTAATTTCTACAGAAACTTCGCAAGTGGCCCAACTGTAATTTCAGTGACGAAGTCATCAAAGTATTTTCGTCCCAATCAAGACGTCTGGAATTCACATAAATATGTAAGGAATTTTATTATAGGGTTTTTAAAATATATTTTGTGTAATAATAGGGTCAGTCCAGACCCTTAAACCAGTATACGCCACTGGATTAATCCAGTCTCTATCATCTTATCCCACCTCCCTCAAATCCATTTAATATTATCCTTCCATCTACGTCTCGGCCTGCCGAATGATCTTACACAAATTCATTATTATTATTATTATTATTATTATTATTATTATTATTATTATTATTATTATTATTATCATCATCATCATCATCATCATCAATCTTCATCATCGTCATCACTAATAAAATTAAGTGAACAGTTTACAGTTTCACATGCGTTATTAAAACAAATTAGTGGCAACGCTTTAATTAAGAACAAAACTTATTTATTCACAACTAACACAACATTATATCCAACTCTTAAAAGTAACCTCCAGTATCACGTACCCGTCTCCACACTACGAGAAGACGAAGGTTGTCATCCACAGCCTCACTTTGCTCTAATCTTCCAACTGACTGCTCTACAGCTTCATAGTGATCTATTTTCAAAGCGTATTCCTCCCCGTGGATATTTCGGCATAGGAAAAATAAGGATTGTAGTTGTAGGGACTCATATTGAGAAAATATGGAGGATGCTCTAGAATTTTCCTGTTTCATATTGTAAATTTTTATACTGAACAACAATGTAATTTTATTATCTCAACAATAATTATCACCAAAGCTCGGAACTTGGGGACTTGTGTCTTTGAACGTGGCTAAGCGACCGGACTTCAATGTCAACAAACTCCCGCTTCCAGCACAGAGGTACTGTCAGGTCTGCTATAAAGGTGGTTCCTGGCTGGAACAACATAATGATAATATTATGGTAGGTTGAAACAAGTAATTTTATAGCATATATATAAATAAACGTGCAAAATATATCAAATTTACAGTTCTGCTCTGTACATTTTATTACAGTGTATGACTACATACATTAGAAGATTTTCGAATCCATAACTTCTTTGTCTGTTAGTTAAACATGATTTGAAACGAAAGAAGCTTATTTCCACGTCACATGAAGTGACGGGAGCAAACCTAATTTTTTTTTTATTTTATTTATTTTAACTAGCTAGCTAGTGAGTACAAATTAAATTTATAAAATAAAAATGTTTCTAGCCACTACCGTAAGAGCCAGGCTCATGTACGGTGTGGTCTTAGTCAATAATATAACATAAAATTTACAAGGACAGTTTACTAAATACAGTAACTTAATTCAAACCAATAAATACAACACAAGAACAAGAATAAAGATGAAAGAGAAAAAGAGAAAATACACATTTAATATAAATTGACAATCCGACAGAAGCCAGTGATATTCAATAAAAACATGAATATAGTCGACAGAAATAAAAGGTAAAATATATATATATATATATATATATATATATATATATATATATATATTTGTTAATATTAGGGCCTATATATCATGATAATTTTAAAAATTTCTTTTTTAAAAGCTTCAATTTAAAAAAATTTCAAATTTGGAAAATGGTTTGTAATTTTATTATAAAGTCTTGCGCCGAAATAAAATACTGAATGTTTTCACTGTCACTGTTTTCTGTTCGATTTTTAGCAGTTTCTAGCTGATCTCGTATCTGAGAAAGATAAGCATCCTAAATTTTTCTCGAAAATAGTTTTCAATTTCTGTGTCACTACTAGGGAAGGTTCCTCTACGAGTTGATCCATGGCTACGGACAAATTTTCCACCGATTTAAGGAACTGCAATGTATTTCAATAAATGCCCGTTTCCAGTCTCTAGTTTATGTGTGGCACAACTTACAAAATATAAACTCTCCACTCGAAGAAAATAATGTATCTCCTCAGAATTCCTCCACGAAATTCTGTACCTAAAATTTAAGAAATATATTTTCAAACGTATATAATACCAATTCGAATAATACGTATTTTCTAATTCCTCAAATAGACCGTTTACCTCTAATTATCTGAATGTCATTGGCTTCGACACGACAGGGTTTCCTCGTCCCTCTTCCTGTCATTCGATGTGACCACTTTCTTACTACACACGACTGTCCCTGAGCAGTTGCAGGGTGAGCTTTGTGTACGTTGTACCTGTAACCTTACTCTAGCACACGACACACAAGTCCCCAAGTTCCGAGCTTTGATTATCACTCTCTACAATTTAATTTCACTCCCGTCAACAATGGGATTTGCTCTCCGCACAGCAACACAGCGTTCGTTATTGCACTCCACAGACGACAATGACAATTTACTTGGACTATTACGAACAACAATGAACTGTTAATCTTAACTAATATTCACAAAGCACTATTTACAACAGAGAACTGTCAGTTCTCAGTTCACAGCTCGTTTGTCTTGGCTAGTTCTTCTAGCTCAGTCACTCGCGTTCACAGAATCTCGAACCCCAGACTTTGAGACGATCCGCTGCACTGCGAACTCAGGTCCCCCAACTGCGGTCCACTGCACTCGAACTCCGGGCTTCAGGCTCCATAGTTACGGACACAAATCAAGTCGCGCTCTGATCTCGAAGCTACACAAGACTAACTCGCTTACTGTCCAAATCTGCCTGTAACAACACTGGCTTACTGACTGACTGACTGACTGACTAACGTTCACTTGCGTCTTCTCTTTTATAACCAAACTATAGTTAGTAAATTAACCACTTCGGCAGTCTCGTGACAACGATCTCCATGCGATGAGGTACCTGGGCAAATTGAAATCACTTTACTAGGTATAGGAGGAAGAAAAGTAGTTCATCCATTTACGTAAACTAGGAAATATCGCAATTATGAGTGTGATAATTTTCATTAGGTTTTGTTTAATTAAAATACAGTACAGTATTAACAATAAGTGTTTTTACACACGAACTGAGTTATCCACGCGAACGTATTCATTATGCAGATATATTATACTGTCTACAGCACATTAGCGTACATTATAGAAAACGAAATTAAAATGAAAAATAATCATAATATGGATATTTCTTCCCTCCTATACCTAGTAGAGTGATTTGTTTGTATTTTACGCCAGTATCATCAAACTCCAGTTGTGGAAGGGGGTAGCAAACGGTGTTTCCGCTTCTCAGCCGTTAATCCAAAGATATAGCCAGGTTGATATTAGAAATGATAGTAGAAATAAAATGAAATCTTTGTATTTCTTAATGTTTTTAGTGGGTATTTTTTAGCCCAGTCCTTCTTTATTTTTTCTTCCAATTCACCTTTTGTTACAAATTTTACATAGAGCTAAATATCCATAATAATTAGAATGTTTGTCTGAGTTGATGTCTACACAGCCAACCAAAAAGCCAGAAACTGAACACACTAGAACAGGCCTGCACAAACAGCGCCCCGGAGCGGGAGAGCGGTGTTTACCGCTCGCCGAAACGGAGAGGAAGATACGTCAGAATGACATAGACTTGCTATAAGTAGAGGAGAGGGAAACGACCACTCAGTTTGGAATCCCTTCGGAATCGAATTGTGGCATGTTCTGAGGACATACGCAATACTCCTGGAGTTTGGGATCGTGTTCACAGGTCAGTGAGACACCGATGTGAGGTCTGTATTCAAGCAGGAGGTGGACATTTTGAACAGCTTCTGTAATGACAACGACCTGCGGAAAGAAAAACGTTCCGGTGAATTTCAATGTTGTGAAGGCCATAACTCGGAAATGAAGCATTTCCGGACACCTGTTGTAATGAACTATTTTGATTGTCTACATGTGGGAAATACATACCTGGAATTATGCCCCGTATTTTTGAAACGCCCTGTATAATACGTTAGCTAGTGTTAAAAGTGTATAATCAAGATGTATATATTATTCGTTTATTATTTTCTTGTTCTAAACTGCGAACGATTGTAACACATGTTTGGTTACCACCCGCCTGTTTATGTTTGTCGTTCTGATTCATTGGCATTGAGAACTGCGCTACTACTTTTCATTCGGTAGAAATGTAGTCCAAGTTCACATAACTTGATACAAACTTCCTAGCCCTGTTAATAAGATGTGATTATATTTTTAAAAAGTCTGTTATTTCGGACAGCTTGCTCCCAAGGAATAAACAGTGCCCTCAAATTATGACAACTGTTCCATAATCTGTTCAGTTACGTCATGATGAATTACGAAACGTTTCACCGTTTTCTAAAACGGTAACAGCGTCAATAAATTATACAACATTGACACAGGCAAGCATGTGAGCTTCCAATAAAGAACATGTGTTGTATTTTCACGGCAAATCGAATTTCAAATATATATAGGAACATCATTTAATTTTTACTGACATTTCTAATATTAACCTGGCTATACCTTTGGATTAACGGTTGAGAACTGGAAACACCGTTTGCTACCCCCTTCCACGACTGGAGTTCGATGATACTGGCGTAAAATACAAACAAATCACTCTACTAGGTATAGGAGGAAAGAAAAGTAGTTCATCCACTTACGTAAACTAGGAAATATCGCGATTTTGATAATTTACATCAGGTTTTTACTTAATCAAAATACAGTGCATTATTAAAATTAAGTATTTTTACTCACGAACTGAGCTTTCCATTCGGACGTATTCATTATGCAGTGTATATTATACTATCTACAGCACATTAGCGCACAATATAGAGAATGGAGTCAAATTGAAAAATAATCGTAATATGGATATTTAAACACATTTTTTTAAATGGTGGCCGTTCATTTCGATACAGGCTTCAGTTCTTTTGTGCATATTATCGCACTATAGACTATTGTACCTAATTCCAATTACCGGTTTAGTCCTTCGTACTAGTAACTCATGTTGAAATAATTCTGTACCAACTCTATAAAACAGTACCTTACGTACTGTACATTCAATCTTCATTTCTGCCCGATCTGAAAAGATAAAATTACTGAGACATGCTATCTACTGTCCGTCCAAGACCCAAGAGGTTTTGTCGCAGGGTCGTAAAAAGGGGGCGAAATAACGTGACACTTAGTTACTTAACGAGGCCCTTTTATTTCAGTTATTTTAAACAGTTGTATAATATTACATAAAGGTCCAATTCGTCACAGAAATTAAAGTTTTCAGAAAAGAGCTAAGACAGCCCAGCCACTAGCCTTTACAGAGGGGCGAGCAGAAGCGGGTGGGAGAAACCGTGATGCGACGTAAGCAAAGGACGCTGTGCGAAAATATGATTCAATATTGAAAGCTCTTTCGTCACTGGAAAACGCAACATATTTCTGGAACGTACTATACTCACAACCTCAGTAGTCTTTACTGTGACCGTAAGGCGACTTTGAATGCATGCGCGGTCTTGGTTCTGTGTGGAGGTGGATAGGAAGTTTACTAGTAGAGGGGGTGGGAGTGAAGTACATTAAAAAACTCAGGTACAATAAAAATTGAACTAAAAAGAAAATGATGTCCCTGTATGTATCACACAGTATATTTCATTAGGTTATTTTACGACACTTTATCAACATCTTAGTTATTTAGCTTCTGAATATGATGAAGGTGATAATGCCGGTTAAATGAGTCCGGGGCCCAGCACCGAAAGTTACCCAGCATTTGCTCGTATTGGGTTGAGGGAAAACCCGGAGAAAACCTCAACCACATAACTTTCCCCGACCGGGAAGCTAACTCGGGACACCTTGTTTCGCGGCCAGACGCGCTAACCGTTACTCCACATGTGTGGACTAATATATATATATGAAGCCTCCAATTCCAAAACTCTCTGCATCCATTCTTAACAATTTTCAGGAAACGCCAAAAATAGATAACTTTTTTCCTAATTTTTTGCAGTGTTCGTCATATTTGAAGCTTATTTATGGAAGGAAAGAGGGAATTTAGGCACAATATTCATTATAAATTTGCTAGATACATTGTAGATGACGAAACTGCCATTATCTCAATTTTTTTAAAACCGGATTTAGACAGTTTTGGAATTGGACGCTTCATATATATCGTGGTTTAGTTAGAAAATAAAAGCGGCAATACTAAAATAACAATTCAAAATTTCCATGTTTACGTCTGAAATTGAGAGTATTTTGTCATTGTCAATAACAATGAGCAAGAATCGAAAAGTACGTAACATGGCAACCATGATCGGACACCAAATTGAAGAGTTGGAATCGTTCTTTCTTTTAGTGGTGGTTTCAAACTTCTGACGTGTTTAATTGCAGTTGTTTAATCGATTAAACGACACGAAAATGTTAGACTACAGTTTATTATTCAGTGAAGACATAAGAAATTGCGACAAACTCTATGGATCAGAGCCATACAGGTAACATGTTTTTTATAATATTCCTTGGGTACTACAGACGAACTTGGCTAATTCTAAAGTTTTTAATTCGAAATCGTGAATAATTCGAACTTTTCGCGGGGTCTCTCGACATTGCTATACAAAATGACGTAAAAAAATAGTCTGTAATCATTTTTTTTATAATTCAGAGTGAAATTCAATAAAATTCAGTTCCAAAATTGTGAAAATCAATCCGCAATATAACGCGAGCAGACTGTGCCCTGTCATCAGATGAATAAGAAATTCTCTTAAAAATTTAAGTGCCATAAGAATTTGAGTACGACTCTATATCTGTGCCTCTGTTGCCCCTTCAGCTCTTTTTCATCTCTTAAACAATCACGCACATTTTTCAATGGTTGTATATTAAGAGTTTCTCTTCGAAAAAAAAAAAAAAACATATTATAGCTTAAATTACACGAATTAATCTTCATTATCATTTAATCAGAAATGCGATACCAACGTTTAATACATTATGCAACGAGCCTATAATGGTAGTAATTAAGACGCGCGTGTGTTTGTTTATGAAACGAGCGCAAGCGAGTTTCATAATTTTCATACGAGCGTCTTAATTACTATTATAGGCAAGTTCCATACGACTTTTTATGCTCGACCGTATTTCTAACTTGAAATTATTCATAATTATTCATGTTATGGTTATGTAAGTGAGGAGCGGAACTGACCTGAATTGTGAGATATGCGACCTCATTAAAGGGCTACTACCAGGTGTATAATTACTACATTTCGGCATGGTCGAGCATAAAAAAAATTATAGTATTGTTAAACATTATGCTTTGGATCGTGACAAAAGTGTTTTATTATGCAACTTTGATGATTAGAGTGGGTTTGGATTTATTTTCAATCTCACCTATATAATTTGATTTAATGTTCAAATTACCTTCTTCATACTTTTAAATTCGTAGTTCAGTTCATTTCCGTACATTTTTGAAGCAATAACAGTTGCTACTGCATTGTGGTAAATCGACACAAGATATTTGCTTTTGGCTTCCTTCTTGTTGGTGGTTTTCGCGCCGTAAAGTTACCATACTTCAGATCTACGACGTATTCCGAAAACATTTACTTGATCACTGGGGTGTTCCTGTCTATAGAAATCCTTTATTTACTGTTCTCCAACCAGGAGATCAACCGTGAAAGGAATGTGCTTACTATTGCGTCATCTATTTGAGCGAAGTAGTTAGATAATATTATCGTTATAACGTCAGTTTAAAAACCATGCGCTCTCCTGCATTTGTTATTTCCTGTATGGAGAGATTAAAAGACCAGGAGATTAACAGTGATCTAATTTTGTAACTAGGGTAGTATAAACATGTGTGTATCAATGTTATTGTTTGTGCTGTGAGAGCGACCTTATGACATCAACATTTATTCACAGCATTACCCCGCTGCCTTTCATCCCGCAGAGACTTTCTCCTGGTTGGAGCACAGTACATTCACTTAGCTGGCAGATCTTTACGAGCGGCAGAATTAAATAGTCTCTTTAATATCAAATTTCCGTACTCAGGACGAGAGTCGAACTCAGGATTTCATGATTTGTAGTCACGAATGCTCTTCTCAGACCACGAAGACCTTATCTTACAGCAGAGATGGGCATCGTGCCTCACTTGAGAATTTGTGCCTCACTGACCTTCACAGAGCTTATCGCTCTGAGTGACATCATCTTCACAGTCCCCATTCCTCCCTCACGTAGCTCCTAGGCTTGGGCAGGTTATATATCAGTTTCATAAGCAATGTCAGTGGTGGCATAATGGCATTATGAAAGCAGTGTGTACGCGTTAGAAAACGATTATTTCATGAGAAATGGGAGGAAGAGTTTTTATTTATTTATTTATTTTTTTATTTATTTATTATTATTATTATTATTATTATTATTATTATTATTATTATTATTATTATTATTATTATTATTTTGCTGTTTAGAAGGGGAGAACATACGATGTTTGTTATGCTCGAAAATCCTATTAGGCATTAATAAATTTAATATACAACGAAATTACTTCTTATGTCATAAAGAACATGCTGAATTAGAAGGTAAGACAAATTGAATGTTATTTTTCGTACTATTTCGAAGAAAATTTATGATCTTAACATTTGCATAGTATACTAAATACGACATTATACCTTAAACACGCTGCATTAAAAGGTACGAGGAATGAAATATTGTTTGTACGTATTATTTCCAAAATAAATTTATAAAAAAATCAAACGTGCGTAGAAAACGAAATATGATTTTCTGAAATTATTTTAGGTCGAGAACTTGCAAATCTCTTAAGTAATCTTGAGAAACTCCAGAATATTCAAGAAAATAAACGTAGACAACGTGATGGAATATTATTGGCTAGTTACGCAATTTCCCGCCTGTGATTTAAATCAATTCAATGACGGAGAAACAGTAAAGAGGTTTATGATTAAAGCTGCCGAATTAATTTGCCAAATTGAATAAAAGTTTTTGAGTCTCTCACGTTAACCAAGCGCTTTCCTAATAATTCGCCACTGACCGCCTTAGCGATTACGATAAGGTGACGCAGGTCACAGCAGTTTATATTTCCCATCGTACTCTGCAGTCTCCTCTCCTAGTAAACAAACTATTTCAAATCGAGTGCCTCACGTAACCAAAAATTGTGCCCATGTATGTCTTACAGGATCTGCTTATTATATCGTCATTTTAATAGCATTGATAGATAACATCGCCTGATGTTTATGATATTAGCAAGGCCTTGGTGTTCGTAAGTTTGCGCTGCATTCTACGAATAGCTACCGGCGCACAGTACGGAAGCTATAAATAGCAAATATTTTCTGTGTACAAACTATATTTACGGTTCCATAAGATGAACTACCCTTTTATAAGGGGTGCAATTTCACAAAATTAACTTCTTTCCTACTTAAAAGATTTTTATGAAACCTTGTACACGATTTACAGGTAGGATATATTTTTTGTATATAAACTTTTATTACATCTGTATGATACATATATACCTAATTATTGTATAAAGTTTCATAAAAATATATTTTATAAGATAGAAGTTGTTAATTTTGTCTAAATTCACAACTATAAAGGGGCAGTTCCTCTTATAGAAACATAAGCTAGAAGTAAGCTAGAGTATGCGTCTGTAATATGGTCACTTCAGTTCCAGTCCCATCAGATGCAAATAGAAAGGATACAGAACAGATTTTTACGTTATTTATATTTTAAAAACATCACGTGTCATCTTATGACAAGCAAATTTCATATAATCAGTTACTTTTTTAATTTGTAATTATAAAACTTTAAAATCTCGACGATTAATAAATAGCCAAATTTTACTCTATAAGACTGTTAACGGTATATTGAATAACTGTGATTTTCTTAAATTCCTTCAATTTAATGTAAAAAGAACAGAATTACGTCATAGGCAACCTTTTATTATTCTTATTCCTAGAACTGTTTTCTTCAAGAACTCTCCATTGTTTGTTATGTGTAATACTTACAACTCTCTATCTTTAAACTGTGATTCTCAATTGGATTTTAGTTTAACAATTGAAAAATTTCATACAATATTAAACAGAATTGTATTTCCTTAGACATTTAAATTATGAAGAAGTGTATTATAATGTTTTCACTCTAGTTTTTAAATAATTTTGCATCATTATATTGACATTTGGCACTATATTAACTGCAATATTATATTATTCTAGGATCTATTACTGTTATGTATTTTCTTTGTTTCGTTTGTGTTGTTTGTTTTTTTTTTGTCTCTTATTATGTATTTTGTGTATATATCTATGTAAGCCACCTGTAATTGGAAGCCTGCTTCTGTTGGTGGTGGATTTAAAATAAAATAAAATAATCAGACTTCGTAAACAAAAAACATATGCGACCTCTAAACTTCTCTATAATGTTTCATAGAAATGTGTTATATAGGAGAGAAGTTATTAATTTTGTCTAAATGCACTCGCTATAAAGGGGTAGTTTTTCTTATGGAAATATAATCAGAGTTTGTAAAAAACATATGTGCCACCTGTATGGGTGTACAAAGTTTTATGAAAACCTGTTAGACTGCAGAGAAGTTATTAATTTTGTTCAACTACTGTAGATTTGCGTTCTGATCCATGGTGAGTTTGTTAAAATTATATAAAAATGTATCCGATGTATTTTTTAACCTGATGTTCGATGTTATATGGTTAATTTTGTAGGCCTGAACACTCACACAGTGATTAAAACCGTCCTTATTCCATTAATCTTTTGCGCTGTTACTTCAAACGTGAAACAGTTGCCGCCGCGTTACCGTATGCCCCACTACTGAAAAATGCGCATGAACGTGAAAACTTTAGGATCAAACACTCTAAATGATGCTGTATTAAATGGTAAAATAATTGTTGTAACCAGACGTGACCGGCTATACTACGAGTAAAATTCACATTATATTTGAAGAACTTTAAAAAATGTATTTTTCAATTGTAATATTTAAACTGTACTGTAAGAAGAAAGATACTTTGAAAGTTTGAAATTGAAGTTACATTAGTAAGAACGTACCTATCTGAACAGATTTAATGTCTTACAACAATAAATCACTAACAAATTGGCACTTACTCACCCACATAGGAAGCCTCTCTGTCTACGACTGAACCGGAGCGAGATGTGTTAGAAAGAACTCGTTGTTCATACGCTTCTAAATATAGCTTGCCGCTGATAAAACAGTAAAAGGTATCCCTCAAAGCAGTGGCGGCCGAAGGCCATTCTGTCAAGTGGGGCACAACCTTAATGATGAACCCTGAAAATTAAAAACATATAAAACCAATTTATGTGCACTAACCTTTCTAATTTTTGTAGATGAGCTCCATCTTTCGGTTCTTTCTGCGAGCAAAAACCTCTATAACTCTATTGTTGAAGTTCGGAATAGAATGTAGCGTCTTTCTCTCAATTGAGAGCACTGCTACGCCCTGAGGAAAGTTAAATGGAATTCTAAGAGTAATTCACAGAAATGCGCTGATTCTCACTCGTTCGTACTCACAGATCACGCAACTGCCTGCCTTCTTACTACCGCAGCACTAGACTTGGGGAAACTCAGTTGAAAACTGTATTGTGCACTGAAGGCGACAAAACGCCCGCCAAGTTTCTTTGTTGTCAGTGACAAAGCTTTTTGAGAACTGCCAACTCCATGTATTGTAATGTAAACTTTCTTTTTTGGATACGATGGAAGCATAAAAGTTTACAGGGAGCATTAACAACATAACTGTGACAAATGAATATCTATATATATACATACTCACGTGATTTATACAATGAGTTGAGCTTCTAAATTAGTAAACTTACATTTGACGTTTTTCATGTCAAGTTTAGCTGTAAAATATCGTCTGCTATTCAGCAAGTATCAACACCCCTAAAAATGGCACGCAGCTATAATTGGACTGTTCCTAAACTAAAGAGGCTTGGTGGGCACGGCAAATACAGTGCCCAAAGCACATGACAAAGATCTCCGCCTTCCTACAACTCGCACCCCCCCATCCCTTCCTCGTCCATCGCTGGGCACGAGAAGAGAGAGCCCATTTTATTACCTGTTCAGAAAACTTGGGTTTCGTAGACCACTACACATTCTGAAAACATTAGTAACAATGAAAATGTGAAACTCTTGAAGTTATTATTTCATAATGCAATTAAATAATTGTATTATAATATAGTCATAATACGATAATAAAAATCACTGGGAGGGCACGTGCCCATGTGCCCCTTAATAAAAGCCGCCCCTGCCTCAAAGCATTCTCCAAATGTTAAAGAGCATGAATTCATATTCTTCTATGCCTAACTTAACAAGTCGAAATTTGATTTTTGTCCACCTAGACTGAGAAAATTGTACACTGTGCAGCGTAGGTCAGTCAGCAGAGGCGATTCCTTTCTGATCCGAAACTACGTTTGGTCGTGGGTTCGACGATTATGTTTACTGTCAACAATGGTATATTATGTATTTTCATGAGTCCATATTCTCAAATTATGTCAATGAACATTTGTAGAGACATAAATGGCTTCATTACCAACAACTAGTGTTTGTTATTGTCCATAACAATTAGCAAGAATTGATCAGTAGGTAACGTGGCAACCATTATATGACAGCAAATTAATGAGTTGTTATCGTTGTTTCTTTCAGCTATGATTTAAATATTCTGAAGTGTTAATTGCACTTGTATAGTCGCTTAAAGACCATGAAGATCTTAGACACTTACAATTTAATATTGTAACAAGATGCAAGAAATTATCTCAAACGCTGCTAATCATATCTGAAAGGATCAGGGACACCTTAAACGCCAGGAAGATCTTAGACCATACAGTTTAATATTGTAACAGATGCAAGAAATTATCTCAAACGCTGCTAATCATATCTGAAAGGATCAGGGACACCTTAAACGCCAGGAAGATCTTAGACCATACAGTTTAATATTATAACAAGATGCAGGAAATTAACACAAAGCCTGCTTATCATACCTGAAAGGATGAGAGATATTTCGGACAGGTAACATGTTTTTCTAATAACACAAGGGTATTATATTCCAACTTGCCTAAAGGGACAAATAAATTATTAGAGAATGTTCTGAATGATGACGTTGCGTTGCGTATTCTAGTAACTTTGCGGTTGCACAGGTGAGCTCCCAGCACGCTGTTTCCTTCCACTATAGCTGATTTGTTTCGTCGAACCGCATATCACATATAACCATAGACTTACTAAATAACCGCTAGACCGCTCACTGGCGCTAGTGTTATGTTCCCAAATTGAACAGTCGACGAGCGGCCATTTGTTTGGTAGAGCTGAATAAGTATGGTTCTTTCGTGTGCTGCTTTTTATTGCAGCAATGCACACGGATGTAACGATAAAGAAGGAAGGAATGTTATATTTCACTGGTTAGTTAATTCTTAATTTCTACGACGATTTTTTGTCCATATTATGTTACAGAAGACAAACTAGTATACTTATATGACTGTTTGTGCTTCAGGTTTCCTCTGAGTAGAGATTCCCTTAACCGAAAGTGGATAGGTGCAATCCGCAGAGAGAATTTCTACCCTACATTGAATCATTCAGTGTGTTCAACTCATTTCGAAGATAGTGATTACCACAGTCTAATAAGTGGTGATTACCTTTCAAACTACGTTATTATACACTGTTATTGTCCTTCACTCTATATCATTCATTTTCTTCAAACAGCTGTTGTTTCAGTGGGTACATGAATAATAAAATTATTTACCGAACTTAAACATACAGCATAAATTATACAAATATATATATTTTAAATACAACTGATTGAAAGTAATTCCTGTCTTAGTTACGGATTAATGAAACATTTTCTTATGCTATAGCTGCTGCCACTGCTATTATTACCACTACTTTTTTAACTTCATACAGCAGTTTAACCTACAGATTGAATTAAAAAGTTGACATATTAATTCTTTTATTAACCGTGGTTATGAATGTTCACATTCAGAGTTCCTATGAAAATGATGCAAGTCTGAACACAGTACCTATGTCTGACAGCCAGGGTTGTCGGCAGTGGCGGCTCCCGCATATTTCTTAAGAGGAGGAAAGAAGTTAACTGCACAAAATGACACCTTATTGAATGAAACATGCTACAAATTAGCCTGCATGCATACATGTAAGACCAGATAGTGTTCGGGTTGGCTTCCCTTTTGTATAGCAATAATCTGTAAACTGAGTTTCCTAAATAATTGTCCAAAATATAATACGTTTTCACTTCCATTCAATTTGAAATATATTTGTACAAAACTGAAAACTTGGATGTTGCCCTGTCCAGTAGACAATGAATGGAAGTGAATTCCATTGGCCAAAATGATCTACGATACTAACGTAGAACTACTTCCTCTTTGTTTTATACAAGCCCGACTTTAGCTTTCAAATGTCCTCGAAAGTTTCAAATCATGAATAGTACCCTATACATATAAAGTGCAATGAATAATATATTTTTATTTATAATTTTAAAAAAGTTTATATGGTGTCTTTTAATTTTGCGTTAAAACTGTTTTTATTGTGCCTCCTCCAAGATGTGTTAGTCTGGTTGAATGCAACATCGTTAGATGGCAGTGGTGGCGAGCTTGCTGCACGACCTGTCGGTTTCTATTTCCCACCCATGCGCTGATTCAGAGGAGGATCTCCTCCCTCTCCGTTCATTTACTCGCTTTAAAACTCTGCTTCTTTCTCTGGCCGCTAGTGCGCTGTTGTCTATGTGTGCTAACTGCAGTAAAGGAAAAAAGGATTGGCTCTCCTCCATACAAACAATCTCGCATCTTTCTCACAGTTTTCTACAGCAATGAACGCGCGTTGTTTAAAACTCAATCAACCAAGGTTTACTTATAGCTGTGAACTTAAAAATCATCGAATCTTCCCCGAATTTTAAGGCGCATATTTTATTTGGTATTTACTTTCAGAAGAAGAAAAATATGAGGAGGACGTTCCTCCCTTCCCTCCCCCGAGGAACCGCCACTGGTTGTCGGGTATCCCAATTTAGGCGGGATTCTCCTAATTTCCTGGTTGAGTCCCGATTAAAGGGAGTAGGGATTGGCAAATATCCCGACTTTACAGATATTAGCCTTGAACATATTTAAACAAATTAGTCTGTATTTCCTATTATCCGATATTTTTACTTATATATGGACTCGAATGGTAACATTGTAAACACAGAGATAACCTGCGGATATTTAATAAGTCTATGAGGTAGTCCAGCTGATTGCCGTAAGGCAACTAAACTCGCAAAATATTTTTTTTTTTATTTATTGGGTTATTTTACGACGCTGTCTCACCATCTAGGTTACTTAGCGTCTGAATGAGATGAAGGTGATAATGCCGGTGAAATGAGTCCGGGGTTCAGCACCGAAAGTTACCCAGCATTGGCTTGTATTGAGTTGAGGGAAAACTCCGGAAAAAACCTCAACCAGGTAACTTGCCCCGACCGGGATTCGAACCCGGGCCACCTGGTTTCGCAGCCAGACGCGCTGACCGTTACTCCACAGGTGTGGACTTCGCAAAATAATACTTCTTCTAGTTATACCGCAATGTTGATTATTCCGTTCCGGTCCCTAGTCGCTGTTCTCGCAATTAGTAAACATTGTGTATTTCAAGTGCGTTGATTGGCAAGAAAGATAGCGTTTTGATATCGTACTTTACACTAATAACAGAGACATACAATTGCTGTGTTTTATAGTTTAGTGAACTATGTTTAAACATGGATTCATCGTCAGATAGTGAAACTGTTGCAGTATCGGTTCCAAAATTAATTTATTAGCAAATTGTTAAAACATAGGCTATTCGCGGTTAGTAAAAGAAAAAAATTATTGTAGTGTTCACTGTACTGTGTGTCCTTCGTATTTTAGTGTTTCTCACGGAGGCGAATAGGCCTATTACATTAAAAAGCACGTGAACACTGTGCAGAAAACTGCTATAAATCTTATGATAGGCTAAATTGTTGAAAAGTCTAATGTCTTAGGTTAGCTTCTGATATCCCAATTTCCTTCGCAGAAAACCTAGCAACTCTGCTGACAATAGAGACACGGTATTAGAGGTATCGCAAAGGAAGTATTGTTCCTTTAAACAAAAACATTTAGCTTTCGGATACGCAATACAGCACGTATTCAAATAGCGGTTTCGAAATCCCGCGCGTTTTCTACCTAACAAATGGCGGCTTTCTGCTGCTTCAATTTGGGAACATATTTCTCACTTCTTCGCTACGGCGTGGTAGGGGCTCGCATATAACTGGTTGATCAGCAGTGTTGCCAACAGTTGTTCGTATAATCCCGCTAGATGACTTTCGAAAACCTGCGATTTTCTAGCAAATATCTCTAGTCCCCATTTCAGTTTGGTTGATAGGCCTTCCCCTCTACTCACACTCTTTACCATCCGTGAAGGGGAAGATACTACTGTCTATCTTATTAACGTTTGACTAATTGACTTTGAACATAGTGAAAATTCTTATTATTGAAAACGTTTACCGGTAATCTAGATTTCGAAAATCTATTCTAAGCGTTCATATTTCATTTCATTGTTGTTTATATCAATTGGCACATTAAAAAGCTACCGACAGCAGAAGGTAAATGTTTTCTTCACTGCTAGTTGCTACTCTACAGCATAAACGACGGAACAATCTGCATTGTGTCACTCCCCCCTGACTTCATAATACAAACTAGCATCCCTTTATTTAAATATTAGTTGAAAATTTTGTAAAAATAACACTAAAATATACTGAAACATGTAATTGTGAAACATCTGTGTCACTGTATTTTATATCCATTTATGTACTTTATTTAATATTTTATTTTCTTGTGTGTACAACTTGGGGGGTGCAGGTATAAGAGGTAACAGCTACCGGTCTGTTATACTGACGGACTCAGGGCAAGTAGAAGGGGAAAGAAATGCCTTCGCGTCCTCTCAACTTGTATGAAATGTAATTTAGATTTTAATGTATACTTATTATTCAATAATATAATAATAATAATAATAATAATAATAATAATAATAATAATAATAATAATGGTCAAGATAGAGCATCCACCCGCCAATGTAACGAATATTGCACACTTTTTCATTGCCAATGTCGCGCTGTGAAGCAATTTTGAACACTTTTATCACAGACGCAACATATTTAAATTCTTGTTGCACTATATATGTTACCGTTAAAACCTAAAATCCGACAAAACTAGTTTCAACTAGTAAAAAGTAATTTTAAAATATAGATAGAAAGCGAATTTTCGTAAGATCTAGAATCAATGACAGGTTAAGTTAGGTTTGTATAGGTTTTTTTTTTTTTTTTTTTTTTTAGGCTTTTACCAAACAAAACTGGTTGAGGTTTTCTCCGGGGTTTTCCCTCAACCCAATACGAGCAAATGCTGGGTAATTTTCGGTGCTGGACTCCGGACTCATTTCACCGTCATCATCACCTTCATCTCATTCAGACGTTAAATAACCTTAGATGTTGATAAAGCGTCGTAAAATAACCCAGTAAAAAAAAACACAACAAAAACCTAAACAAACCAAACTAACCTGACATTGATTTTAGATTATACGAAAACTCACTTTCTGTCTTTATTTGCTTAAACTAGTTTTTACTAGTTGAAACTGGTTTTGACGGATTTCGGGTTTTAACGGTAACATATATAATATGGAATTATCACTACATTAACACATCCATTATTTCACAAAACACACACTGCACGAATTAAGCGTAATTATGAAAGCCGCTTATAATGCTAATATGAATTTCATTTCAGAAATTTTAAAGATTAAAAACCGCTAGTATTCCCGCTAAGCGGGATAATCTAATTTTACCCGCGATATGGTTATCCAAAAACGCTAGATTTAGCGGGAAAACCTCTGAATTGGCAACACTGTTGATCAGCCTAACGATCTTTCAAGACAACCACTTTTATCAATTTGACTGTGCTGCCTTCTAGAGATAGCAAACAAAGTCACGTTATACTCTTTATGGAATTGCGTGGAGCAATTGTACTTCCATCTAGCGGTCGTTACCAAAAAAATAAAACCTCTTCGACGGTGGAGAATCTGGTGGTTGATGTTGCCGCTTCATAATATGGGAATGGCTAATCAGATATACAGGGTGTCATATTTATCTTGTGCACCTATTATAACTTTGTTGTTTGGATAGATATTGAAATTTTTCTTTCTGAGAGTTATGTTAGAACGAGGGGCTAACATGAGTGTAGAGATTTGGTGCATGTAACTACATTATGGTACAAGATACACGTGACGTCATCAATTTTTCAAATAGCACTACATACGCTAACCGTGTTACATTGATTAAGGCTCGTTCACAATGAAAATTAAACATAACGTAAGCGTTAACTTAAGAATGTAAACGTTATGGTAAAATCAAGAACATTCACGATGGGAACATAAACATAACCGCAAAGATACTTGGTAACCATGGAAACATAACAACAACTCCATTTCCTCATATTCTGTCGTATACATCAGCGCTCCACGATTGTGTACTGTTTTCAAATCACGTAAGCATAAGCATGAAAGTTTGCAGTTTGCAAACTTTCATGTTAACGTCTAACGGCAATGTTTATGTCAATGCTTATGTGAATCATTGTGAATGATCCCATTTGGTAGCCTGGGCGCAAACTTCTGTGTTTATGTTACGGTTATGTTTAATTTTCATTGTGAATGGGCCTTTATTCCTATAATGTCCATTGTAGGCAGCTATTTGTTAACAAGGTATAGTGAGAGTCTTTAATGCTTATATGAGTTAAATCAACATAAAAAAGGACCTTAAATCAATTACAGGAGAAATCTGATGTGCAACAGAAGATAGGCATGGAAAATAAAGAAGATAGGAGCAGGAAATAAAAAGACATGTCCACAAAATTAACAAAAGAGGTACGGATAAATAAGGAAGATTGAAGCAGAATATAAGAAGAGAGGTGCAGAATATTGAGCAGAGAGGAATGGAAAATGAAGAAGATGGGGCAGAAAATAAAAGGAGAGGTGCGTAAAATTAACAAGTGAGGACCCAAATGTAAAGAAGAAATTAATTGGAAATAAGAAGAGAGGTGCAGAATATCGGGAAGAGATGTATGGAAAATGAAGGAGATGGGTTAAAAAATAAAAGGAGAGGTGCGCAAAAATAATAAGTGAGGTACGCAAAAATAAGAAGTCAGGAGCTGGAAATAAGAAGAGTGTTGCAGAACGTTGTGACGAAAGGTATGGAAAATGAAGGAGAATAGGCAGAAAATAAAAGGAAAGGTGCGCAAAATTAACAAGTGAAGTACGCAAAAATAAAGAAGATATGAATTGGAAATAACAAGAGAGGTGCAGAATATTGAGAAGAAAGGTATGAAAAATGAAGGGGATGGGGCAGAAAATGAAAGGAGACGTGCACAAATTAACAATTGAGGTGTGACAAGTAAAGGAAGTAGGAGCAGGTAATAAGAAGATTGGTGCTGAATATTGAGAAGAAATGTACGGAAATTAAGGAGATGAGGCAGAAAATGAAAGGAGACGTGCACAAAATTAACAAGTAAGGTACGCAAAAGTGAAAAAGATGAAAGCTAGAAATAAGAAAAGAGGTGCTGACTATTGAGAAGAAGGGTAGCAATATGAAGAAGACAGGGGCAGAGAATAGAAAAGTTGTGCAGAGAGAAGAGAAGAGAGGGGCAAGTTATTGAGAACTGAAGTGCAAGAAATGGAAGAAGTGAAAAAGGTAGGGGCAGGAAACAAAGATCAAAGCGGCAGAAAATGAAGATCCGATGGGCAGGAAAAAAAAGCAGAAATTGAATATCCTATGGGCAGGAAACAAAGGACAAGGCGACGGAAATTAAGATCCGATATGAAAAAAAATGCAGAAATTGAATATCCTATGGGCAGGAAACAAAGGACAAGGCGACGGAAATTAAGATCCGATATGAAAAAAAAAATGCAGAAATTGAATATCCTATGGGCAGGAAACTAAGAACACGGCGACAGAAATTAAGATCCGATGGGCAGGACACAAAAAAAAGAGCAGAAATTGAATATCCTATGGGCAGGAAACAAAGAACACGGCGACAGGAATTAAGATCCGATATGAAAAAAAAAATTCATAAATAGAATATCCTATGGGCAGGAACAAAGAACACGGCGACAGAAATTAAGATTCGATATGAAAAAAAAATTCAGAAATTGAATATTCTATGGGCAGGAAACAAAGGACAAGGCGACAAAAATTAAGATCCGATATGAAAAAAAAAATGCAGAAATTGAATATTCTATGGGCAGGAAACAAAGGACAAGGCGACAAAGAAAGGCGACAGAAATTAAGATCCGATATGAAAAAAATGAACAAGGCGATAGAAATTAAGATCCGATATGAAAAAAATGCAGAAATTGAATATCCTATGGGCAGGAAACAAAGAACAGAAATTGAATATTCTATGGGCAGGAAACAAAGAACAAGGCGACTGAAATTAAGATCGATATGAAAAAAATGCAGAAATTGAATATCCTATGGGCAGGAAACAAAGGACAAGGCGACAGAAATTAAGATCCGATATGAAAAAAAAATTCAGAAATTGAATATTCTATGGGCAGGAAACAAAGGACAAGGCGACTGAAATTAAGATCCGATATGGAAAAAAATGCAGAAATTGAATATCCTATGGGCAGCAAACAAAGAACAAGACGACAGAAATTAAGATCCGATATGAAAAAAATGCAGAAATTGAATATCCTATGGGCAGGAAACAAAGAACACGGCGACAGAAATTAAGATTCGATATGAAAAAAAAATGCAGAAATTTGAATATCCTATGAAAAAAATGGGCAGGAAACAAAGAACAAGGCGACAGAAATTAAGATCCGATATGACAAAAAAAAAATGCAGAAATTGAATATCCTATGGGCAGGAAACAAAGATCCGATATGAAAAAAAAATGCAGAAATTGAATATCCTATGGGCAGGAAACAAAGAACAAGGCGACAGAAATTAAGATCCGATATGAAAAAAAAATGCAGAAATTGAATATGCTATGGGCAGGAAACAAAGAACAAGGCGACAGAAATTAAGATCCGATATGAAAAAAAAATGCAGAAATTGAATATCCTATGGGCAGGAAACAAAGAACAAGGCGACAGAAATTAAGAAAGAACAAGGAAACGAGGCGACAGAAATTAAGATCCGATATGAAAAAAATGCAGAAATTGAATATCCTATGGGCAGGAAACAAAGAACAAGGCGACAGAAATTAAGATCCGATATGAAAAAAAAATGCAGAAATTGAATATCCTATGGGCAGGAAACAAAGAACAAGGCGACAGAAATTAAGATCCGATATGAAAAAAAAATGCAGAAATTGAATATCCTATGGGCAGGAAACAAAGAACAAGGCGACAGAAATTAAGATCCGATATGAAAAAAAAAAATGCAGAAATTGAATATCCTATGGGCAGGAAACAAAAAAATTAAGATCCAGAAAAAAAAATGCAGAAATTGAATATCCTATGGGCAGGAAACAAAGGACAAGGCGACAGAAATTAAGATCCGATATGAAAAAAATGCAGAAAAATAATGGGCAGGAAACAAAGAACAAGGCGACAGAATGAAAAAATGCAGAAATTGAATATCCTATGGGCAGGAAACAAAGAACAAGGCGACAGAAATTAAGATCCGATATGAAAAAAAAATGCAGAAATTGAATATTGACAGAAATAAGATCCGATATGAAAAAAATGCAGAAATTGAATATCCTATGGGCAGGAAACAAAGAACAAGGCGACAGAAATTAAGATCGAAATTAAGATCCGATAAAAAAAATGCAGAAATTGAATATCCATGGGCAGGAAACAAAGAACAAGGCGACAGAAATTAAGATCCGATATGAAAAAAAAATGCAGAAATTGAATATCCTATGGGCAGGAAACAAAGAACAAGGCGACAGAAATTAAGATCCGATATGAAAAAAATGCAGAAATTGAATATCCTATGGGCAGGAAACAAAGAACAAGGCGACGAAATTAAGATCCGAATTAAGATGGGCAGGAAACAAAGGACAAGGCGACAGAAATTAAGATCCGATATGAAAAAAAAATGCAGAAAAATAATGGGCAGGAAACAAAGAACAAGGCGAGAAATTAAATGAAAAAAAAATGCAGAAATTGAATATCCTATGGGCAGGAAACAAAGAACAAGGCGACAGAAATTAAGATCCGATATGAAAAAAAAATGCAGAAATTGATCGACGAAATTAAGATCCGATATGAAAAAAAAATGCAGAAATTGAATATCCTATGGGCAGGAAACAAAGAACAAGGCGACAGAAATTAAGATCCGATATGAAAAAAAAAAATGCAGAAATTGAATATCCTATGGGCAGAAACAAAGAACAAGGCGAAGAAATTAAGAAACAAGGCGACAGAAATTAAGATCCGAATGAAAAAAAAATGCAGAAATTGAATATCCTAGGAAACGACAAGGCGACAGAAATTAAGATCCGATATGAAAAAAAAATGCAGAAATTGAATATCCTATGAACAAGGCGACAGAAATTAAGATCCGATATGAAAAAAAAATGCAGAAATTGAATATCCTATGGGCAGGAAACAAAGAACAAGGCGACAGAAATTAAGATCAAAGAACAAGGCGACAGAAATTAAGATCCGATATGAAAAAAAAATGCAGAAATTGAATATCCTATGGGCAGGAAACAAAGAACAAGGCGACAGAAATTAAGATCCGATATGAAAAAAATGCAGAAATTGAATATCCTATGGGCAGCAAACAAAGAACAAGGCGACAGAAATTAAGATCCGATATGAGAAAAAAAAATGCAGAAATTGAATATCCTGAAAAAAAAATGGGAATATCCTAGCAAACAAAGAACAAGGCGACAGAAATTAAGATCCGATATGAAAAAAAAAAATTAAGATATCAAAATTGAATAAGATCCGATATGAAAAAAAATGCAGAAATTGAAACAAAGAAACACAAGGCGACAGAAATTAAGATCCGATATGAAAAAAAAATGCAGAAATTGAATATCCTATGGGCAGGAAACAAAGAACAAACAAAGAACAAAGAACAAGGCGACAGAAATTAAGATCCGATATGAAAAAAAATGCAGAAATTGAATATCCTATGGGCAGGAAACAAAGAAACAAGGCGACAGAAATTAAGATCCGATTTGAAAAAAATGCAGAAATTGAATATCCTATGGGCATCCGATATGAAACAAAGAACAAGGCGACAGAAATTAAGATCCGATATGACAAAAAAAATGATATGAAAAAAAAAGAAATTGAATATCCTATGGGCGAAACAAAGAACAAGGCGACAGAAATTAAGATCCGATATGAAAAAAATGCAGAAATTGAATATCCTATGGGCAGGAAAAAAAAAGATCCGATATCCGAAAAAAAAATGCAGAAATTGAATGAAAAAAAAATGCAGAAATGAATATGGGCAGGAAACAAAGAACAAGGCGAAAGAAATTGAAAAAAAGATCCGATATGAATAAAAAAATGCAGAAATTGAATATCCTGAATGGGCAGGAAATAAACAACAAGGTGACAGAAATTAAGATCCGATATGAAAAAAAAATGCAGAAATTGAATATCCTATGGGCAGGAAACAAAGAACAAGGCGACAGAAATTAAGATCCGATATGAAAAAAAAAAATGCAGAAATTGAATATCCTATGGGCACGAAACA
The DNA here is from genome assembly GCA_025594305.2 of Periplaneta americana. Taxonomy (NCBI): domain Eukaryota; kingdom Metazoa; phylum Arthropoda; class Insecta; order Blattodea; family Blattidae; genus Periplaneta; species Periplaneta americana. Next base: position 148,528,466 of record JAJSOF020000017.1, read on the forward strand.
AAGAACAAGGACGAAAGAAATTGAAAAAGATCCGATATGAAACAAAAAAAAATAAGATCCGATATGAAAAAAATGCAGAAATTGAATATCCTATGGGCAGGAAACAAAGAACAAGGCGACAGAAATTAAGATCCGATATGAAAAAAATGCAGAAATTGAATATCCTATGGGCAGGAAATAAACAACAAGGTGACAGAAATTGAGATCCGATATGAAAAAAAAAAATGCAGAAATTGAATATCCTATGGGCAGGAAACAAAGAACAAGGCGACAGAAATTAAGATCCGATATGAAAAAAAAAAAATTCAGAAATTGAATATGCTATGGGCAGCAAACAAAGAACAAGGCGACAGAAATTAAGATCCGATATGAAAAAAAAAAAATTCAGAAATTGAATAACCTGTGGGCAGGAAACATAGAACACGGCGACTGAAATTAAGATCCGATATGAAAAAAAGAAATTCAGAAATTGAATGTCCTGTGGGCAGGAAATAAACAACAAGGTGACAGAAATTGAGATCCGATATGAAAAAAATGCAGAAATTGAATATCCTATGGGCAGGAAACAAAGAACAAGGCGACAGAAATTAAGATCCGATATGAAAAAAAAAAAAAATGCAGAAATTGAATATGCTACGGGCAGCAAGCAAACAACAAGGCGTCAGAAATTAAGATCCGATATGAAAAAAAAAAAAAATGCAGAAATTTAATATCCTGTGGGCAGGAAAGAAAAATCAAGGCGACAGAAATTAAGATCCGATATGAAAAAAAAAAAATCAGAAATTGAATATCCTATGGGCAGGAAACAAAGAACAAAGGGACAGAAAATGAAGATCCGAGTAGCAGGAAATGAAGAATAAAGCTGCAGAAAATGAAGAATTGACTCACAGGAAACAAATAACCTAGGGGCAGGAAATAAAGAAGATAGTGGCAGAGAATAACGAAGATGCAGGGCAACACCAACTGTGGCAGCAGGTAGAGCGCCAGGGGACCTAGTGCACATCACATTAAATAGTGACTGACGGATGAGTAGAAGAATGTTGGAGAGAAGAGATGTGAGGGTGACAGTAAAAACTGAAGGAAGAAGGGAATATAGTAGATGTAAGACGAAAGAAAACGAGACAGGAAGTTTGGAAACAAAGAGTAAAGTAAAGATGGAAAATGTTATAAAATTTACTGTATTAGAATGATATTACGTAACTGGTCACGTCCAGCATTTTTCGATTTTGAATTGTTTTAAATGTTGTCTTGAAATTGTTTTATTAGTATGTTAAAGTCATTGTATACATATTTAAAGTCATTCTTTATATACATTTATATTATAATAATATAATATTGTACAATCTTTGTAAATGTACCTACTTATTGTTTGCTGCAAAATATAAAACAAGATGAATAAATGAGAAGTGTACCGTGAAATAAGGAAGGCAATAAATACGTATATACATATATGGGCTATTCCATATGAAATCGATCAGTAAAAAACCTCGCATTTTTTATACTCTAATTGTTTCCCTATTTATACAAAGTGCTGAGGAGAGTGCATTTGCAAGAATATACTATCGAAAGACAAACGGTTTTCGTGTTGTTGAGCGACAAATTTAGCGTATTTTATAAAAACAAGCCTCTTTCAGCGCTCAGAACTCTGGAACCATTTACTGCAGAACATTGAACGAGAGCTCATTTTGAAGCTGACATTTATTAGGTTATGATAAGAAGTAATCCTTATTTTTATTCTATACAGAGAGACAGATAATCTGATGTTACTTAATTTTCGACTTTTTACCCATTTGTAAAAATGTAAAAAAAATATTGAGAAAAAACCTTCCATAATTAAGAAGAATTCGGCATTGTTTGCTTAATGTCACGGCAATAAGTTTCGGGGGTATTAAATAAATTATTTTCACACGCCTAGACTTGAAAGGCGCAACACAGCACACACTGGCCGAGAGATGAAGATAAGCGAGCGCTGGGCGTCATTTTACTCCTGTGTTTATGAAAACCTGTGATAAGCTAGCCCAGCTATGCGCTACTAGACGAAACATAGACATTTTTAGCGCGGGCTTCCGGTGGGATGATCAGCGTTTTTCGTATTCATAAACCAGTGTTAGCGATAGGATATGATTTGAATTCTGTACTAGTAACCAGTGGATAGCCGGGGCTAGCTTAGTACGCTCGTAGCGCGTGCTGCGAAATGTCTATGAATAGCAACCCACGTGTTTATGTCTCCTGGCCTTGCTTGCCTCGGCTAGCTCCCGCCTCACAGTCAGCTGGTTAGCTCACGCGCGTACTATTTATTTTCTTTATTTGATTTTTCAATACTTTCTTATTAACGTTGCACCAGTAAAAAATATGTGTTTATTTGTACTTTCAATGCGGAATCTAAGCATGTATTTTAAAAATATTTTTTCGTGGGCAAAGGCGTCTTAATTAAGAAAAATCTAAATTTCTCCATTTCCATAAAAAGTAAGAATAACTGTTTACATGTCAATATAAACTTTAACTTTTCAGCATCAAAATAAACCATGATTTTGATCATTGGGTGAAAGGGTTTCGGAGCCACAACAGTTTAAAGTTGCTAATCTTATGAAAATACGATAAATTAAAATATTTTCAATTTAAACACTGAAGTTCTGATGCCTCAAACCATGCACAAAGCATTGTATCATAGTTGTCTACGGACAGAAAAATTTTCATTGTATTTAAAAATTGCAAGGTCAATTTTCTCTATATTTCGGTCGATTTGAGATGGAATAGCCCATATGTACATCGATGACGTTCAACAGCAACCTCGTATGTCAAAATATTCAATTTTACAGAAGAGCGAAAAAATGTCTTAATAACACCTTAACGAACAGTTTTCTAACATAAGGGGGTAAGTAACTACATGTAAAGTTAGTATCAAAGGCTTGACATAAGATGTGTTTGCAGAGGATTCGTGAAAACATTCCGATAGGAATCAAATGATATCTCATTTTATTGTATTTTTTTTACTACGAGGTTACTGTTCAACACCATTGATATTAAAAGTGGAAGTAATACTCGTATAACTGTGTAGGATTTAACAGCTTATTCCTTCGACAGAGTAGTAGTAGTAGTAGTAGTAGTAGTAGTAGTAATAATAATAATAATAATAATAATAATAATAATAGTTATAATCTATACTAATAATAAATCTGTAGCCGAAATTTTTCTGGTAATTCTCGACTTTCCAAAAATAATTGATCCTAACATATATAATTAACCACCCTGAAACCGAAAATCGCATTTTTGAAATTTTTGTTTGTATGTCTGTATGTTTGTTACCTTTTCACGCGATAATGGCTGAACCGATTTATATGAAAATTGGAATATAAATTAAGTTCGTTGTAACTTAGATTTTAGGCTATATGGCATTACATTTCGAATCTAATCTCAATTGGGATACGCATATTAAATATACATGTAAGAAGGCATTCTCTATTCTCCATTCACTAAAAAGATTGTACCATTATCCATCTAAATTAAAACAGACGCTGGTACAGACACTCATTCTATCTCACTTCGATTATTGCGACGTTTTGTTCAGTGATCTCAGGATTGATTCCGCTCAGAAACTACAGCGTGTTCATAACGCGTGCGTCCGCTTCATTTGTAATGTTCGATACTATGATCATATCTCACCTTCTTTCAAGAAGTTATCATGGCTTAGGTTACATGAGAGGAGAAATCTGCACTCGCTTTCTCTCTTATATCGAATTATGCACTCTTCATCCCCCTATTATTTATTCGCTCGATTTCATACTCTCTCTCGCTATCATAATATTAATACTCGATCACAACGCGATAACACGCTAGAAATTCCACTTCACACATCATCTCTGTATTCCTCATCTTTCACTGTTGCTACCTCTCGTCACTGGAACTCTCTGCCGCCTGAAGTCAAGGGCTGCCGAACATTGAATTCTTTCAAATCCAAGTTAGAAAATTATCTTATGACGAGTTGCCAAACTAACTTACTATTATGACAAGTGTTGTATTGCATGTTTCCACGTATTCACATTTTTTATGTTCTAATGATATTCAACTTATTTTATATTTTTGTTTTCATATTTTCCGATAATGTTATATCTCTAATGTGATAAGTTGAGCTATATATAATCTTAATTTTTCTTATTGTGTGTACTTAGAAATATTGTATTCACTGTATACTTTGTACTGCACTATTTTATTACTACTATTAGTATTATTATTATTATTATTATTATTATTATTATTATTATTATTAATATTATCATCATCATTATTATTATTATTATTATTATTATTATTATTATTATGAATAATTGTCTTTTTTTGTATGCCTCATTTATTTTGACCTGCTGTTCACATATTATTATGCTTTTTCTTTCTTTCTGTATGTTATATATTATGTCTGATTTCTTCTTATTTGTTGTTTATATTTTTATTATTATTATTATTATTATTATTATTATTATTATTATTATTATTATTATTATCTTATTCAGTTTTGTGTGTAAAATTGTAGTGTAATTTGTAAATTTGTAGTGTTTTTGTAACGCAGTCTTTACTCCTGGTTGAGTGTTAGAGAAGGCCGTATGGCCTTAACTCTGCCAGGTTAAATAAATCATTATTATTGTTATTATTATTATTATTATTATTATTATTATTATTATTATTATTATTATTATTATTATTATTATTAAAAATACATTATTTAAAAGGGGGTTATAAGGGGGCCTGAATTAAATAAATCGAATTATCTCGCTTATTATTGATTTTTGTGAAAAATTTTACATAACAAACGTTTCTTTAAAAATGATTTCCGATAACCTTATTCTTTACAAAATTTTGATAGGACTGATATTTAATGAGATAAATAAGTTTTAAAATTAAAATAACGCCATCTAAGACGGTGCAATGACATAACAAATGACTTCGTCTATAAGGGGCCTTGGACAACAACAATCGAAAAAGGGGCCTTGGACATCAACAATCGAAAGCTATTAAACTTAACCTACAGACAATGTTTATGTGTTTGTATGAAATAATATCGGAAGCTAAATTAACCGATTTGTATAATTAATTATTATTTCATCATTGGAAAGTGTAGTTTTTCTAGATGGACATAATGCTATAATGTTATTACAGTAACTTCTGAGTGTTCTCTGGACCAAAATGATCGCATTTTAATTATTTAAATACAATTTAAATTAAGTAACATATTAAACGATTTATCCTTCTATCAAACAGGAATGTTTCCTGGATCAAACGTCCTATTTTAATTATGAAATTACTTTATATTTATTTCTAACAGGTGCAGCGGAGCGCAAGGGTACGGCTAGTAATAGTAGTGATAATAATAATAATAATAATAATAATAATAATAATAATAATAATAATAATAATAATAGTCGTCGTCAACCTCATCGTCGTCATCCGTGGTGCTAGAGCCCTTTAAGGACTCACAACAACCCGCCAGATGCTGACCCCACGGCCACATGCCGAAGTAGAGGTGGACGATCATTCAACCAGAATGGAGGTATCTTGTAGCTATCACGGTCGGTAATCCATTCAGCAATGATAGGTGACTTCCATAACCGTGTTTCGCTATCTGTCGTAGGTCCCCAAGTGCATCACGATGCTGGGTGGGTACCGGTTCCATATACTGCCCGAAATTTGATGAGAAAATAAGGAATCAAACCAACGCGCATTCCGTGACGCGATTCCTAGGCAGAATGCCTTAGTCACAGTGGTATTCAATCTATGGTACACGTACCCCTAGGAGTAGGGCCTATACTGTGTAAGAATAATAATAATAATGATATTGTTATTTTTATTGTTATTGTTATTATTGTTATTTACTTATGCCTGTTAAGGAACCTAGAGGTTCATTGCCGCCCTCACATAAGCCCGCCATTTGTCCCTATTCTGTGTAAGATTAATCCAGTCTCTATCATATCCCACTTCCCTCAAATCCATTTTAATATTATCCTCCCATCTACGTCTCGGTATCCCCAAAGGTCTCTCTCCCTCAGGACTCCAAACTAACACTCTATATTCATTTCTCAATTCGCTCACACGTGCTACTTGTCATGTCCATCTCAAATGTCTGGATTTAATGTTCCTAATTATACAAATGCGTACAGTTCTTCGTTGTGTAACTTCCTCCATTCTCCTGTAACTTCATCCCCCTTAGCCCAAACTATTATTGTTATTATCATTATTTATTATCATTATTTAATTATTTTGGTATTTCTGTAATAGTCTTTTGTGCGAGATCGTGCGTATTTGCTTGTTTTCCGCACAGAACCAATATGCGGTAAGTGTGAAATACCACATTCAGTATTCCTAACGTAACACACACAACAATTTCCCTCTTCTTACCGCTTAAGCGCGACATTCATTTTACTGCTTTAGGCTTTTAACATATTATTTTTAGAGACGTTTAACATAGTAATAATTATAAATTGGAAACTTACGACTGCAATTTCACCTAAATTGCAATGTTAATTATTGTTTTTAAATATTTGCAAAAATTAAGTAAAGCCTACTACTCCACGAAACTTATTGCATTCCTGATACAAGTAACATTAAGGAAGCCGTGAAAAAATCAACAAGATTCCAGATGCCGATGTTATTACTGCAATATGTTATATAAATAATATTGTTAAAATATTAAAATGAAAAATAAATCATTACCGGTACATAACCTTACCGTTTGTTTTAAGTTCGCATTTATAGACTGGGGGGGGGGGGAAGACAGACGTATATCACGGCCTGCTGGAGTATAGTAAACACAGAAAACATTTTATAGCAACAATGTTGAAGAAAGATATTTTGGTTTTCCGAAGTTGCCGTCATTAAACAGAAGCCAACATGGAGATTTCATTGCAACTAAATAAAAATTCGTCTTTCAGGTATGTAATAAACTATCTTCGCACAAAATAATGTACGATACACGAGCGGTATGTTTGTTTTCATGTTCTCGGAAATTAAAAAAGCTTAACTACGTTTCGCGTTTTCAGTGTTTTCCTCGAACATGAAAACGTCAACATTCCGCTCTTGTAACGATATTACTATTGTTATCTTTTATATAATACAATGCAGTTTGGTTGTACGAATGGAAAGAAAAATGTATTTTGGAGGTACGCTAGCAAAAAAGATTGAATACCGTTGCGTTATGGTCTAAGGCAGCTTTTCTCAAACTTTTTTAAGTCACAACAGTTCCGCGGACCACCTTACTCTTGTTCCCTTCGAAAGCAAATTTATCATTTGTGTAGAATATTTTAATACCAGTCAGATATTAAAATATTCTACAGAAATGATAAATTTGCCACTTTACTGGAAGAATGGAAAAATAGTGTAATTATTCCCATATATAAAACAGGAGATAAACAGAATGTTGAAAACTATAGAGGGATTAGTATCCTCAACACTTGTTATAAGATATTTAGTAGGATTTTAAATGAAAAATTAAAAAAAACATGCTGAAACTTTCCTTCTGGAGTGTCAAAATGGCTTTAGAGAAGGAAGATCATGTGTAGATCCATTATTTAGTATCAAATTATTGTTAGAAAAAAGAAGAGAATTTAATTAGAAACCCATATAGCTTTTATTGATTTTGTGAAAGCTTTTGATAAAGTCCGAAGAGACCTTTTATTCGACATATTACAAGATAAAAATTTTCCAAATTTGCTATTACAAAATATAATAGAAATCTACACAGACAGCAAAATAAGTGTCAAAATAAATAACTGTATATCCGAAAGAAAATTAGTTAATAATGGAGTTCGACAAGGTTGTTCACTATCACCAACTTTATTTAATATTTATATAAATGAAATTATTTTAAAATGGAACCAAATCTACACATCAGGAATCAAAATAACCAGTGCTCTAACATTAAATACCTTACTCTATGCCGATGATCAAGTCATAATTTCCAATTCAGAGGATAATTTACAAAGAGGATTGTATACATTAAATAAAATATTAAAAGATTTTGGGATTGAAATTTCAGCACAAAAATCAAAAGTAATGGCATTTTTAGGACAAGACCCAGTCAGAAGTAAGATATTGCACAATAACCAATGCCTCGAACAAGTGCAAAATTTCAATTATCTGGGTTGTGAAATATCTTATCAAAATGAAAAAGATGTGAACAAGAAAATTACCAAATTTACACAAATTCTAGGAATAATAAACAATACATTAAAAGCTAAATTAGTACTGTACAAAAATATACAAGAATAAAAATATATAATACACTAGCATTACCCTCTCTTTTATACGGGAGCGAGATTTGGACATTAAAGAAAAAATACATGAACAGAATCAAAGCAACGGAAATGAAATTTTTCAGGAGGACAGCAGGATATACTCTTTTAGACCGAAAAAGGAATGAAGAAATATTAGAACAATTAGAAGTAGGCCTAGAGTCAGTAGAAGAAAAAATCAGCAGATACAAATTCAATTGGCTAGATCATGTAAGAAGAATGGAAAATTCAAGATTGCCAAAAATTATGATGCAGTATAAACCTAGAGGACATCGTCGACCAGGAAGACCTTTAAGAAGACTGCTAGATGGGGCTGAAACAGGTCTACAGAGGCCTAATTCGTGAAGGATGATGATGATGATGATTTTAATACCAGTAGGTATAGCCTATTTATATTTTAAAACAGAATTAATTATTTAAAATTGATTTAATTCATTTAATTTCATATTAGTATTAACTAATTAAGTTAATGTTAATAAAAAAATCATTTTCGTTTTTTAATAAATCAAGGCTGTTAGAGTTTGGATAATCTTTAACTTATTAACTAAACAAAATTTAAAAAAATATTGGTGCTCACATTAATGAGATGTATAAGCCTGCCGATTCTAGCACAGTTGTTCTATATTTGGACGTATGCTGGTAAGCTTAAGTCGGAGATCGTCACATACATCGAGTCGATTTCTGTACTTTGTTTTTATTAGAGTTAATGATGAAAACACTTTCTCACACAGATACATGAAAGCAAACTGAATTATAATCTGTAAAGCATCATTGTACAGTTCACTATATTCTCTTTTCACTTGTGACGAGGTCCAGAAATTAACCATACTTTCCGCTTGGAATTTCATTTTAAGTCCGGTGTCATTCGAGAGTTCAATTAAATGTTCTCTTTCACTCAATGAAAGTTTGTTATTTTCAATATCGCAACGAAGGGGATCATGAACCCATGAAAATTCGTCATAGTTACTTGGGAAATAAGTTTCAAATTGTGACCTCAGAGTTTCGAGATGCGAACATGTGTCATTGCATAATTCCTTTCCATTAACGAGATCATTTTCGACCGAAAAAGACTCTAGGGTTGGAAATAGTGAAAAAGTCCTCTGTTTTACGGAACTGACCCACAAGCTAAGTTTCTTCTCGAACATCTTTATTTTCCCATGCGCATTGAGAACAGTCAACGAATTACCTTGTAGAGAGAGATTTAGTTCATTTAGTTTTGAGAATACATTTGAAAGATATGCCAATGTACTTAGGCACATGTCATCAGCTGTTCTGCAAGGAAAAGATGCTTTAAGAGTGGAGTGGGAAATCGGTAAACAGGTAGGGTAAAAAATTTCATAAAATATCAGTATTAGGAGAAAAAGTGAAAGGTGATTGCCATGTATTATTTTCAAACTCTGAGGGTCGATTTATAAAACGAGGTCTAGACCCCGGCCATGGCTTTAAACTCCGTTTGGATTTATAAAACGAGGTCTTTTACATTTTCTGAGCCATGGCTCGAAACCATGGTCTGAAGCGGAGACCACGGCTGGGGTAGGTTTAAAACCACGGCTTCATGTATACAAGATGGAGGAAGATGATCAGCTGGATAATTATCAACAGTAATCTCACTAGAGGTTTTGATTTTATCGATAAATCTGCGAGTGGAACACGAGCAGATTTATCTAGAGAAAATCAAAACTCGAGTGCGATTTAATTGACTATTACACGATTAGAAGAAAGTAGGCTATATAAAGATTAGAAGTAACAAAGTGTACAATAAAATATTAATTGGCTTACGAAAATACAACTGTCTTCAAATGTATTATTGTACCATCTCAGCATTACGGTAGATGGCAGCAGTGTTTTATGATGATGTTTTCTTGTTACCGGTATCAGTTGTGCCAACTATGGAATCATAATTGAACTCTGTGGCCTGTTACTAGTCAAGAAGGCTTTGTTGATTCAGTTTCATTTTTATTAAGACAGTTGCATTCCACTTCAATTATCCGAATCCCAGTAATCAACGTCACTTGATAGATGATTTTCAATAAATCTTAATATTAAACAATCTCTGATACATGACTATCCATAATATCATATAGTAGAAGCTATAACATAACCTAACTAATATACACAAGTGTTAGAAAAGTTTTATTTAACGACGATGACATAAAAAAATAAACATGAATAATTTTAAAAGGAATATAATATTGAATGCACAATTTTCAAATTTGAATGTGGTTGGTGGTTCAATTGATATTATATTGGACGTGTGCATAATAGAAGTGGGACTCGTTGATTTAGGCCTACATGGTGTATTCAACTTATTCAGGATTTCCGAATGAATAATTTTAAAAGGAATAATTATTGAATGTACAATTTTAAAATTTGAATATGGTTGGTGGTTCAATTGATGTTATATTGGACGTGTGCGTAATAGAAGTGGAACTCGTTGATTTAGGTCTACATGGTGTATTCAACTTATTCAGGATTTCCGAATGGTGCTCTTCATTTATTTGTAAATCGGATTTCAGAAGATGCATAGGTATGATCAGTGATTTTGATTAATTCTTGTTCTTGAATGCCAATGCGAGTCATATTTGAAACTGCTCTGCATCGACTGGAGAGGTTTGTAATTATATATATATATATATATATATATATATATATATATATATATTTTTTGACGTCCAGACCAGCGCAGTTTCAAATGTTGGCAAACAAAGAAACAAATGCTAGGGACGTGATAAAATTAAACAAATGCTAGTGACGCGGTAAAATTAAACAAATGCTAGGGACGCGATAAAATTGTGCGATAAGCAGCCATGATTGGTTGAAATACGTCCTTTCGTACCGTTTTATTGGTCAAAAGTAGTATGACGTAGTAAGAGTGTAATAGTCAAAGGAAAATTTGTGTCTACGTTATTAAATCACCAGATTAGAGTGATTAGTGACAGGGATAATCCTTTGTAACTATATAACAACGATAATTTCAGACGAATATTTTGATTTTCGAAGGAATCAACGCAAAATTGAGCAAGAACGCTAAATAATAATCTGCAACGAACTGCAAGAGGCGGCGGGTTGACAATTTTTTTTACACCTTCTTGTTGCTTTCAGGGAAGTAAGATATAATATTTTATATTAATTATAAATTTATGCCCATAAGACTATATAACTTAATTCTTAGTTTTTACAGTAATTTTGGACATTTTATTTAATACTCGAAATTGATGTGGGCCTATAAAAATATAAAGCAAACGTAATTTTGTCTTGTTATTTTTAAGTTTTATGCTACTGGGGCTTTCCACGTAGTACTAGCCTAGTATATGTGAAAACAGAACCATACTACATCTTAGTTGCAATTGAAATTTTAATCCAGTTAATATTTAGGTTATTAATTCCTTAGAACCAGGTTTTCAGGTAGGTAATTGGTAGTAGTTATTAACAAATGATAAACTACAATATAAACGCTCAATTTATGCTAATTATTTGGGAAATATCATTCTGGTATCCAAAAATCCATTCCCTATTAAATACTAAGTAATACTAGTATTTTAAACGCACATATATTCTGTAAATTAGTAAATATAACAATACATTAGCTGAGAACAAAAGAATGTGACTTTGTGCAATTCCATATAAATATTAATCCCGATGTTCATTCCTTTCCAATATCGACTGTTTACAAGAATAAAAATCGATTCTTAGGTGCGTTGTCATATATAAAACCTACGAACCTCGGTTTCTTCTCAAGCCGCGTCTCGACTTCGTTTTAGAAATCGCATAAAGATTCAGACCTCGATCGCGGTTCAAAAGCGGAGGTCTGCAACCACGATTTCGTCCGTGTTTTAGAAATCGACCCTGAGATTTTCAGCAATTCGTTTTAATTTTATTTTTTCTTCTGTCCTTTTTGAAGGACCACAAGGGCAGACCTCGAGGACCACAGGTGGTCCGCGGACCATAGTTTGAGAAACGCTGCCCTAAAGCACCCAGTTACATTTTTTCCTCTTGCAATTTGGATTTTTATGGGACACCTACTGAACATTTGTTAGGATTGTATTATGTATTACAATTCAGAAATAGCCACTGTGTTTACAAAATGTGATTACTTCGAGTCTTTCAATATTGCATATTTATGAAATATATGCTGCTATATTACGTACTACAAGATTTCAATGGTCACTTCTAGGAGCATTGACTTACAACATTGTTGCCATTACTTATCGAATGCCCTAGTATTTAAAAAAATCCAGAATTTGAAATTTGCTATAAAACGACACATCTATACTAATAACAAATCTGTAGCCGAAAATATTCTGTTAATTTTCGCTTTTCCAAAAGTAATTGGTCCTAACATGTATAATTAACCACCCTGAAACCGAAAATCGCTTTTTTGAAATTTTTCTTTGTATGTCTGTCTGTCTGTTTGTTACCTTTTCACGCGATAATGGCAGAACCGATTTATATGAAAATTGGAATATAAATTAAGTTCGCTATGACTTAGATTTTAGGCTATATGACATTCAAATACGTTAATTAAACGGGGGGTTATAAGGAGACCTGAATTAAATAAATCGAAATATCTCGTTTATTATTGATTTTTGTGAAAAATATTACATAACAAACGTTTCTTTAAAAATGATTTCCGATAAGTTTTATTCCTTGCAAAATTTTGATAGGACTGATATTTAATGAGATAAATGAGTTTTAAAATTAAAATACAATACCATCTAAGGCGGTGTAATGAAATGAAAACAAATGACTACGTCTATAAGGGGCCTTGGACCACAACAATCGAAAGCTATGAAACATAGCCTACAGAGAATGTTTCTGTGTTTGTATGAAGTAATATCGAAAGCTAAATTAACCGATTTGTATAATTAATTATTATTTCACCATTGGAAAGTGTAGCTTCTCTAGATGGACTATGCTATAATGTTATTACAGTAACTTCTAAGTGCTCTCTGGACCAAAATGATCGCATTTTAATTATTTCAATACAATTTAAATTAAGTAACATATAAAACGATTTATCCTTCTATCAAACACTTATGTTCCCTGGATCAAACGTCCTATTTTAATTATGTAATTACTTTAACAGGTGCAGCGGAGCGGACGTCTAAATTCCTGCATATTAATAAATAAATATTAATTATAAGGTATATCTAATAATTCGTAATTATCGCGATCATCATCTGGGCATACGCCAGTTACAATGTTAATACTGTGTGCTGTAAACAATAATGACGGATAAATTGTTAAGGGATTACGTTTTGAATGTGGCACTGCTCTGCAGTTGGGAACTATGAATGCCACATACTTGGGTATGGTTGTGCGTGGACTTCCTTCTGCAGAAGCGCTTCGTCTGTTTATCTTGTACAACCTATTCCGTATAATTTTAGCACGGCCTTGGAGCTGCCCGTCTATATCTGTGCGGCAGTCCATCACTTGTGTTCTAAGGTTCTCGGCCAATAATTCCTGTAGCGCTTTCTATATTTACTGATTTTTGTCCGTTTTCAAATCTCAGACTATTTTTAATTATTTACCTCTTTATTAGGCCTACTTTATTTTTATAATGTCCATAATGAAACGTCGAACATGCAATAATTTCCTCAGGGGTGTTGTAGTTTACGTTATCGAAACACATTCTTTGAAAATAGTTTCGTTTAAAAAGGATCTTCATAATGTAACGGTGGTTTTGACTCTGATTGGGGCTAATTTTCGAGTAATTGCATGTTCGGCACTGTCATGAATAGGGAGCGGATTTTTATGTGCTAAAAATTTTAAATATATTTATTTTTTATGTGCTAAATATTTAAATATATTTATTTTTTATGTGCTAAAAAGTACGAAAATATTTGCTAAAAATAAAAAAAATATATATATATTTTTTTAATATGACAAAAATACCTCACTTAGCTTGAAAAAAAAAAATATTACTAGGTACTCACCGACCACACTTGCGTGCTACAGTAGTAGTTGGCCGAGAATTGCAGTGAACAACAAAGGTCAACTCCAAATTCTCCATCACAAATGCATGCCGATTATCTCTGAATAACGACTTATACTGTGAAAACGATCTTCCCACATCACAGGACGTCAGGCATGCATATTTAAAGACAGGAATGTCACAAACACATACACCATCAATTTCACCTACAGGCACATCCTCCAATACTTGAGCAACTTTACACATTTTTTTATATCCACTGTTTTTCCCAAACATATTCTGGAATTTGTCCCTTAGTACTTGTACTTCTGAACCTGGTAGCGAGTCTAGTTTAATTTTCATGGCACGTATCTCCCTGTTTCAGACAACAGGTTTTTGGATGTTTCGAGTTTTTTTTATGGTGTCACACAAAAAGTTTAGCTTTGCTAATAGGAAAGCCAAATCTTTTTTTAAACAACCATCTTTCAGTATATCTTGAAGAATATCGATTGACGAAGCCCGATAACAGAGAATCACAACCAGATATATTGCCTTACTTGATAGACATGAGAGATTTGTTTAAATAATGTTCATACCAGAGCTCTTATCTGTTGTGTTTCAGAAACAAAGCGTGGAATGAAATCATCTTCAGCAACAATAAACATTCCTAATTATGTGTTGCAAGATCTCTCCATTTTGTCCATGTTAATTTATTCTCTGATAATAACATTGATATGCTGCCTAGCAGTTCTCAGATACTATTATGAAAATGGATCACGGATAAACCACACATCGCTTAGAAATACGAAGCAACCAAGAATTCTTAAAAAGATTACGTACTTCTGAGTGATATAATTGATTTAGTTTTAAAATATTTAAAAGTTCTTGTAAAAAATTGTTTAAGTAAAAAACTCAAAGATTTATGTGTTTATAGTAGATTTCCTGAAAATATGTATTTACATAATTTTTGTGAAAATATATTTTTATGTGAAATAAAATTCGGGTTTTAGACTTGAAACTTCATGTTCGGAATTTTTAACTTTGTTATTTGTGTTTTATCACACACGAAAAGAATACTTAATTACATAGAAATCCGCTCCTTAGTCATGAACAGGCACGGCTCCTTAAGGTTGTAGCAAGTTTGCGCTACACCTAAAAAAATTTACGGATATTTTGGTTTAAAATACAAGTTAAATTATTATGGTCTAACAAGTAAGTACACGATTATAAGAATAAGAAGGCATGTGGCCTAAGCCAATTGAGTGCTAGCAACAGTTCGACGTTGTCACACGGTGCACGGTGCACGAGACGTGGAAGACAGAGACAACAGATATGGACAGAACATATCAGTTGCAGCCCTCTCGCTGAGCGAGACCTGTTTCTTCATTGTGTGTAATGTTTAAATATAATTACTCTTACTGAAGTAATTCTCATCTCAATTTTTATTACTTCTTCGCTTCATAGATCAGCAGCTCTTGGAGTCACTGACTTGCGAAATAAAGTGACAGATATGTAGAAATTTACTTTGCTAATGTCTGAGAAAGAATGTTTTAATTCTTACTCAGACTTCCTTGTACAGCGAAGCTGAATTTATTATTGTTTATTTCTCCAGAGGAAAGATAAGGTACAGTTTGTTTGTAAGGGCAGCCTAAGAATCTAGCGACAACAAAACGAAAACATATCTGTAGATACGTAATTTAGTATTGAAGTTGGAAAGTATTTTATTTTTCCTCCGTTAAATGAAGCCTATATAATTTAATTTAATTCTCTAGCTTATACATACCTAGGGGTCCATGGTTCTACATTCTGGTTACGAATCTGGCTATAATGCAACGTAATCATAATGTGTGTTCATATATAATTCAGTACTCATACTGGAACTGTAGATTATTTTATTTTTCTCTGTTAAACTAAGTCTATCTAATGTTATTTTATTATATAATTTTTACATATCTAGAGGTCCAGTGTTCCATATTCTGGCTAAGAATCCGGCTATAAGAATATAAGCATATCTGTTCATATGTAGGCCTAATTCATTACTCGTATTGAAACTGAAGATTACTTTCTTTTACTTTGTTAAATCAAGTCTATCTAATTTAATTTAATCCTCAAGCTTATACCTACCTAGAAGTCCAGGATTCTATGTTCTATCACTCTGACCTGTGGCAATATAAACCTACGAGTGAAGGTAGTTGTACAGAAGCGAATATGAAAACCGTAATCCAGGAATATCGTTAATATATTGATGATAAAATTGTATATTAGAAAAAATCGTATAAAGTGTAATATATATATATATATATATATATATATATATATATATATAACAGGAATTATAAAATCTCCTCATTCCTAGCATGCCTGTATTTTAAAAGTGAAATGTAGTTAATGTGCTTCATTTTATAAAGTTTTCTAATGCTCTTAAGGAAGAATGTTGTTAATCCTCTTCGTATAATTCATGGAAAAAGAGGCAGGAGTGTTTATGTTTACAATATCATCCAAATATCTCATGTTTATGCAATATTTCGTCTTATACCATGTATAATATTCCAATGAAAAGTGAAAATCGTACCTATGGTTATTCTCAGCTATCTTCTTCTTCTTCTCTTCTTCTTCTTCTACTTCTTCTTCTTCTTCTTCTTCTTCTTTCCACGTTCTATTGTAATGGCACTGCTAACACATACTACTAATGTATTTCAAATATCGTACGATGAAGTAATATACGGTTCTGAAAATTGCACAAATAATTAACACGTTTGTTTTGCGTTATTTTCCAGGAGAGGTAAATTCAAGTAGACCACCTATTTTAATTGTCTCTTTGTCCTGTCCGAGAATATGAGATAACGTATGCACTTCTAAACCACACGTCTCTGCAGTCAGATTCTTTGTTTGTGAAGAACCGACACGCACTGCATCATAATTATATACAAAAAAAAAAAAAACATACTCCTCGCTTGTGAGTGTAGGACTATCCCTTTGCGTATAACAGATGAAACACCAGAGCCAATTGCAATCCCTTCAAGAGACATTGTTACGGTAAGTTACGCATCACACAAGAGAAAACAGTCCACATCTGAATTTGAAAATAAACAGATTATATCTTCGTTTACAGAGACGGACTTCTGAGCAAAATATGTTCTATGCTGTAGGTTGGATATCTCTGTTTAGTCTTAAAGCGATAACACGCGAACCAGTTGACATACAATTGCCATTCTTGTACTGTTGGATTCAGAATTCGTAGCTCTATCGAATGCGATAGCTTAAAATTCATTCCTAGCCAT
Source organism: Periplaneta americana (assembly GCA_025594305.2). Lineage (NCBI taxonomy): Eukaryota > Metazoa > Arthropoda > Insecta > Blattodea > Blattidae > Periplaneta > Periplaneta americana. The sequence goes on from JAJSOF020000017.1 coordinate 148,545,940, forward strand.
AAATATTGTGCGCGCAAGAAAGAAACTAATACGCGACGCTTCAGCGAGACTTCGCGACGATTTAACTAGGCAACACCGCTTCACTGTCACTGGCTAGTCGACATAGACCGGCCTAATCTAGCTCCGCCTTATATGCCTTCTTATTCTGAAAGCGCTCTAGTATGATCGGCTGTAGTAAGTTTCTCATCCAACTATAATCGTTTGTAGGAGCCTCATCGTTGACTTTCCAAAGTAAACGACCGTACTTCTTATGGAGACTGGCTTGATCTTGGTTATCTCTTCGGGGCGAGGGGATGAGAGGGGCGTTGTCCAGCATGGATTTTAAGTTGTTGATAAACGAACAGGAAGAGCTTTGAAAATGGAAACAGATGGCAGTAGCTCACAGAGCTGTCAGAGACAGAACATGCCCGCCCTGCGACAGCAGTTAGGCGCGAAAACAAGTTTTTTTTAGGGTAGAGGGTGAGTTTATATCTTATTGGTGTTTCCTTTTCACTGCAGTTACTTGAGTCAAGTTGGTTGAGAGCACGTGGTGGCGCGTAAGAGGCTGTGTTAATAAATTGTGTTGTTTGTGTCATTCTACTATATGAAATAGACCCTAGTTAAGATTAATACAATACTCAATCTTTAATAGAACATCCACTTTCATCGCGCAGCTTAGAAGAGAAGTGTGAGATTACTTGGTAGGTCGACTCCGAACATTGAAATTTCGCAGTGCGTGAAAACAAAAAACCAGGTCGTTCAACAGAAAATTCAATTCTGACGCGTACGAGAAGTTTTAGTGGTTATGTGGCTGTGAAACAAGAAGATCTTTGTCCTGTTTTCCTTGTGTTTTGTTCGGAGGAGAGTAGGAAAACACCTTTCAGCCTCTGAAGTCGTCATAGGGATTGTTAGTAAAATTTCTAGTAATTTTGTACATTCGCCGAAAGTTGAACATAAATTGTTGTCTCTGAAAAATTCCATTAGAGACACATAGCCTGAAATGTTTCTGAACTCGTCAGTGCCATAAATAACTGAAAGTCCAGTGCGAATATTCCTTTCATTTATGAACGGATACGCTGTAATGACACTACGAAGGGACTCTTCTGGGAAAACACTGTGGAAATAAATAGGTGAGTTTTTGCAAATTTTTACGACTGTAGCATGATAGGCCTAATATTTTGTAGTAAGAAAGTAAACGAACAAAATTTTGAAGCACCAGCCGCCACTGGTCATGAAATGCAATAGAATTTCATGTGCAGCAGAGAGTACAGAATGGAGTACTTCATCTCATGATAATTTATCTAAAAGAGCTTGATTTTTCTCCAGTATTACGAAATGGAAACAATGAGCTTGCGCGAAGTTAACTTTCTTGACACATTCTGTTCCTGTTCTTTACAAGTAAATATAAATTATGGCAGCTAGGAAATTGTTTTCAAGTAAGCAATCAGCAGAGATCTGGAGTAGCCAGGCAATCCCTCACAAGCTTGTAGGTGTCAAAATACCCAAGGTAATGCATAGTAAACAGAGTCTTTTGCGACAGCTGGTGACTGAGTGATGATGCATTTTGCACTGATGGAAATAATTTTCATTCTGAAAATCGTGCGAATTAAGTCACTGCTAAAAACGCTTCACTGTGCAGCAGAATATTGGACCTGATAAACACTAACAAGAGAAGGGTTTTGGCTGGGCTGGAACAGGAATTTCGTAACTAAAATTTGTATACAGGCCTATCTTTACATCCCTGCAAATCTCCCAAAAGCATTCGTTTGTGTAATGTGTGGTTTGTCTGTTAGGGCACTGTACATGTTCAGGGGGAGGGCAACAGTCTATAGACAGCAATTTATATCTAGTTAGCGTGTGCATCGCGTCTTCTGTTTCTTTAAAGGAAAGTGAGGAAAACTCTAAACATATTAAATATTTTACATACATTAACATCTAAACTGAGGAGAATGTATCTTTCGTTAGTGAAGATCACATTTTTCTCCAATGTTCTGTCCGAAAATCTTGAAGGTAATCAAAAGTGTATACTGTTGTGTGTTTCATGGAGTGCACACGGAGACTATCTTGATAAAGGAATCATTCCAAAGTAAGGCTAAATATAATCTACCCTCTGAATATCTATCTACAATGCTCGGAGGATAACAGATTGCATAAGGACTCTTGCGGAGAATCAGAACTTACATTGGGAAATCGAGTGTTTATAATGAAAATGGACTCTGTTATTCATAACCAGTTGTTTGCTCAAGTATACCGCCCTATGCTACAGTATTCCTGGCAGTTATCTGGCTACGTGAATCCTATACAAGTCTCGGATTTAGAACATGTAATTCAGATGGTATTTGATTTTTCAACAATGGGGTATGATTCAGAAGGTTGTTCAGATGTTGCTTTTGCGTGTTATGCTTATTGTTTTACTCCATACTGTTTCATGCATTTTATAGAGAACCCTCATGCACATTTTTGAAGAAATGTATTGACCGACACCAACCAAATGAAGAGGTTACACAAATGAATGCTTTTGCGATCGTCATCACTATTGTGAGTTAAGTCTGTGTACAAATTTTTAACCAAAAATTCATGTTCGAGCCGAAACCTTTCCCTTGTAGCCAAGTGCTGCGATATGGACAAGGGAGAGAAAGACATCCCAATTCCTTCTTAGTCGAAGCGCGGGAGATTCCTCCAAAATATGGATGTTTATAGAGATCTCTGCCAAGCTTTTAGTTTTCACCAGTATCCCCACATGAAAAATGAATCGTCATGCAGTTTGGAAATTTTGCAAAGATATACTAAATAGAAAATTCCAGATGAATTCCCCCTTCCACAGGGTTACGTGAAACACTGTTATAAAGAGAAAATACGAAGAATCAGCAAGTACTTGGATAAGATTTTTATATCTGCAGATGAAACAAGTGATCGAGAATACGTTCAACTTTACAAGGTGAAAATTTCAACTTGGATGTTTTGAGGAGAATGTTTCACCATGGGATCTTGCTCATTTCAACTGCATATCTTTGACATCAGTTGAATTGGAGAGTATTTTTCAGGTATAAAATCTTTCCTCTAAAAATATTTGGCGAACTTCATAATTGAGAGTCTACGAATGATTATGGTTCTTTACTGCAATTCTGAATACGTCCATTAATTTGTAATTTCTCTGGGAAATTTAAATGTAGATGTATTGGAGTAATTTTGGTAAAATTATTGACACTCTCTTAACTCTAATAATAATAATAATAATAATAATAATAATAATAATAATAATAATAATAATAGCCTAATAATAATATGTTATGAGAAAATCCACAAACGATTAGGAAAACGGAAATTCTACTTGAAGCAAGTAAAGAGATAGGGTTGAAGTAAATCCCGAAAAGACTAAGTATATGATTATGTCTCGTGATCAGAATATTGTACGAAATGGAACTATAAAAGTTGGAGATTTATACTTCGAAGAGGTGGAAAAATTCAGATATCTTGGAGCAACAGTAACAAATATAAATGACACTCGGGAGGAAATTAAACGCAGAATAAATATGGAAAATGCGTCTTATTATTCGGTTGAGAAGCTTTTGTCATCTAGTGGAATAGAGATTGAGGGTTTTTGAGAATAAGGTTCTTAGGGAAATATTTGGGGCTAAGAGGGATGAAGTTACAGGAGAATGGAGAAAGTTACACAACGCAGAGCTGCACGAATTGTATCCTTCACCTGACATAATTAGGAACATTAAATCCAGACGTTTGAGATGGGCAGGGCATGTAGCACGTATGGGCGAATCCAGAAATGCATATAGAGTGTTAGTTGGGAGGCCAGAGGGGAAAAGACCTTTGGGGAGGCCGAGACGTAGATGGGAAGATAATATTAAAATGGATTTGAGGGAGGTGGGATATAATGATAGAGACTGGATTAATCTTGCTCAGGATAGGGACCGATGGCAGCCTTATGTGAGGGCGGCAATGAACCTCCGGGTTCCTTAAAAGCCAGTAAGTAATAATAATAGCCCAGATCTCTGATGCTGTAATTTAACACACATTGTGCAATGTGGATAGCAGTTTTGAATATTGTGTAGTAAAATATTAAAGCCTCGTTTTCGATATTTGACATATAATCATATAGTTAAGACAATTTATTTAATAGCTAATTTTTCAACGATTTTATGCCATTTTCTTCCGAGGCATAATTATAAGCGAACAGTAGGCTGTATTACATATTACAAAGTTGTGATAGTTGTTTTTTTATTTCGGAAGAAGGATAGTTGTGTTGAAATCATACACAATTTACCCAACAAAATTGTGTGCTTCACTTATCAAAATTCAAATCATAAGATTTATTTGGCTATTTTCCACATCGACTAAAGGTGTTTCACAACTGGTTCTCAGGTGTTGGGTTTAGATTAAAATACCGTGTAATAATATCCCCTTATCTTGTCAAACAGTTAAAGACCCACGCAGCGAAGTGTCTTAATGCTTCAAACTGCAAACCAGAATCCAAGCTGTGAAAAAAACATGCGAAAGAGTGTTAGGTTAGTTGCAAGGGTTATAGCATACACAACAGCAACATCACTAAAGCAGTATGATACATAGGCCTACATACATAAGTGTTCTGCGTATGGGCAGGTCTTTCACTGCAAAACCAACATTCTCCAATCTTTCCCATTTTCTGCCTTCGTCTTAGTCTCCGCATTTGATCCACATATCTTAATTTCGACTATTACATCTGATATCTTCTTCTGCCCTGAATTCTTCTCCCATTCATTTCTTCCAGTGCATCCTTCAATAGGCAGTTTCTTCTCAGCCAGTGATCGAACTAATTTCTTTTTCTCTCTCTGAGAAGTTTCAGCATCATTCTTTCTTCACCCACTCTCTCCAACACAACCTTATTTCTTATTCTGTCTGTTCACTTCACACGCTCCTTTCTTCTCCATATCCACATTTCAAATACTTCTATTCGTTTCTCTTCATTTCGTCTTGATGTTCATGTTTCTGCCCCATACAATGCCATATTCCATACAAAGCACTTCACTAGTCTCTTCCTTTATTCTTTTTCCAGAGGTCCGCAGAAGATGCTCATTTTTCTGTTAAAAGCTCCCTTGGCCATTGCTATCCTCCTTTTGACTTCTTGGTTACAGCTCATGTTACTGCTTATAGTAGACCCCATGTATTTGAAGCTATTCACTTGCTCTACCTCACTTAGAATTGGCAAGTTTACAGTCTTTATTTTTCATGCGACAACCATGGTCTTCGTCTTGTTTGCATTTATCTTCATCACATACTGCTCATAGCTGTCATTTAGCTCCAGTAGCATATCCCTTAGTATCGTCCCCTCTACTGCTAGCAACGCCATATCATCAGCAAATCCTATACACTTTATTCCTCTTCCTTCTACGTTTACCCCTTCCATGTTCTGAAAACAGTTCATCAAGTTCTCCAAGTAAATGTTGAACAGGGTAGATGATAAAGGGCATTCTTGTCGTACTCCTCTCCCTATTTCAATTCCTTCAGGGATTTCTTCTCCTATCCTGACATTGACTCGTTGTTTTATATATGTATCGGTTACTTGACAGTCTCCTGTCTTTCCAGTCCACATTTATTTTCTTCAGGATGTCCATCAGTTTGTTTCAATTCACTCTGTCAAACGCCTTTTCTAGGTCCACAAATACTTTATACATTTCTTTATATGGGATATAAAAAGTGCAAGAAGATACATCACTATAATAAATGATTGATGTGATATTGCTCCAATCTCCATACCATATAAAATAAAAGGGAATTGGGCTGGCCTTGGAAGAACAAGACAAGAGAATAATGGAAATGACTGAAGTGGCAATGACTATGATAAGTTAAAAAGAAATCACTGAAGGTTTCTTTTTTCTTCAATAAAGCGATGCTATCGCAAACAGCATATCAGGAAATTTGTTCAGAACTCTGAAAGAATAATAATATATTTCCAACATATTGGCGACAAAATTAAATTAGGACAGCCTAGAAAACTTGTCTTGTTAGGAGCGAAGTGAAAAAGAACTATATGGTTACCCTTCACCCGTAGGTAGGCTAATATTACTATGGAAGAACATAAGGACAATATAGACAGTTGCAAACACTGACGTGAGAGAGGAGAAGTATGCTTCCAGAAAGGTTTAGTACAATTGAGATATTTATATCCAGAGCGATCAGATGAGGTGTGAACAGGAGCGACGGGCTTTTCACTGTGCGCTACTGACGCACTCGCGACGGGGAATGGTGGCTGGCAGAGGCAATGACGCAAGCACGCACGTGTTCGTCTTGGCTCATGTCAAGGTTACTTACTAACTGGCTTTTAAGGAACTCAGAGGGTCATTGCCGCCCTCACATAAGCCCGCCATCGGTCCCTATCCTGAGCAAGATCAATCCAGTCTCTATCATCATATCCCACCTCCCTCAAATCCATTTTAATTTTATCCTCCCATCTACGTCTCGGCCTTCCCAAAGGTCTTTTTCCCTTCGGCCTCCCAACTAACACTCTATATGCATTTCCGGATTCGCCCATACGTGCTACATGCCCTGCCCATCTCAAACGTCTGGATTTAATGTTCCTAATCATGTCAGGTGAAGAATACAATGCGTGCAGTTCTGTGTTGTGTAACTTTCTCCATTCTCCTGTAACTTCATCCCTCTTAGCCCCAAATATCTTCCTAAGTACCTTATTCTCAAACACTCTTAACCTATGTTCGTCTCTCAAAGTGAGAGTCCAAGTTTCACAACCATAAAGAGTAACCGGTAGTATAACTGTTTTATAAATTCCAACTTTCAGATTTTTGGACAGCAGACTGGATGATGAAAGCTTCTCAACCGAATAATAACAGGCATTTCCCATATTTATTCTGTGTTTAATTTCCTCCCGAGTATAATTTATATTTGTTACTGTTGCTCCAAGATATTTGAATTTTTCCACCTCTTCAAGGGATAAATTTCCAATTTTTATGTTTCCATTTCGTACAATATTCTCGTCACGAGACATAATCATATACTTTGTCTTTTCGGGATTTACTTCCAAACCTATCTCTTTACTTGCTTCCAGTAAAATTCCCGTGTTTTCCCTAATCGTTTGTGGATTTTCTCCTAACACATTCACGTCGTCTTCATAGACAAGCAGCTGATGTACCCGTTCAATTCCAAACCCTCTCTGTTATCCTGCACTTTCAAGGTCAGTGAATCAATATCCATGTGGCGAGTGACACGGTACGTAATACGGTGCATTGTACGGTTTTTCTTGTGCAATTTAAGTGAAAGTGTGAATAAGTGTAAACTGTTTAATGGCTAATCAGATGTTTACTACTGAACAACGTGTATATACCTAATTATGACTCACGTGTGTTAATCCAGTCTGCCAGCCAAGTACTAAGGCGGGTAGAAACACGATTCCCGGGTGTAAAAATTCCATCACGTACAATAATCCATAATATTTTCCATCACAATCAATACAACAATCAATAATCTTTATAATAAATTTCAGGCAACGGGAAGTGTTCACCCTTAACAAGCAGCATAGAGTTCTCACAGAAGAAACATTAGATGATATTGGTCAGATTGGAACAGTCTCTTACAAGTACGAATTTCTTATGGCTCTGTGAAAAACGCTACTAAATTGTTAAAATTGAAGTCTTATAATAGTACATTATGCAAGGAGCCTAGAATGGTAGTAATTAAGACGCGAGTATGTTTATGAAACTCGCTTGCGCTCGTTTCATAATTTTCATATGAGCATCTTAATTACAATTATAGACAAGTTTCATACGATTTTTTATGCTCGACCATATTTCTAACTTGAAATGATTCATAAGTATTCATGTTATTCTTATCTGACTGGGGAGCGGAACTGACCTTGTGCAGTATCTCGTAAATTGTGAGATGTGCGCAGATGCGAAAGTATTGATTTTTCCGAGAAAGAAATGTCATTGCCCTTGATATAATTTAGACAGTAAAATAAACATTAATCTAGATATAACCTTGAAATTGATTTAGACATTGAAAAACGAGATGACAAATTGAATTTATTTGAATATTATTTACAATTAACGCTATTTATTATAGTAACAGAACATAACCTTCTGCGACAGTATTGGATTTCCAGCCTCCGTGACGTTTCTCTAGTTGTCTTTCGATTGCATATCCGAGAATAATCGATACTTGCGCTTTCATATTGCTACAGTGGTGTTTTTTGATTGGTGGAACACCTGAACTTTAATGAATAGGTGTACTTTAATGAGGTCCATTAAAGGGCTGCTACCAGGTGTATAATTACTACATTTCGGCATGGTCGAGCATAAAATAACTAAGACGCATGCTCTTCAACCGGGTGATTCTGCAAGTAGGCGCACATTTCGTGAGTGAATGATGAATAGACTAATATTTGAAGAATCCACTGCAAGATTGATGGATGTCATTTGGAATACATTTTGCAGGAGAAGCAATTGAAAGTTTGAAATGCTTAGTGCTCAAAGCTTAACTGTGATTTTCCGATCATTACTGGACAATGACTATCAGTGTTAATGCCATATAACTCTGTATGTACATTTTATATGTCTTAAGCTATGCATTGACAGTCTTGGTTCATTTTCGACAAGAAAGTGACATCCATCATTCTTGCAGTGGACTCTTCATTTATAACGGACTAATAGACCCTCATTTAATACTTTTGTCAAACGAGGCATGATTCCACCTCCATGGTTGTGTGAGAAACCTGATATCGTAAGTCTCCATTACGAAACAATTGGTGTATGGTGCGCCGTGAGCGGAGAAAGAATTATATGGTCCATTTTCTTTCGGAAAACAGTTGATTCCCTCACATACGTGCTTACCATTCTACCCCCTACTTTAGAGTTTTGACCGGCAGGGACCGTGATTTCGCATTCTTTCAACAAGACTGAACCACAGCCCATACAGCCGACATTTAGGTGCGAGAAATTTAACGCGTGCTGCAGCAGGAGAGAATGATTAAGAAGAATTTGTGAACCTCCTCGGGCCCTTCGACCCAACCCTCTGCGATTTTTATTTCTGGGGTGCATTAAAAAAGCTGCGTACAAAACAAACCCACGCACCCTGGAAGAACTGATACGTAATATCCGTCACAAAATTGACAGCATTAACCGACAAGAGTTGTTTTTGTTTATTTTATTGCTAGTAAGTTTGAAATGAATACAAGTTAATAAATACAATGAACGATAAACTAGCCCACTCCTGAATGAGTAAGACTCGTGCTCAGGAGGGGATTCCAATACAGACAAAAATAAAATAAAAATTGAGAGTGAATACAGATTAAATAGTGTTTAATATGTTTAAACCCAAACTATAAATCCAATACAAATTTTTATATATTTTTTTTATCAATTTGGAGAGGATTCGTGGTTAAAATATTGGAATAAAATTCTGGGACCTTGACTCATGCTATGATAAAAAGTTGCATTGGTTTTACATTTTGGTTCACACAAACGCAGATAATTCATATTTTTAGTTCTATATTTATGTATATACCTTTCAAAGTTATTAAAATTTCTATGAAAATATTTTAATAAAATAAAATAACACTTTTGTTTAATATTGAAAACTTTGAAGTGTTCAAACAACAATTCATTTGGGTAATCTTTCTGCTTTTTTAAACAAATTTTTAATACTTCTTTCTGTAGTAAAATTAACGGATAAAGGTTGGATTTATAAGTTCCACTCCAACCTTTGACACCGTACATAAATATAGATTGAAATAATGCTAAATAAATTATACGTAAACAGTTAATTGACAAAATATTTCTTAGAACAACAAAGTAACATAATGTTTTACGTAATTTATTACAAATATAATGAATGTGATTGTTCCATTTTAAATGATTATCAATAATTATACCTAAGTATTTAACCTCATTAACTTCATCGATAACTGAACAATTGCAATTTATATCGGAACAATTAGAATTATGCATTTTAATTTGTATATGAAATTGGTTTATTACGTTTATTATTTAAAGAAAATGGGATAGCTACTGTTTTATCTTTATTAATTGCAAGTGAATTTAAATCGAACAATTTTTTCATTAATTTTAAGCAGCAATTTGCATTATAATAACCATCAGTCCAAGTTTTTCCACTAAAAAGTAAAGCAGTATCATCGGCATACGAATATAAATCACCTTCATATTACTTAAGGTCTGTCATTAAAAGGTCATTAATATATATTAAAAATAAAATCGGTCCAAGGATTGTTCCTTGCGGAACACCTATTTTAATTTTAATAAATTCACTTAATACATTATCAATTTTAGCAGCTTAAACTCTATCATTTAAATAAGATTTTAATAAATTAAAAGCATTATTTTAATTCCAATACAATTTAATTTCTCTAATAATAAATGACTTACATTATCAAAACCTTTTCTTATATATCTAAAAATACACCAACACACTTAAAACCTTGATCAATTACAGCGGGTTATTAGACATGTCATAAGGAAGTGCCAAAAGTGTGTTGACAACGAAGGCGCTCAGTTTCAGCATCTCCATCATTAAGGTTGGTAAGACACTTTTTAAAATAGTTACGAAAACTTGTATGGCTGTATCACCGCGACTCTACACTGCCCGTTCCCCGCCACGAGTACGTCAGCAACGGACAGTGAAAACCCTGTTGCTTCTGTTCACACCTAATCTGATCATTCTATAGCTAAATGTGTGTGTAAATATCTAGTAAAATGTAGTGAAATATGAAGTTTGGTCCACTGCTGTGGACTACAGATTAGCATGTCTGACCGTGGAAGAACGGGCTCGAGTTCAAATCGTGATTGGGACAAGTTACCTGCTTGAGGTTTTAGCCTGGGTGTTCTCTCAATTCATTAAGAGAAAATGCTGGGGAACTTTCGGCGCTGGACCCTGGTTAAATTTCGCTGACATTAGCGCCTTCATTTCTCTAGATAACCATAGCTTTTGTTAAAGCGCCGTAAAATAAACCAATTAAAATATGAAGATAAATATGTAAATTCAAAGAAATATGTGTAATATTAATAGGTAAATCAAATATTTTATTAAGCAACATTTATTACGTTTACAGTGAGAAGGCCGTAGACAATGATTGATTGTTTGTGCTTTTCTATACGGTATGTAGTTAATATACTTTGCAGTGATTTCCGGGGTCATTGTTTTCCACTTGTCAGAAAATGCGTGTAGGCAGAAAATAATATCCTTTCTACTTGGGAGTTTTTTAAACAACATAGCACACGCTGACAAACGCTGGCTTTCGTAGCGACCATCGCATTGCGGAATTCCGTTCTTGAACTGGTGCATCTGTGTTACAAGTACTTCTTTCTTCGAAGAACTCATTTGTTTATTCTTCGCATAAAGTGCGCTCTGTACTGTACATATTTCTCTAATTATGATTTCATAAAACGTCCAAATTGTTGTTCCAGGTCTGACATATTACTAGGGATCGGAAGTTAAGGCACTAAAAATTGTGTTTTAGGCTCCTAAAAAGGCACTAAAATGGTATTTTAGGCTCCTACAAAGGCACTAAAATTGTATTCCAGGCACCTAAAAGGCATTAAAAATAAAAAAAATTAGGAAAAATTAACCACTGGAAATTTATTGCACACACAATAAATTAATTTGGGCTATTTTCTTACACGATGTTTTAATTAAATGCAGTATTCACTTTTTTGTTCATATATAATTATGTATACACAGCAAATTAATATAACACTGCATGGCCACTTAAAAATAGGTAAGTGGTATTTATCCTACAGAATGTTTAATTTAGTGTGTATTTATTCGTCTCCATGTTCATAATTGAATGACAGTACACAGCAAGCAACTTGTCAAGATTAACACACTCGCTCTTGTGACGTCTGCTGGACAAAATCTGTTTATATGCCGAAAAGGATCTCTCAGCATGCACTGAAGTGACTGGAACATGCTTATACAGTACCATTCTGGCTACATTAAACCCCTCAGGAAGCCCACCACCGGTCCTACTTAGAACTTCATACACAGAATTAATGGTTTCATATCCAGGATTTCTTGAAATAACACTTTTTGCTTCTCATATATTTGAGAAACATACTTGCCAGGAGCTACACATAATCTTTCTTTGCATTAAAAAACAGGGACATGGATTCACAAAATGACAGATTGCTGGATTCCAGTTGTTGCATGATATCTGCTACAAAAGTGAAATGCGCATCGATATATGCTAAGTTTTCTTTAAGTCCTTTTTCTTGAAACACACACTGAGCTTCTTCGATTGACAGAGAATCATTATCTGAAAATTCCTTAACAATTAGTGCTATTTCTTCAAAGTTATTCGCATAGTGTTTTACTGCTCTCAACCATGTCCCCCACCTCGTAACGATAGGCTCAGGGAGTAGGGGAGTATCAGATAACTTCTCTCTAAATACAAAGATAATCCTATGCCCGTGTGCACCATTCTCGATTAAAATTTGACCATGGTAAAGTCGGCACTTGACCATCTTCAACGCCAGTTTGCGGAGTATCAATCTCGATCAAAGTTAAACAAGCGAGTTGATCACAGGTGTGGGACCGATTATCTTGAATTGAACATGGTCAAGTCGAGAAAATCAAAATGGCGGTACGATTTGACGTATTTGATGGAATTGAAGATGAAATGATGTATGTTGAACACGCAAATCACTGCGGAAATAACAGAATTGGTGTTCAACACCAAATTACCTTTCGCCTCGTTTCTCTTATCTATACTCTAACCACGACGTAAATACCAGATCACTTATCTGTGGCACGCTAAGTATACCTCTTCATAGAACATCTTGTTATTCATCATCTTTTACAATATCCACCTCGCGTCAATGGAATTCCTTGTCACAAAGTATTAGGGGCTGCAAGACAATAAACACCTTTAAGAACAGCTTAAAAGATAACCTTATTAGCATTTCACTCCAATCTTACTGATTTCAACTATCACTGACTACATTGTTACTTTTTTCTTTAGACATCATCCTGATTGTGCTGTATTTTAATTGTCTCGTAATAATTTCTTTCTATTATCTAATATTATTTGAAATATATTAACATTCTATGTATTTTAGTTTAATTCTGCTACACAGTTTATTTCAGTGTTTAATTAATAGTTCATAGTATTTTGTTGTTTAATTTGTAAATAACTTTTGTATACATGTAACTCTCATCTAAATCAAATTGTTGGATTCTTTGTAAGTTCATGCATATGTATATACACTTTTGCTGGTTGAGTGGAAGAGAAGGCCTTACGGCCTTAACTCTGCCAGCTAAAATAAATCATTATTATTATTATTATTATTATTATTATTATTATTGTAGAAAGAGTAAGTTTGTAGATGAATAATAAAAATGTTTTTTTTTTTCTCAAAATAGACTAATGTTTTATGTATGTTTCTGTTTTGGCAGATCGCGACTTTACTTCAGAACAAAATATTATTTAGGCCTAACTGTCCAATTTTGTTAACATAGGCCTAATAATAAAGTAGTTATTCTATGCCGGTAATAATGTAGTAAAACTAAAAATGACCATTTTGTAGAATGCGAGATTATCACTTATTAGCTATAGATTTGCCATTTCAAACTATTAGGACCTACATGATGTTTTGGACAATTAGGCTATTTACGCTTGAATTAAGAGGAATTACACAGATACCTTCCTTTCCCTCTTACTCCAAAATTCCAACCTTGTGAACACAAAATAAATGGATAAATTTCAGAACAAGGATACTTTCCTTTCCCTCTTACTCCAAAATTCCAACCTTGTGCACACAAAATAAATTGGCATTAAAAACTTCCTTTTCGTATGCATGATGATGCGTATTCGACATACACAGATGAATTGCTTTTTCTTTTTATTTTAAAATAATTGTCAGCGAGGTATCCGTATACTGAAATCTTCCCAAATAAATTTATTGGCACTGAAATGCGTCTTTTCGTAAGCAAGAATATGAGCATTCGACAAACACATACAAATCTGCTCTATTTAGTAGCCTATTTCAACATAATTGTCAGTGAGGTATCCGTATACTGAAATTTTTCCAATTATTATCAATAATATGAAATAACCACTGTATAAATTACGTTACAAATTATGTGGAATTATGTAAATACGTATAACTCATGTTGAATTGTGAGGTTAAATCCAACCAGGTAGCCTGCTTTTCTCTTAGAGAACTTCCGTCAGTACTTTTATTCTCTAATATGGATGCAGAATTGCTGACGATTCTAAAAGAATTCCCACTTCGAACTGTGAGAAGTTCGGTGCTCTTTTCTTTTTTCTTCCATGATTATTGAAACTTGTTATTTGGAAACTGCGAGGATGTTTGAAACAGTCCGACAAACAAAAACGAAGCGATAATTGACAGAGTGCGTTCGTTCGCTGTTTTATACGCGGTAACCTAGCGCTCAGATGATTCTTCTCAAGCGAGCGTACCGTCAGCCGACGGTACTGAGTTGATCGAGGGAAAATGTCGGTGCACCGCTTCTGTAACTTGATCATTGTCAAGAATTAATCATGTTTCCGTGATTGCTGATAAACGGGCTAGCTAGATGATCGAGAATAGTGCACACGGCCACTAGACTGTGTGGTTCAAGCAGATACGTCGTCTATGTTAGGCAGGATAAGGGTAGATAAGTAAACCTTTACCCGAACTCAAGACGGTGACTGGTCGGTATGAACGACTATAATATAGAATTCTTTAGTTGGCAGAGAAATTTAGACAGAGAAAGATATATTTCTTACCTCTCACTCACTCAGTGGCTGACCGGACTTCTGCAGGGGGGATGGCGGCAAGAGACAGACACCCTCCATGAAACTATTTGCATGTGCAGTGGCGGATTCTTCTACTTCTACTTCCAAGTTGTCGTCACTATCAGAGTCCAAACTTGTTACGAAACGATCCATCGCCTTGTCAATCATCCCATCCCTTTCCCAATAAAAGTCCTCTTGCTTTTTAACATGTTCACACGCGTTTTTCCAATTCCCTGACGTGACCTTGGACAACGCTTCTTCAAATAATTTTATAACTTCACTGGATTTGAAAGATACGTTGTCTTTAGCGACATCATTTTTCACTTGTGCCCAGATGAAATCAATGGCACTAAAATTGCAGTGATATGGTGGCAGTCGTACTACGGGAGAAGTTAAAGTTCAAAATCTAGTCGACCATACTGGAGTCAATGTTAGAAGTGTTGTGTTTTGTATTAGGCCTACTTGTCCTAGTGTTTGTGATTCTTGGTGCAGGAACAAGAGGAAAGAAACTGCAGTCTGACGCCAGGGAAATAGTGTACAACGTACATAAAGGTACGGTCACACGTCGCTACTTTTGCAGCGATGCAGTACAAAAAACTGCGCAACTCTCGTACTGCGACGTGTGAACAACGGCGCAACCCGAGAAGTAGCGGCTGCCGAACCTGCTGCCCGCTACTTTTCCATGCTGCGCGCAGCTTAAAAGTAGCGACGTGTGATCAGGGTTCTCAGGGTTGCAGCCGCAGCATTTTTGATATCGGTTTTGTTGAAACTTTTGCTGCGGTTGCGACCAGTGTTGCCACCCAAATGTGCCAATGATACTTTTATTGTTTGAATGTATTTTAATGTTAGATGTGATGAAAATAAATTATTTGTAACAGTTACTAAATGCACAACACAGTGTGAGCATATTTGCTGACGATATAATTCACTTTTTAAATTTTCTGTAGCGTAGTTTCAAACAGGAGGGTTGCCAACATTGATTACGTGAATATGCTGTTGGTTATCATTTAAGTATATAGGCGTTTTTAAAAGCTTTATAGTAAAAATAATGCCAATTTCTGAATACTAGTTAGGACAGAAAAGCAAATAATAGATAAGTAAACTTTCGCATGAGTTTGTTAATAATGCGAACATAACCACAAAATGTATATTGAGAAGTCAACACGGAGATGGAAACCTGCAGCATGACTGCGGCTGCAAAAGTAGCGCCTTGTGTGTGAACAGACTCGCAACCTCCAGTTGCAACTTTTGCAGCACGAAAAGTAGCGTCAGCGCGCTACTTTTGGCTTACGTGTGAACACGACATGCAACTTTTGCAGGTGCAGTACAAAAGTTGCGCAGCAAAAGTAGCGACGTGTGGCCGTACCTTAAGATTCCGTAGAGGAGTATGATGCCTTGAAAGTCGGAAATCCTACAATAAGCGTAGTCGAAGTAGCGAAGCGATCTGCTGCTGCGTATAAAATACCTAAACGCACTGTTTACCGTACCCTAAATGAAAAGAGAGAAGCAGATGAATCGAGAAGAAAAGTGTCAACTCCGGGAAAAAAACGGCTGCAAAGAACTTCCACGAAAACAAATATAGACTCATTCACTGCGGCTGCCATCAAGGGCAGATTTATGCCTTTTGCAAGACTGATTTCATTCCAAGTGTGGAAGATATTCGTGATGCTCTCGATAAGTCTGGGTTATTTAATGGCAGCAAATGGTCGGTGCGGGAATTACTAAAAAAAACTTAATATCCGTTACGCTAAGAATAACTTCGGACGGACGCTTCTGCTAGAGAAACCCGACATAGTTGCTAAGCGATTCCATTTCTTAAGGAGGATGCGCGACTTAAGAATAACCGGCCGCCCTATCGTTTACCTAGACGAAACATGGATAAACATTAATCACACGAAGTGCAAAATTTGGATTTGTGACGATGGTGACATTCCTCTGAACGTGCCCTTAGGAAAAGGGGGACGATTTATTACTGTGCATGCTGGATCTTCTTGTGGATTTACACCAGGAGCCTATCACAGTTTTAAGTGAAAATCTACCAACGATCCTCATGAAGAAATGAACGCCGTTAATTTCAAACATTGGTTCGAAAACAAACTCCTTCCGAATATTCCCCAAAACAGCATCATAGTAATGGACAACGCCTCTTACCATTCTGTGCAGTTAAATAAAGCTCCCACTTATGCAACTTCTAAATCAGACATGCAGTCTTGGTTACGTCAGGACAACATAGAGTACAATCCAAAGGCGACAAAAACCGTACTGTACGACAAAATAAAATTAAAAAAGGAGAAAATGGAAAGATACGAACTGAATACATTAGCTCAAAGTGAACCACACCGGCATACCGTAGTATGACTGCCACCATACCACTGCAGTTTTAATGCCATTGAGTTCATCTGGGACCAGGTAAAAATTATGTCGTTAAACACAATGTATCTTTCAAGTTCAATGAAGTTATAAAATTATTTGAAGAAGCGTTGTCAAAGGTCATGCTAGAGAATTGGAAAAATGCGTGTGAACATGTTAAAGAGGAAGAGGACTTTTATTGGGAGAGGGATGGAATGATTGGCAAGGCGATGGATCGTTTCGTAATGAGTTTGGACTCTGATAGTGACGACGATGACGGTGACGACAACATGGAAGTAGAAGTAGAAGAATCCGCCACTGCACATACAAATAGTTTCATGGAGGGTGTGTGTCTTTTGCCGCCATCAGAAGTCCGGTCAGCCACTGAGTGAGTGAGAGGTAAAAACTGTATCTTTCTCTGTCTAAATTTCTCTGCCAACTAAAGAATTCTATACTATAGTATAGGAATTTGTACTTACCCAGCTCAAAATAGGTGTTAGAAAATGTCCCCCACCAACTGCTACACACTGTTGACACCTTCTTATGAAATTGTTAATTACTTTAAGAAGTTCTGGTCCACACCTGTGGAGTAACGGTTAGCACGGCTGGCCGCGAAACCAGGTGTCCCGGGTTCGAATCCCGGTCGGGGCAAGTTACCTGGTTGAGGTTTTTTCCGGGGTTTTCCCTCAACCCAATTTGAGCAAATGCTGGGTAACTTTCGGTGCTGGACCCCGGACTCATTTCACCGGCATTATCACCTTCATCTCATTCAGACGCTAAATAACCTAAGATGTTGATACAGCGTCGTAAAATAACCTACAAAAAAAAAGAAGTTCTAATTCACGGATAGACTCGATTTCAGCTCTTATATAGTCTTTAAGTTCATTTATTGTATGCGGGGTTTTCACATAAACCTTATTTTTAAAAGTCGCATAGGGTTAAATATGAAATTCTTGGGGCCCACAAATTTTGACTGATAATTCTCCTTCCGAAAATTCGACGCAGTTTGGAAATATGCTGAGGAACGTTCTCCATAAGTCAGTTGATCTAAAAATGGGTCAAGGATCTCTTTCACATAACGCTCGCTGATAGTTGTGCCCAGAGTGAAAATAGGCCAATAATTCTGTGTCCGTTTATTGCACACCACATGCCTATTTTTTCACCATACAAAGGTGTTTCGAGTACAAGATTGGGTTTCTTCTGATTATAATAGGTACCGATGATTTTATGAGCATACCTGTTCATTTAAATGAAAATAGGCCTGATCAGAAAAATAAATTAATGTCTGATCAACTTCCTCAGAATTTACTTTCTCTACAATCCAATTACAAAAATGCAATCTCTTATTGGTATCTTATACATTTAACTTTTGAAATGCCGGCATTCTGTATGGTTTTAATTTAAATAATTTTGTTGCTTGACGAGCGGACTCGTAACTTCTGTTTCGTACGCCAAACATACTACTGTCTTCGCGCTACGAGTTGGCGCGGGGAGTAGATAGGCGGGACGGGGGAACTTTACGCTACACTCTGACCTGAAAACTTCGTCCACTTACTTGGCTACACGGGAACGGAGTCAGACATAAAAGATTCCGCATCTTCGGTGCTGTCGCTATGACTATCATTACCACATTTTTCAAAGCTGCTGGAGTATCATCTGTCCATGATAATCGTCTCTTTATGTTCCAGCCGTGTATATTAATTCGAACCTCTCAACAAAGCCATTAGCCCCACAGCCCCCATCCTGATGGACAACAATGAGTGTTCTGGACACATTTGCCAGCACTTGGGAAACGTTAAATTGGTAGGCCTATCTATCCGCATTTCGTCCAGATACAAAATCGGTTTTTCCACTTTCCTAAGCTTTCTTATATGCTGTAGATATCTTCACGTATTCTAATTTACAGTGTTTTCCTCAATTTTTTTTTTGCTGCACACTTCTCCCATCTGAAATCCTTTTTCTTCAGTATTCGTCTTAATGTTGTCTTTCATTTCAAATCAATTTTCTCTTGTAAAAGGGTAGACGTTTGTTGCAGCTTGGTACTATTTTTTTACTTGTTATTTAACGACATTGTAATAACTACTAGCTTCTTCAGTGTCGATTGAATTGATGATGGCGAGATGGTATTTGGCGAAATGAAACCAAGGATTCGCCATAGATTACCTGACATTCGCCTACCGCTTGGGAAAACCTCGGAAAAAACCCAACCAGGTAGTCAGCGCAAACGGGAATCGAACTCACTCCCGAGCACAACTGCAGGTCAGCAGGCAAACGCGCTACCTCCTCAGCTACGCCGGTGGCCCTCTTTCTTTTTCAAATAAAAATTCTCAATTATATCTTTTTTGTCAATCTCCCGTCGAAGTCATCTACATTTGCGTTTCGGTAGTCTGGACGTTTACATTTTTTTTCTCCCTCAGGTGTCGACAACGCAATTTCTTCTGTGCAGTCTTTCATTTTATTCCTTATACGCTGTATTGTTTTTGTGGATAGATTAGAGTACTTTTCTACCTTTGCTGTAGGTTTCGTAAGAGGAATGCAAAGACACTGTTGTTCTTTTTCTTCATCACAGAATTATTTTGCACTTTCTAATAATATTCCTTTCTTCGCTATAGATTGTCAATCCTTGTTTCCTCTTTGTCGACATATTTACAATAAACAAAAAACTGCCATAAACCTAAATAACAGTATACAATAACATAAATTCTATTAACTATATTATTATCAACACTATTAACACGAAAAGCAAAGGATAACTAAAGCAATACAAGATTTGTGGTATACTGAAAACAATTGTCTTGTTGAAACTAATAAAACACTACAGTAAAAACCCCACTATTATTTTCACAAAGTCGCAAAGATTCATAGACACGTGCAGTAGATGTTTGTGAAACAGGAATATTGCAGTGAACAGCGCGGTGCGCATGCGCGACTGTTTCCCCTCCGCCCCGTCTAAGTACTTCAGACGCCTTCTCCTGGCGTGACGACAGTAGTTGCGTTGGCAACGCGGCAAATGAAAACCTCGTGGCGTAACAAGACAGTGTCGCTGTAGTACAACCACAGTTTAGTATATACAGTTACGAAGCTTGGGATGATTTTTTGCATTTCTCGCGATAGTTGCTAGCCGCTTGCTGCGCTGTGAGTACTAGGAACAATAGACTGTCACTGCCATCGTGATCTAATGCCGTAAGGCAGAGCATGTTACTCGCTTAACCCGATCTCGAAGGGCGGCGTTTATAAATTAGTTGGAATGCATAAAGAGTAACATATGTTTCTCTAAAATGTAGTGTAATTGCATTAATAAAATTTAAAACAATGATTATGAGACACTTCAGACATAATTCACTTGCGAGTTAAGGTGTAATATTATCTTTGGTGTGAAAATTACGTTGTTTGTATGTGTAATACCTGCCTTTATTTCGATTAAATATCTCTAAATTCTTGTACATTCATTTATGCACGATTCAATAATTTTCAGTTGCACCACACGGATATTTGGGTATGTTGAATTTATAGATTATGTTTACTGTACGAGTTACCCCTTTCTGTCTAATTTTAGTGGTCCCCAATGCCCTACCATTACATATCTATGTTATGTCATAATAATAGAAATTATAGACTGTGTTTACTATATTTAACTTATATTCCTCTATTCGCAATTATAGATTATAATTAAACATAATGTCATGTATGTATGATACCCTGCACATTCAACTTGTCTGCATTTTAATACTAGAATTGAATATTGAATTATTGTATTTATCTACCTAAGAGACGAAGTAACACAATCGTACATACACTATTGTCATAGGAGTGGTATGGTAAATTTTCTGTCTACAATTAAGGAAGGTAGATGTGCTAAATTGAAATCACAATATAAATTATTTTTTATTAAACCTCGAAATAGCTTTAATTCTAAACTTAAAATGTTGATGCGAACAGATTATATTAAGATGTAAAATTCTCTTCACATTAAAATAACACAGTTTTGTAATTATTTCTGCAATATATTATGCAACAAGAAGTAAACGGAACTTAAGGATACATTACACTAAATAAAACTTAGCAGTGATACGCAATAAAGTTATAATATAATATTTCACTGAGCTCCATACACTGAAATGGAAAACCCGAACATACATTACGGCCTGGTCTAGATCGAAAAGGCATTGACTGTGCCGTATTTCGCATTGTTGTGAAAAGTTGTGTATAATTGTGAAATGTTCGTTGTCGGTTGTAATAACTGTAAATGGCTAAAATACAAGAATCTGAATAATAATATGGGACAAGGAGACGTTTGTAGCACTGTAAATTGTAAGAAAAAGAGGTCAGAGTTATCCTTCTTCCGAAAGATCTAAGAAGGTGAGTTTATAAAATATAATATATATTTTATGAAAATAATATATAAACCTTATGTATTTCATATTTCAATAGTGGAAGGAAGGTGTTAATTTTTTGAAAGGAATACGATAACGAAAGTACAATACATTTTATCTTCTGCTAGGGAAAGAGTCTGAGATGAGGCTATAGTAGCGATCCTGGTGGTTAGCAACTATCTATGGATGGATGTTTAGTATGTACAGTATTGAGCTTCGTGACTGTATATATTAGACTGTGGTACAACCCAAATATTTGAAGTTGTACAGTTGCTCTACTGTCCAGTTAGGTTCTTCATTTAAGTACCTAAAGTGACACAATCAGAAGAACAAAGCAAAACGTCGGAAACGTCCTCCTCAGTCTTGTTGGTGATACTGGACGAAAAAATAAGCATTAATTGTTCGCCCACAAACTGTTTGCGGTTTAGGAAAAGAGTATTCTTTGTGCATCTCTTTCAGTCGCCAAATACTATGCAGAACTGTTCATTTATTTAGTCTCTGACATCATCGAAAGGCTCCTAAATCATCTGTAGCATTTTCTTCTTCTCGCTAGCGAATAGAGAGCACAAACACGTGCAGCTCCCGTGAAATCAGTTCCGATTTTAGGTGTGCACGTCAACTTTTTGTTGTTACTGTGCTGTCAGAACTATGAGACTTTTTTTTAAACAATTTTCTAATCTGGCAATTATTCGATCACCAATGCGCGCTTGACCTCATAGTATAGTTGTGCATCTGCATTATCATCTGTTTAATTTGCTTGAAACTGTGGCATCATTTTGATTGCAGAGACTGCTTGGTGGCAGTCCACCAGACTGCCGAAGACGACTGATTTTAAATTGTATCATTACACGCTCAATACATTCCTTAATTACAATTTCGGGATTTTGTAAAACATAGTCTATACTGTTTTCGCTGTAAGAAAAATTCTAATGTAGACATAGCACGTGGCTGTCATACCCGTGATTGGCTCTCAGTCGAAACACTCACACGACGCAGGAAAATGTAGTTCGTATTTGGAAACCATAATCTTGTATTATTTGAAAATAAAAAATTGAATTCTAGTTGTGAAATACGATGAAACATATAACTTCACTCATATGTAAAACGCTATGTAAAAGAAAAGCTACTTTTATATTTAGTTATGTACTATGAACGCGGATGAATACCAGCAGTAATACCGAGGTACTGTTCTCCAACCAGGAGATAAACCGTGAAAGGAATGTGCTTACTATTGCGTCATCTATTGGAGCGAAGTAGATAGATAATATTAGAGTTATAACGTCAGTTTAAAAACCATGCGCTCTCCTGCATATGTTATTTCCTGTATGGAGGAATTAAAAGACCAGGAAATTAACAGTGATCTAATTTTGTAACTAGGGTAGTATAAAATGTATATATCAGTGTTATGGTTTGTGCTTTGAAAGATAGCCAATAGAGATACGAGTACCCACGTGTGTGACCTTATGACATCTTATGAAATCAACATTCATTCACAGCATCACCCCGCTTCGTTTCATTCCCTGGAGACTTTCACGTGGTTGGAGTACAGTAGTCTGTTCTTGTAACAAGCTGGCGTCACTCGAGCTCGTAGTTGTTCACGTAAGCACGTGGTACTGAAGTATGGCTTCTGCATCCTCGGTGTGTGTGGTTATTAAACATAAGAGTGGAAACCCTCTGAAAAGCGGAGAAAATCAAATACTCTTAAATGTATATAATAAGTTAAGTGAGTTTTAATTACAGTAATTATAAAGTAAATGTTCCCTAAGAAAACGAATACATAGTAGTGAGGTTAGGCCTACTTGACGAGTAACGGGAAATGTTTAACATGAAACAGAATGTACAACAGTAGGCGGGATCATGTACTGAAACAGCGGCCAGTGAAGCCTCACTTCAGTCACGTGCTATTGTTTATATTAGGATTTTTCTTACAGCGGGAAGATTATACCTGTTGTTGGCTAGTGATCTTTCCCCTTCTTGCAAGAAATGCATTGACATTCCGGTCGCTTAACCGCAGTCTCCACAACATTAAACAGGGATTACATTTGTTTCCCTTTTCTCTTTCAAATTATTCACGACATAGTAATTATAATTACATTTCACAACAATAAAACTGTTGGAAACATGTAACTGTAGGCTTGTAGTTCTACCAAGTAGACGTGAATGCAATAATACCTGCGGACGGAACTTGGCAGACTTCGGTGATGCTCAGTCGGAAAGTGGCTGGCCAGCGTCCATCAGTCCGTCGGACTTAACAATGTTCCTAGTATTCATCTTCCACTTTCGTCACTGTGTTTATAATATTATGTAATATTTGAAAGATGTGTAGGATATTGCATAATGTTACTAATACGGCTAGCACGGCTGTTGGTTATAAAATTAATAACAGAAGGCAAGGCTGCTATGCAAGCTAAGGGACGTTTGGATTTTTCTACAACTGAAGATAGACCACATGAAAAAAGAAAAGAACTGAGGTTTGATGACTTAATAGAACGCCAAATAAGACGTTTAATTAAGAGCAATTCCACGTGTGATTGACTGACATTTACAGTACGACAGGGAATGTTGCCTAAATTGTTTAATAGGTTGAAATTAGAATGTGTCACCGCATGATTTGATAGAGGAAAGTGTACAGTTTATATAAACAATTTGAAATAAAAAGTATAGTATTTATTTACTTTCAAAGTGTGTGTTTCTCACTGACATAAATAACTCTATCTTCAGGTGAAATGGTTTTCCTCAAATTTCTCTGAAATGTCATCCCTAATACAGATTTTTCAAAATATTATTTGGAAAGGAAGTTTTAATCTTCTGTTTAAATTAAAAACGATCTCTGAACTTAGATTAGTAATGGAGTTGCGGCCGAAAAAGTGCTGTGTAACTGACTTCTTTCTGTGACTGACTGACATATAAATTTTAATAATTTCGAGGGAAAAATTGTTCCGGGGCCGGGCATCGAACCCGGGACCTTTGGTTTAACATACCAATGCTCTACCAACTGAGCTATCCGGGAACTCTACCAGACACCGATCCAATTTTTCCCCTCTATATCCACAGACCTCAAAGTGGGCTGACAACCGTCAAGCAACCAACATTGAGTGCACACAAACTCTGTGTGACTTAAATTGTGGTTTTCTGTTAACGAACAGTGAGGTGTATTATGCAAATCAAGCTTTCAGGTATAACTCCCTGTAAAGTTGAACTTTATACCTGAAAGCTTGATTTGCATATAAATTTTATTTTAAATTTCATATTAGGGAACCGCAAGTAGTACAAAATAGCACGAAACTTGATAAATAGTGACATAAATATTTATAATTGGTTATTTTACGATGCTTTATCAACTGCTATGATTAGCTTGCGTCTGAGTTAGATGAAGGTGATAATGCTAACGAGATGAATAAAGGGTCCAGCGCTAATGTTATCCAGCAGTTCTTACTGAGTTGAGGGAAAACCCCGGAAAAAACCGCAATCATATAACCAGGATTTGAACCCGAGGATGTGCCATTCCTGAAAGGATTTCAATTTCATGCTTCCCCATTCATCCACGTGAGAGTTGAAAGTTCCAACTTGTTCCAAGTACAACATAAAGAACGAGTACAGTACAGATGGGTAAAAAATAACACACCAGTTATTTTGGAACTGTTCCGGTCTCGGAACTGTTGAAAAAATGAACAGTAGGTCGGAACCTACTGTTCCGAAATAACACTGTTGCGACTCCGAGCTGCTCACTTGTCCAGCTGTTGCGTTGCGCAAGGCATGTTCCGACTCCGAGACAACAGACAACAGTCGGAACCCGTTCCGTTGGACGAATGACTGGTCCGGCTACACTGTTCTCGTTCTTTATGTTGTATTCGGAACAAGTTGGAACTCTCAGTGGATAGATGAGGAAGCATGGAGATTAATGAAATCCTTGTAGTGTGATCACAAGTAATGACACAGTGCGAGGTGCGATGCGAAGTTTATATTATTACACTGGTACAGATGCGTTTCTAACATTCTACTAAGCCAGTGTTGGGGTTTCGAGTTTCACTACTGCTAATATACAGGTGTTTCAAAAATACGGGGCATAATTTCAGGTATGTATTTCGCACATGTAGACAATCAAAATAGTTCATTACAACATGTGTCCGGAAATGCTTCATTTCCGAGTTATGGCCTTCACAACATTGAAATTCACCGGAACGTTTTTCTTTCCGCGGGTCGTTGTCATTACAGAAGATGTTCAAAATGTCCACCTCCTGCTTGAATACAGAACTCACATCGATGTCTCATTGACCTGCGAACACGATCCCAAACTCCAGGAGTATTGCGTATGTCCCCAGAACATGCCACAATTCAATTCCGAAGGGATTCCAAATCAGGCACCGGAGACGAATAAACCAATGATTTTAAATGGTCCCACAAGTAGAAATCGAGAGGGTTCAGATCAGGTGAGCGTGGAGGCCAAGCAATTGGGCCACCTCTACCTATCCATCGACCAGGAAACCTTCGATCCAAGTACCGGCGAGCCGTACGACTGAAGTGTGCAGGAGCACCATCACGCAAGAAGTGAATGTGTTGACGATTGATCAGTGGAGTGTCTTCTAAAACATGAGGTATTGTGTTTTCCAGGAAGTTTGTGTACGCCTGCCCCGTAAGTCTGTTTACAAGTACATGGGGTCCAACTAATCGATCACCAATGATACATGTTGAGGGAGAACCGCACCTGGTGATGAGATGGAACAGTTGCACGTGGGTTTTCATACGCCCATACATGCTGATTGTGGAAATTTGTTATGCCATCTCGTGTGAACTGTGCTTCATCTGTAAATAATACTAAGGCAGGAAAGTTCGGATTTACACCACACTGCTGCAAGAACCACTGACAGAACCTAACTCATGCAGGGTAATCTGCTGGTGACAGGGCCTGTACACGTTGCAGATGATAATAATACAGTTGATACTCTTTCAACAGTCTCCAGACAGTCGTATGAGGAACATTGACTTGCAACGCTACCCTTCGTGTGCTGATAGAAGGAGTCATGTTCACAGCCTCCAGAATCTCCTCCTGTACTTCTGGAGTTGTAGATCTTGGTCGTCCCCTTCCCAAATCAGGAGAGTTAAATTTTCCATACTCGCACAGACGGTAATGGAGACGTACAAATGTCTTCCGATCTGGACATTGTCGCTGTGGGTACCTCTCCTGGTACAAACGACGAGCCAGCGCAGCATTGCCGTCCGCCTTACCATACATGAAGTGTATCTCTGCCAGCTCTTGATTTGAATACATGTCGCACAGTCTAACGCCTACACAACACTGAATGTAACCTTCGCCTCGGAATGAACTGTCAAGAGTGCCCTCTTAATGTCTCCTTTGACGGCAACGACCTGCGGAAAGAAAAACGTTCCGGTGAATTTCAATGTTGTGAAGGCCATAACTCGGAAATGAAGCATTTCCGGACACATGTTGTAATGAACTATTTTGATTGTCTACATGTGGGAAATACATACCTGAAATTATGCCCCGTATTTTTTAAACACCCTGTATAAATATATACAGCAGTTGCATATTTTTATTATTTATGAAATTATAATGTAATTATTATTGTAACTAAGCATTAAGAAAAGTAAAAATAAAAAGTAATGTTTTTTTTTTACTACGTAATAGGGAGAACAAAAATTACATACTACACGTTTTGAATGACATGGTAAATGTTTGAGTTGGTTACCGTGTCTTCATGACTTCATATACCAATTAATGTTGCAATCTGACCTTGTATTCAACAGCTGTTTATCTAATAAACATGAAACTTGAAGCTTCTGTCCGCATACATAGCAAGTTTCCAAATCTATTCGAATGTGCATTGGAATGTCATCTATTATCTATCGAGAAGTGTTTGTGGTATGACGTCATGCCTATAATGTATTTTAAGAGGAGTCCGAGCGATGAGTGCTCCAACGTATGTGCTGGCTGCTTGGGGAAGAGGGGAGGGTACTGTACCGCTCTTTTGAATTACTCCTCAAACGGAGCGAGAATCAAAGAGATAGCTCGCATCAATGAACGATTCCGACATACCACAGTCTAATATATAGTCACGAAGCTCAATACTTACTAAATATGCAAACATACAGTAGATAGTTGCTCACCACCAGGATCGCTACTATCGCCTCATCACAGACCCTTTCCCCAGCAGACGATAAAATGTATTGTACTTTCGATATCATATTCTTTTGAATATTGAAATATGAAATGCATAAGGTTTATGTATTATTTTCATAAAGTATACAGGGTGTAACAACTTTAATGTTTGGAATTTCTGGAACATGTTCCCTGACACGTTCTACGTCGATTAAACCTAACATATCTATATCCAAAGTTCTATAGGTTTGGAGTATTTGTACCCCAAAGTTAAAATTTTTAGTTTAATTTTATCGCTGAATACTGAAAGAAGTAACACCAGTTTCCGAAAGTGACATGTCTATGTCATTATTTTTATTAGTACCATATTACATTTTAATATCAACTACTTGTGAGTATGAAAGAAGCAGTGCAAAGTTGAAAAAAAATGTCAAGATTCCAAACACTGTATTTCTTGAAATTTGCCAATAGGCACGTGAAAATATCTGTGCACTAGGAATCCTACGATTTGGGAACCGTGCTTGATATACCAAAACAGCTGCTGTTGCATTGCCATCACACAGTCCATACACATAAACTATGTCGGCGTATTCCTGATGTGTGTACACAAAAGGCATGTTTTAATGGTCAAAACTCAATAAAAAAATTAGTCACAATACGGTTTATTTTTCTCACAACTGTTATTTTAAACTGTTGTCTGTTTCATTTCCTTAGCAACCTAAACAATTGTAATTTAATTTCTCTTAAAAGTAAAATTTCCTTCATTCACTGCTTTCAAATGTTTCTTATGTATCTCTACTTAGTAATGCCATAAAATATGCCTTGCATAAACGGTATAATACGTGGAGCTGCAAGAAGTTCTATTTTTTCCAGCTCTGTTATCTCTGTAACCTCTCAATTTCGGATATACAGACGTGGACAAATTATTAGCAAAATTTAAGATTTGTATTATATATTTTTACAAAATATGATTCTTCAATTTAGACTACAGTTGACATTTTTGTGTATTTCCAAATTATGAGCAAAATTGAAGATTTTTATTGTATATTTTTCAAAATTCAACTTCTAAATTTGGACTACAGTTGCTATTTTTGCATATTTACAAATTATTAGCGAAACTGAAGGTTTTTGTTGTATATTTTTACAAAATTAGATTCTTCAATTTGTACTACAGTTGGATATTTCGAAATTATTAGCAAAACTGAAGATTTTTGTTTTATATTTTTACAAAATTTGACTCTTCAATGCAGTTGACAATTTTGCTAATTTACAAATTATTAGGAAAATTGAAGACTTTTATTATATGTTTTTACAAAACTTGACTCTTCGATTTAAAGTACAGTTGACATTTTTGCATATTTCTGTCTACTGTAATGATGGAAATATCCAAAATTGTCAAATGTAGTCTGAATTGAAAAGTCAAATTTTGTAAACAGAATTATCATAAAAATCGTCCATTTTGTTAATAATTTGTCCACGTCTGTAAGTATGCTAGGTTTAATCAACGTAGAATGTGTCAGGGAACATGTTCCTGAAATTCTAAACATTAAAGTTGTTACACTCTGTATATTATAATTTATAAACTCACCTTCCTGGATCTTTCGGAAGAAGGATAACTCTGACCACTTTTTCTTACAATATTTATAGTACTACAGACGTCTCCTTGTCCCATATTATTATTCAAATTATTGTATTTTAGCCATTTAAGGTTATTACAACCGATAACGAACATTTCACAATTTACACAACTTTTCACAACAATGCGAAATACGGCACAGTCAATGCCTTTTCGATCTAGACCAGGCCGTAATGTTTGTTCGGGTTTTCTATTTCAGTGTATGGAGCTCAGTGAAATATTATATTATATTCCAGTCGTAACTGTTCCGGAAAAAGAACAACTTCGCCCATCACTGGAGAACAGTATAGACGGAACTGTCATTGGTTCAACGGAACGAGTTCCGACAGTTCTCTGTTGTCTCGGAGTCGGAACATGCCTTGCGCAACGCAGTTCTGCGGGCCCGCAAGAGCTGGACGAGTGAGCAGCTCGGAGTCGGAACAGGAGGTTCACAGCTAATGTTCATTTTTGCAACACTTGCGAGACCGGAACAGTTCCAAATTAACTGCTGTTATTTTTTTACCCATCTCTGATATAAAGTAGAATAATTTACTGCCATTCAACTATTATGCATAACGTATTCAAATACTTATTTTGTTAAAAACTTAACGATTTCTACTGACTTTATTTCTATATACAGTATTTAAAACTTCATAGACTCTCCCACAAGCCCAAGGTATTCTCTGAACTGCAAATTCCTTATAGAAAGCTGTAATTATTCGTATACATAAAATATTCAACACAATAAAGTAGTGTAAACCGGAAAAGCCTAGGCACGTGGCAGACAACTCAGTGAAGGCGACAGATCTTGCAAAGCCCCGCTATCATCATGTGACGTCAAGGGTCAGATCGAAAGATCAGAAGCTGGCGAACTTACGGAACAGGCGATTGGAGAATTGGAAGGACTTATCTACAGAGTTATAAATGGAAAACTCGCGTCGCAAGAACGAATTCATACTCATTTCTTGGGCCACCTTCATAGACAACGAACTGAGCGTAGTCTCCAGTGTTGCCAACAGCAGAATTTCCGCCAGATCTAGTGGATTGCGACCTTAATCTAGCTGGAATATTTTCCATCTACCGGATAGCAGATTTTTTAAAGGTTTTCAGTATAATTTTAGCTTTATGCTAGCGGTTTTACATTTCACTTGGTACAGCAAATTTTTAACGTAGTCACACTTGGCGTGTAGATTGTAGAGCAATATATTTTCACCAGCCAATTAGAAGCGTCACATTTTGCGCTTTTTAAAAGAGGATATAGAGAACAGACAAAGATGGCATTATTTGCAAATTTAATTTCCTAGGAAAAGAGTCTATTAACTTTGAGAAAATAACAAACATGTTACTTTATTGAACATTTAATTATTATCAATATCGATACTAACGTGATTTACATGACTATAAACAATTCGTTTACGGATTAAACATGTTTAAGACACGATAATGTGGCCTGAAATACTACTTACAAAATGAAGTGGTGCATACATACTGTATCACATTGCATTTGAATTTACTGTACAAATATGTCAAACCCCCTTCAGCCCTGGACCACACTGGCCACTACGATTTTTTTGTTCTACTACTGTATCAGATATTTATTGCTCCTATGTAATTCTCACAGTGCCTTACTCGACAGATTGGTCTTATAAACCCGCAACTATGCCATACGAGTTGGAACACAAACAAGCTCAAAGTGTTACAATTTTCTGAAAGACTTCAGTCATTGAAAAATCTAAAATTGCGAAATGTCAGTTGTATATTGCTGAACACGGTAGTATTCAAAATATATAGTGTTAAAAAATATATTCCCTGGTGAAGTAAGTGAAAATATTCAGCTTATGCTCGGCATTTATTCAAAATGTGTTGGGTCCACTCTTTGTACAGGAAGTGACAAACGATATTCATGATAGTCCATACAGGTTATTGTTGGACGAATCAAACGACATCTCGGTACATGAATATTTACTGTAGGTTCTACTATTATTTGTTATGGTAAGAAAGAGTTATGTATAGTATATACCATGACAGAATTGTTTATACAGGATATTTCAAAAATACGGGGCATAATTTCAGGTATGTATTTCCCACATGTAGACAATCAAAAGAGTTCATTACAACATGTGTCCGGAAATGCTTTATTTCCGAGTTATGGCCTTCACAACATTGAAATTCACCGGAACGTTTTTCTTTCCGCAGGTCGTTGCCGTCAAAGGAGACATTAAGAGGGCACTCTTGACAGTTCATTCCGAGGCGAAGGTTACATTCAGTACTTGGATCGAAGGTTTCCTGATCGATGGATAGGTAGAGGTGGCCCAATTGCTTGGCCTCCACGCTCACCTGATCTGAACCCTCTCGATTTCTACTTGTAGGGCCATTTAAAATCATTGGTTTATTCGTCTCCGGTGCCTGATTTGGAATCCCTTCGGAATCGAATTGTGGCATGTTCTGAGGACATACGCAATACTCCTGGAGTTTGGGATCGTGTTCGCAGGTCAATGAAACATTGATATGAGGTCTGTATTCAAGCAGGAGGTGGACATTTTGAACATCTTCTGTAATGACAACGACCTGCGGAAAGAAAAACGTTCCGGTGAATTTCAATGTTGTGAAGGCCATAACTCGGAAATGAAGCATTTCTGGACACATGTTGTAATGAACTATTTTGATTGTCTACATGTGGGAAATACATACCTGAAATTATGCCCCGTATTTTTGAAACGCTCTGTATAGCAGGTTTATAAGACCAATCTGGCGAGTAAGGCACATTGCGAGTTACATAACAACAATGGATATCTGATACAGTAGTACAACAAAAAAATTCGTAGTGGCCGGTGTGGTCCAGGGCTGAAGGGGGTTTGATATATTTGTAAATTAAAATGCAATGTGGTATGCACCACTTCATTTTGTAACTAGTATTTCAGGCCACATTATCTTGTCTTAAACATGTTTAATCCGTAAACGGTAGGCCTATGTTTATAGTCATGTAAATCACGACGTTAGTATCGATATTCATAATAATTAAATGTTCAATAAAGTAACATATTTGTCATTTTCTCAAAGTTAATGAATTCCTTTCCTACGAATTCAAGTTTGCAAATAATGTCAGCTTTGTCTGTTCTGTACTTTCATAAAAGACCAATATAAAAGAGCACGCACGTAAACAGAAACAGAGAGGCAACTGATGACATTTTGCAATGGTGTGTACTTTCGAGCAGGGTTGCGACAAAAGGCAGTTCGGTGAAAATACGCATGCACGGCCAATGCATTGCTACGACTATACCAGTAAACCACTGCGCAACACTTCCAGCGCATATAGGCCTACTACCCCTATACTGTTCTCCAATCGTGAAAGGAATGTGCTTACTATTGCGTCATCTATTGGAACGAAGTAGATAGACGATATTACCGTTATAACGTCAGTTTAAAAACCATGCGCTCTCCTCCATATGTTATTTCCTGTATGGAGAGATTAAAAGACCAGGAGATTAACCGTGATCTAATTTTGTAACTAGGGTAGTATCAATATGTGTGATCAATGTTATGGTTTGTGCTGTGAGAGCTAGCCATTGGAGATAAGAGTACCCACGTGTGTGACCTTATGACATCAACATTCATTCACAGCATTATCCCGCTTCGTCTCAGTCCCCGAAGACTTTCTCGTGGGTGGAGTACAGTAATGTCATAGTATCTAAGACTGTTGACGTGGAAAGTGGGGATATCACAACTGTGTGGATGTGTATCGAACACGGATTCTGTAATTATTTGATGGAAATAATGTTAGTATTTCGGCCCTTATACTTTAAATCGAAATAAATGCGACATAAACGAATAATTTATGCTGCGGTTTATTCACATTACATTATAGGTAAGCTGTGTGCCGATTCCTCATTAGTATGAATACAGTAGACCTATGTTGTCTTGTTCATTAATCCGGCCGTCCACATTTGTGGAATTACGGTTAGCGCGTCTGCCCGGGAAACCAGGTGGCCCGGGCTCGATTCCCGGTTGGGGCAACTTACCTGGTTGAGGTTTTTCCGGGGTTTTCCCTCAACCCAATATGAGCAAATCCTGGGTAACTTTCGGTGCTGGACCCCGGACTCATTTCAATGGCATTATCACCATCTCATTCAGACGCTAAATAACCTAAGATGTTGATGAAGCGTCGTAAAATAACCTATTAAAATAAATAAAAAATTAATCCGGCCCGGTGATTATGACCTAATATATAATTTTAGTTTATGAATCCCATGTCATTTGTTAATCCTATCTTCCGCTTCGTCTATGATGTGATGACATAGCTCCTGACCTGTTACTTTGTTAGTTACCGATCGTTAATTAAGAGCGATTGCATGAAAATGTCATATCGATATGAATTTTTTAAATTAACGTGAGAATATTTTTGTTGAAGAAATGTATTTCTTTATAGTTTAAGTTGACTTATTCCAATAAGTAATATTTCAAATACTGTTTTAGTCTATAACTTGCTGCATATCTTGTCATATTGCAAACACTTAAAAATGACGGAAGGGAATGTATATTTAATATCACAATTTGGGCACGTAAATTTGTTTTATTTCAATCCCGCTTTTATTATGGCAATGCCTACTCTATTTCTACTATCTATCAATTTAATTCGTTTAGAAGGCAGTGATTGTGATTGCCAACATTACAACAAGTTCGTCAAATCTCGACTTACCGAAGTCAAAGCCAAAATCTCAGAAGTATTGTCTATGAATAGGACTTTCAACAAAGTTAAACTTTACTACGAAAGTCGACTTTGGGAAGTCTTCATCCAAAGTCTCGTTTATGAATACGACCCTAAGTAACTTAAAAGCATTATAATTATTTCTACTTTTACGACAGTCACAATAAACATACAAAAACTCTTCCACATAGCACAGTAACTGACAGATTAAAATTTCCTTTGAGATTCTACATTATAACCAAAGCTCGGAACTTGGGGACTTGTGTCTTTGCACTGACTAAGCTACCGGACTTCAATGTCAACATACTCCCGCTTCCAGCACGGAGGTACTGTCAGGTCTGCTACAAAAGTGGTTTCTGGTTCCGACAACATATTGATAATATTATGGTAGGTTGAAACACGGAATTTCATAGCATTTATATATATATATATATATATATATATATATATATATATATATATATATATATATGTATATATATATAAAAATATACATGAAAATATATCAAATTTACACGTAATTTCATAGCATATATATAATAAAAATAAACATGTAAAATATATCTGCTGTGTACATTTTATTACAGTGTATGACTACCTACATTCGAAGATTTTTCGGTATTAGACTTAAAATACTGAACTTTTTCACTGTTACTGTTTTCTGTTCGATTTTCAGCAGTTGCTAGCTGAACCCGTATCTGAGAAAGATAAGTATATCCTAATTTTTCTCGAAAATAGTTTTCAATTAGTGTGTCACTACTAGGGCAAGCCCCTCTACGTTTCGATCCATGGCTATGGAGAGATTTTTCTCCAATTTGAGGGACTGCAATGCCTTTCAATGAATTCCGTTTCCAGCCTCTAGTTTGTGTGTGGCACAACTTACAAAATATAAACTCTCCATTCGAAAAAAATAATGTATCTCCTCCGAATTCTCCACGAAATTCTGTATCTTAAATTTAAAACAAAATGTATTTTCAAACTTCTATAATACCCATTCGAAATAACACGTATTTTCTATTTCCTCAAACAGACCGTTTACCTTTAATTCTCTGAATATCATTGGCTTCGATATAACAGTTTCTTCGTCCGTCTTCCTGTCATTAGTTGTGGCCACTTTCTTAGTACATACGACTGTCCCCGAGCACTTGCAGCGTGAGCTTTGTGTTCGTTGTACCTGTAACCTTACTCATGCACACGACACAAGTCCCCAAGTTCCGAGCTTTGATTATAACTCCATCGCTAACAAAAAAGTATTAGAAAACTATTTTATAAAATTATTTCATTTTCCGCTGCAGCACCATAACTGACTGACAAGTCGCGCTGTTCGTTCTCACCGCGTACACAGTTGCTCGGGAGACCTTGGTTAACTCACACATGAACTGAGTTAAGTGGAGCAATGTATGAGGAAACCCGCGGCAAAAGGTCAACGTGAATATAAACTTCGTCTGAGGAAGCAAGAATGGTATAAATGGCAAGAAATGAGACACTTTTAAAAGAGTTCACGGAGAAGAAGACGCAGTTATTGTGAACATACATAACAACCATGGGTATTATCGGAAATATAAACTGTGACCAGTGTCACCACATAGTATGCTGTCCGTTACTCACAAGAGAAGACGAGCTGAAAGAATGTGCCCTTCTTGACTATCGCTGTTGATTATTATAAACATCGCTCAGATAAGCATCCCAGTAGCCAGGTTATTACTCGTGCAGGAAACATGAGTAACAATGCGTATGGAAATTAAAGCTAAGTTGAACAGAAGGAGACCTAATGTTTCCGCTTACTGCAGTACAAATATTGGACATATGTAATCTGTTCACATCCCTTCCTCCTCAGTCCGCTCTCGTCTTCTCCTGAGTCACCGTCAGTAGGTCTCGCAAGTACAAATTACCAACGGAAGGAATGCGAATCAAACACTGCGATAAGGAAGAGCGGGCGAGAGAAAAGGTCACGAGATAACTTGAATGATATTCAAGAGTGCAGTCGGAAGAGAAATGACATCGATAGAATCAGTCTTACGTTGTGATAGTTACATTACGACTTTAGTTTGTTTCCTTGCATGTGAATTAGAGATGGGTAAAAAAAAAGCTGGAACAGTTTATTTGAAACTGTTTCACAATTGAAACTGTTTCGTATCGAAACTGTTTCGTGATATAACCTGTTCCAACTGTTCCAAAGAGTGTCACACTGCTCCAGTGATAACTTCAATGTTCCACATGGTTCCAACAGATAAACAGTTCAATTTCTAAATAGTTTTCCTCTTCTTTGTTGTCTGCAAAAGCCACGTGTAGCGCTATCATTGACCTCCAATCGAAAGCAGATATAATA
Source organism: Periplaneta americana (assembly GCA_025594305.2). Taxonomy (NCBI): domain Eukaryota; kingdom Metazoa; phylum Arthropoda; class Insecta; order Blattodea; family Blattidae; genus Periplaneta; species Periplaneta americana. The sequence goes on from JAJSOF020000017.1 coordinate 148,582,163, forward strand.
TTATCCATGTTCCACACGGCTTTTGTCCAACAGTAGCCTATGTAGGATCGCGCAATTTAATTGTACGAATCAAATTCCCTAATAAATATGATATTAATTATTAGCTGTCCATTGATGGAGAATATGTTCATGGTGCCTTAACACAGTGTTCAGTATTAATATACCGCGAAAAATATCATCGGCTAATGTCATCGTTATTAAACTCTCCTAGGGTTATAAGCGTTATTTTTACTAAAGTCGATTTATTTTAATTGTAGTTATTTAGTGTACCCTTAATAGTTACCTACGAAAACTATCTTTCGTTGTCATAATACACTGAACAGCTGATTTAAAGACGATTCAAGGGCTTTGAAACATGTTCCCGAAGCAGATGAGAGGTTGAAGCAGTTGGAACACTTGGAATAGTTGGCACTGATGTTATAAATATATTCTTATGAAACTGTTTCTTTGAAACTGTTATTTTGGAACACTTTCGTTCATGAAACAGTTACAGTCGAAACTGTTTCTTAAAAAGAACAGTTTATCCCATCTCTAATGTGAATACGTGTCTTGTATCGCACTGTATTATTATTTCATTCGTAAACATATGTTGCGCGTTTAATTAGCTTCGAATTTTTCTCTTGCTACGTTCTTTATTTCTACAGCGATGTCCTCATTTGTTCATCTTCTTGGAAGAGACAGTACTTCCATCGGCTCGCATCTCTCCCCCCCTCGGCGTGCCTACATACACACGTCAAAACAGACAGCAACTCCACCATTGGTTTTCGGTAATCGTTTCTTGCGCGAGCTAGAACAGCTAAGGCGATTATTGGCGGATTGTTAGGAACGCGCATGGATAATGTAATGCTCTCGATGTTCTTTATTTCACTTGACGGATTAATTTGCAGTGTTTTAGTCATCCACCTTTTTATTGTTTCTCCGTCACTGATCTGTTTTAGATTACGGGCGAGTTCAGAAGAAATTGAACAATAGCTAATAATATTCGATTATGTTGTCTACATTCCTGTTCTCTTGGATATTATTTATTATTGCGTTTGTTAAGGTTATTTAATAGATTTGCACATTCAGGGAACACAAATAACCATATTTAGTATTCTGCACAAATTTCATGTTGGTAAACTTCCTTTGAAGGTAAGTAGGCTGAGTACAAACAAAATTTTAAGTTGTCGTACTTTTTAATTTAGCATGTTCTTTTTCATATAAAGAGTAACTAGTGGCTTGTGCAGCAAACGCTGCAAACTAAGTTCATTAGACGTTCAAATAAAAATTTTTCAGATTTATTTTCATGAAAAATACCAGAAATTTTGAAAATTATTTGCTTCCATAATAATGAAACATACTCCCTCTGAATGGTTTTTATGTCCAATAGTTTTTCTTGAACCTATGTATCCTATGTCTCTTGAGTTTCAACGCGAAAACGCAAGTAACAATGAAAGGGCGATCAGTGGGTTTTTTCATGTGGGAGTAAAGCAATAGCTATTTCAAGTCATAGTGGATTGTAAAAGTCAGATTTGCTATGCTTTTGAACAATAGAAATAGAATTTTGGTATAGTTGCTCCATGTAGAGCTTGAAATGTAGAGGGTAAAATCATTTTATCCTGCTAAGAGATCTTGCTGAAATGATCGAGAGACTACAAAATTTTGTTGGCCTCTTATTCTATCAGTACGTAATACCGTCTTTCCTTAGGAACTCTAATTTTTGCGCTCTCTCGAGCCAATACTGAAGAGAATGACGCATATAAATATCTACACCACACCGCCATTAAGTATATGAAAAAAAACCCAACCCCACTTTATTAATAACTATAAAAATATTTGATTTTTAATAACAATATTATTATCTTACGTAAGTTACTCAGTAAATTATAGAATGAAGATCTAATTTAACACATTCTCTATATCTACAGTACGTACGTAACCCCAAATCGTTTCACTTTCTTAGCATCAGTATAGCATTAATATGTATAATTAATGAAAAATAATCACATCATGGCATTTACTATAATGAAATTTCATTGCTAATGGCAATAATGTAATCAAACCACTTCAAGTTTTGTAGATTTCAATATCCAATACACGGCTGTACTCAGATAATTACACACCGCAGAATCAGACCTGTAAATTAGCGAGTCTTCAAGTTTTTAATAACCAATTGAATTTGAACTCTAAATATGTCAGCAATCCTGCAGGTCATGGCCTTCGTGTAATAGCCTATTGTTTATTGTAGTGCGTGTTTTGTTTTATTCTGAAATCACGGCCGTGCTGAAATGCAATTAGTTCTCAAAACTGACAACAGATGGATTTTGGAAAATAGGAAAATTATATAGGAAAATTGACATTTCACTGAAAACTACTACTTTTCCGAAAAACTTTGGGTTCCAAGCTTCAAAATGA